>OY755174.1:17499388-18099388 GCA_963576735.1 Bedellia somnulentella | reverse complement strand
TAAAATAATTCATAATTTACCTAGTACCAAAATTGCCATCGTTATTTTCCCCTGAAGAATCAATAAATGAATGTAAAAATCAATGAATATTATTATGAATCAATGATTTCCTTCTTACAGATATCTGGTACAGCGCATCAACCAGTATTCGGGTTTATATACAATGAGTTTTTGGATGAGCTAGGAGTGGGCACGGGTGCAGTCACTATAGTCTACGGAGTGTTTCAAGTCACACTCGCCATTGCAGGTAATTCGTAAATTGAAAACAAAAGCAATTGAACACAGTGATTTTCCATCAAAGTTGGCGCTTTGCACCACCATCTTTTCCACTTTCAACTTCTTTCTCTAAAATCAATATTTTAGCAGCTGCATCATATATTCCTAAAAACATCACCTGAGTGAATTGTTTCGTAGGTGTATACTAAAAAATATAAGTAATAAACAAATGCAAACTTCGGTATAATATTAGCCGTTGTAACTTTGCATTTGTTATTTTACCAACAAATAAAAGATTAAAACAGCGTAATTAAAAACTGCACCACACTTTGAATCACGTTTTTTGAAGCACGTTTTTTTAATTGCAAGCGAAGATTAGATAAGTTGAGACAAACAGATTTCAGTGTTTTCACTCTCGGATGTTGTTGTAGCAATTTTAAGTTGACAATAAACGGGAAACCCGAAGATAAACAGTTATAATTTAAACAAACACACTGTAATAGTAGTCAAAGCTTAACTTTAAATAAATAATGTGTTTCCCCACTTAGAGATATTAGATAATAATATATATTTTGTTTTTTTACTAAGTGTGGTTTCAGAATTGTGAAAACTGGCGAAAATCCTAGTAGCCTTGTCAAGCTATCAAATCAAATATTGATTTTGAAATACATTGATTTTAAAAATAGGATTTTAAAATCAAAATTTAGTGTCTTTTAAAAGACACCTTTCTGAACATACATATAAAGATACATATACTCACGTCACTAGTTCCCATTGGTGTAGGCAGAGACTATCGATCGCCACTTTGTACGATCCTGACAAACCTCCCTAACTTCGTTTACATCCATCAATCTTTTTATATATGTTCTTTTATTCTTCATTGTTTGGGCGCCTGCCCTCTTTTAAACAGTCTCTATTTGGAAGATGTTATTAAAGGAAAGAAAAATTTCGACACTGGCGGGGTTCGAACCCGCGACCGCGACCGCGACCGCGGGAGGTAGGAAACGCAAACACTACTTGAACGTGTAAAAAAGAAACAAAGGATAGAGGAATTTCGCGCTGGATGCCAACTGACACTGTAGCTCAGTTGGCAGAGCGACGGGGGCGTATACCCGAAGGTCGCGGGTTCGAACCCCGCCAGTGTCGAAATTTTTCTTTCCTTTAATAACATCTTTTATTTATAAGTAATAATCCCCACATGAGGAATTCATGTCAAAAACATTGAATTAAGTCTCTATTTGGTCCAAATGTTTCCTCCAAGGTTATCCACTACTAACGTATAATCCACATTGGCTTTATAAATCTCTTTTACCAAATTACTATCATCCCTCTTGAACTTTTGTAAAAATGGTTTATTATTTAATTAAAGTTGAACATATTCAGAAAGGCAAAACAAAATACAAATCTTTGATGTAATAAAACATATTATATTAAAATTAAACTTTGTTGGCAACATCGCTGACTTGAATTAATTACTCTGCACTTTTATCTTAAATCTTCTCATTTCCAGGAATGCATTTAATAATGTTTTTGTATTTTTAGTAACTCTTTTATATGATTTTGTTTATAAGTCTGTGTACTGTCAGATTATAATAGCAACACCCCATTTCTACCCGTGGGTGATCGTATGAGGGAACTAAGGTGAACTAACTTATAGGGGCTTTTTAAGTGATGTGGTTGGAGACCCATCACCAACAAATATTTATCGCCATGTTTTCCCCACTCAACTTCCAATAGTGGCTGAGGGATTTCTCATTTTAAAGCTCTGGCTGCTCCGTTTAGGGTTTTATAGCCGTGAGTATATGTTTGTACAAACATACATACATATACTCACGGCTGTAAATCCCTAGAAGGGGTAGCCAGAGCTAAGGAATTAGAAATTCCTCAGCTACCTTTGGAAATGTGAGTGGGGAAAAGATGGTAAAAATAAAGGTTGTTGGTGATGGGTCTCCAACCGCATTGCCCAAAAATCCCTTAAAAGCCCCAATACCGTTAGTCGCCTCTTACGAACACCCATCGGTAGAAACGGGGTAGTGATATTCTAAGCCGAAATATTCTACACGGCAAATAATATAAGTGCAATATCACAAATTTACTTTCAGTCACTATTTCGAGTATGAACCGCAATCTTGTTTGTTTCAGGCTTTTCAGCAAACATCGCTTTGAAGCGACTTTCACTAAGACAAGTCGGATTAATAGGAGCCTCGATTTATACATTAGCTTCCTTCCTCGCAATATTTGTCAAGTCGACGACACAACTAGTACTCACAAACGGATTTCTACAAGGCATAGGAATGGGGCTTCTCATACCTGTCTCGTATACAAGCTTCAACAGCTACTTCACAAAGAAAAAAGTACTCTATCTCAGTCTGTGTAAGGCTTCAATTGGATTGATCACAATGTTGTATCCCTTGTTTATTAAGATTACGATGGCTGAGTACGGATTTAGAGGAACATTGGCAATTTTGTGTGCGATCTCGGCTCATAGTATCTTCGGAGCGTTGGTAATGCATCCGGTAGAATGGTATATGAAGAAACAACCAAAGGCTTGTGAAAAGATTATACGTAAGTACCATTTTCTTTATATTTTTTTTTGTTTAGATTTTAAACATAACATAACATATAAACATAAACGTTCACGCCGAATATCCCCGAAGGGGTTGGCAGAGATACTAATACTTCTGAACATCATGTGAATTTGACATCTGGTGTTCAGAGTACCCACGTTTTGCATGGACAGTGTACTCACGTGACAGGGGGCAGGCCTATCGCCGTTTTGTACGAATACACTGTCACATGACCAAGTACAACTCAGCCATGTGGGTTTCCTCACGATGTTTTCCCTCACCGTTAACAACCATGATAACTTAACCACACATATGTCTTTAGAAAAGACAAATTAGTGTAGGCCCGACCCGGGATTTGAACACTAGTCGGTTGCACGTTAACAGGTGTTCTACCCATTGAGCTATCACGTCAACTCTAATTCCAACAACAGTTAAAATCTATGAGATACTAGTAATATAACGACGACAGCTGTGCCGAGTGGATAGATGACTGGGTTCACGGTCCGGAGGTTGCGAGTTCGATCCCCGCTGAGAGCAAATTTATATGATGAGTTTTTTATCCTTTATTTATTAGAAATTATTGTTTCTTAGTCTTCGGTGTTATTTATTCGGTGTCTTGTGTATTACATTAGAATATATCGCTGAGTTAGTATCCCATAATACAAGTCTTACTTAGTATAGGGCTAACTTAATCTGTGTATAATATGCCCGTGTAAATAGAATGAATAAACAAACAAAATAATACTTTATTTACATAAACATGAAAAATTATCTCTTTATGAGATTAAAAATTCTATTATCAAAATCCTACTTACACAACAATAGTCTATCGCCATTTTGTTGCTTACATATTATATTCGATTATTTTCATTGACCTTTTAATGTGATGTAAATAATTGTCTATTTAAATATTGAACAGAAGTACAAGCAGAAGCGCTATTTTATCGACACGATAACGGTTAGAATGAGATGGCAGTATACGATACTAAGTAAGTGCGTAAGAGATGGCTGCTTTATCCCGCGCGATAACTAGTTAAAACACTGCTCGTACTAGCCGGGCTGATGTAATAAGGGTATCTTCGCAAATTTACGGAAATAAAGTAGGTGCATATCTTTATAACAATGATTAGCTTTTATCACTTGATAACCTTTTCCTATGAGTATATGTAAACACTGCCTATTCCGTGTTGAAATAATGTTTTTAATAGATATATTTTTATTAGTATTTTATCTTGTAAAAATATTTGTTGTAACCATAATATACTGATGATAGTGTAATATGTATTAGTTACATGCACACAAATACCACACTAGTAAACGGCAATAGAAAAACATCATGAAAAAAATACGGCAATATAGATGCTGCCAGAAAAAAACGACAACATAGTAATACGATACATTTAGCTTATATAAAGAATGTTCTAAATTTGCTTTCTTCTAAAAAATTAAGACTAAAAAAACTTAGAAAAATATATTTAGCAATTGTTAATTTATTGCATCATATTCAATTTAGAACCTTATTAATATATTTAATTTGACTATTCTCTAAAAATACGTACGTTACTCGTACGTTGGTTTACCAATTCAACAAGCACTTATGAACAACTACCAAAGCATTTACATCATATATTTCCCATTGTTTCAGTTATCCCACCAACCCCAATAATAAACCAAGACAAATTTGACTTCACAATGAACAAAAGCCCGAAAGCTCTGAAAGCCGACAGCACAAGATCAGTCGACAACTTATTTGTGACTAAACTGTACGATAAAACCGAGAAAGAATCAGATTTACTCCTCATCCCGAAGTTTACTGACGACAGAAGATTAAGTATACCTGTTGTTCTGATTCGAGGAAAAGATGTGGATAGTGGATTTGATTCACAGGATAATGTGTATTTGGAGAACTTGTATAAAGCTGCTTCAGTAGCGAGTCTTGGGAACTTTGCGGCGCCGATGCCCATTATCAAGAATAAGGATGGTAAATGGTAAGATAAGTCCCTTTATGATTTATGACAGTAGCTGTGTACTCGTAGTGTCGGTTTAGAAAAGATGAAACTCATTTCTTTCCTCGGGTGTCAAAAGAGGCGACTTGGCAATGTGGCTGGAGGGAGGGAGGGGAGGCATCACCAAACAAGTTACCGTAGAAATTCCGATTTGAAATTCGAGCTACCCCTGTTTAGGATTTAAAAGCGTGAGTTTATGTATGCTTGTGTATTTTATGGTAACTAATACAAAAGAGTTTTGTTTCAATTAATGTTGCTAGCTATAGCTAATAAATGTTTTCGCTTGATAACATGTTTTATTCTGAATTCATGTGGTATTTTCTGAATTCATAGATCCATTTGGTATTTGATAGAGATAAATTTAGATATTTCTTTATTTGAAAATATTATAAAGATGATTTCTAATATATAAAAAAAAAACATTTTTGCAGGCAAACAGTGGTGGAGTTTCTGGACCTTTCATTGCTAAAGGACGCAGTTTATGATAACATTATCGTCGGTTTAGCTCTAACCTTCTTTGCTGACCTAACGTTTTTCACACTGGAGCCTTTATATCTGGATAAAAACCAACTAACAAGGGTAAGTAGGGATCGACAATATTAATGGACCCGTTATTAATACAATCAAGGAAACATTTGATAATTTATGGGATAATATTTTAAAGTTATAAATATAAGGTTATTTTAATTTGTTTTGTATGTTTATTGCATTACAATTTTCATCTTATGTCCTCTCCCACATAACATTATTTTAGGTTCTTTTCTATTTGTAGAAACTTGAAATTTCGCAATGAAATCAAAATACTTATATGAAATAACGGTGAAAGTATAAATGATTATTTTCATTACAGTCAGAAATAGCAAACTGCATTGCTTTTGGTGGAGCAATGGATATGGTAGCCAGACTTCTTCTCGGGGCAGCTGGCCAGTTCTTCAGGATGAACAGCAGATATATGTTCTTTTCTGGAGCATTATTCTCCGCTTTGTTTAGAATCGGTGAGTTTTTAAGATTACCTATGTTAAGATAGTTTATAGAGTTCCGTACCAAAAGCATTAAACTTATGATTAAGACTTTTCTGAGCGTTTTTCTTCGCGCGGTCGTTGTCAGTGCTCACTACAACTTTCAAAGGTGACTAAGAATAGCTGAAAAACGTTCTGGTTTTAGGAACTCCTTTTAAATTTTAACTGTCATAAACTCGTAGTAGATATTTGTTTAATACAAAATGAAATTAGGATGAGGAATTATTACTAATAAATAAAGTATAAATAAAGTAAAGAAAAATTTTGACACAGGCGGGAATCGAACCCGCGACCTCGGGTATACATCAAAGAAATAAAGGATAGAAGAATTTCGCACTGGCAGCCAATTGACACGGTAGCTCAATTGGCAGAGCGTCGGGGCGTATACCCGAGGTCGCGGGTTCGATTCCCGCCTGTGTCGAAATTTTTCTTTCCTTTATTTATTCTTTATTTTTAGTAATAATCCCCACATGAGATTTTCATGAACAAAAAGATTTAAATTAGAATGAGGAAATTTAAGCTTTTCATTATTTTCACTTAAGACCATATGGTCATTCAGTTTATATTCATGTTAATTTTCAAAAATGTTGACTCAATATGAAAGAATTTTGCGTACTCTAAAAACCGGTTCAGTGGAATCTCTCCAGAGCATATCCCATATTATACTAATGCATGTTTCTGGCCCTTGAATTCTTTTTGAGCTTCAAGGCAATGACCCCAAGAGATATTTCTGATATTCCAAAATGCCCAGTAACTATAGTCTCCCAAATATCTCCACAAGATCTGGACGTGGGGGCCCTCCTCCTCAATCATCAGATTTTAATGAATCGTTTTTTTTTAATTTCTAGTTTTAAACATTCGTTGACATTCAAATTTAGCTTTTCAATTAACCAGCAAATATAGGTTATTATAAGTGTTCAGATAGATTTACTTTTTATAAAGTACTAGCGGACCTTCGCTTCGCACGGATGGTGTTTAGTATTTTCCACTGCTTACTCCCTACGATATTTAGCGTGATGATATGTCCCTATGTCCTTTTCCTGGTTCTAAGCTACCTCTCTAACTATTTTCAGCCAAATGGGTTTATCTGTTCTTGAGTTATAAATAGTGTAACTAACACCACTTTCTTTTATATACATAGATATGATAATCACCCATTTTACCATGCACTTTTGGTTGTTAGTTAGATTTGGGTAGAAATAACATTAACACACAAACTAATATTTTTTTTAAATTAGTAAAAACATACATACATATACTCACGGCTATAAAACCCTTAACGGGGTAGCCAGAGCTTTGGAATGAAAAATTCCTCAGCCACTTTTGGAAGTTGATTGGGGAAAAGATGGCAATTAAATGTTTTTGGTGACGGGTCTCCAACCGCATCGCCCAAAAACCACTTAAGAAGCCCCTATGCCCTATACCCTTAGTCGCCATTTACGATCACCCACAGGTAGAAAGGGGTAGTGTTATTCTAAGCCAACACTACACGGCAATAAACCTGATATAATAAAATTATAATGACAATTTCCATTCCAAAAATGTGCACACACAAGTTTTTTTTTATCAATGGAATGCTAATTTGCATCATGTTCTTGTCACGTAAATGTGTCAAATAACTTAATTTATCTCTTATTATTCGTTTCGTATTTAATAGTTAATTTTGGTAAATTGTAATCTGATATACATCGGTATAAGTTGCAGTAATTTATCTCTTTATTCATGCAGAATCATTTTCACATGTCTGAGGCTACTATTTTAGATGGTCATAAAATAATGAATGGCTAAGATAATACTTGTACATTGTTTTCATTATGTTATTATAGCATGTTTTATGCAATAATATTTTTTATTTCGTATTTTAGTATGGTTTTATTAGCACACCAAAATCTGCGTCTTAAATTTCATATATTCCGATGCACCTTATCTAATACGTTTATCAATTATAATGTCTGCCTTTTTATGATTTCGTGTTACTTTGAATATAAATAACTTTATTAACGCCCTTTATTTTTAGCGTGTGAAATAGGAGAAGATTTTGTATGAGATAATACATTTCAATTTTAAAAAGTAATAAAACATCTCTGAGCAGTAAATTATACAACCTTTATTTATATTCTGGTGGCAACGTATCTGTTTCAATGATCAATAAAAACTTAAATTCAACCAACTGATAATTAAATATATAATTATACGTACATATTATGCACAGATCAAGTTAGTCCCAAACTAAATATAACTTATGGGTAACTAACTAAAATTTTATTTAATTTAATATAAAAAACACATATAAATAACTAATAAATAAAGGAAACCTCGGGTATACGCCCCGACGCTCTGCCAACTGAGCCAATTGGCTGCCAATTGACACGGTGGCTCAGTTGGCAGAGCGTCGGGGCGTATACCCGAGGTCGCGGGTTCGATTCCCGCTTGTGTCGAAATTTTTCTTTCCTTTATTTATTAGTAATAATCCCCACATGAGGTTTTCATGAACAAAAAGATTTAAAACATATAAATAACATCCAAGACTAAAAACAATCATTTATGCTCATCACATAAATGTTGCTTTCAGCGGGGATCGAATCCGCAACCTCCGGGCCGAGAAGAAATCCCTATATAACACCTCGTATGTCATTGAAATGTCAAACGATTAACTTTGATTTTTAATTGTTTCAGTACTGATACAATTTTCATCTTACCTTCCTCTACTGATCGTCACGGGAGTACTAGGGTCTTTACGATCGCTGGTCCATATTTCCCAGCCTATAGTAATAGCTGAACATGTGCCGATAGAAAGGTATCCTTCGGCGTATGGGCTGTATATGCTGCTGGCTGGTGGGCTAAGTCTTAGCGTTGGTCCCATGGTTGGTGAGTACAACTGAGTTTGTTATTAAGTCAGAACGTATTACTTTTCACTTGTTATATTTTTTTGTATTAAATACTGAATCTTTTGGATTTATTTGGGTATGAATTATTTTCCATAAAATATAAGATTTTTCTAAAAGCTTCTACATGAAAAGTTATCAGAAAAATGAACATCAAAAGTGTTTGTTACTAATAGAAATACTATTACTGTTGTAGTTACTTTAGATTGCATATCAAGAACGCGTCGATCACTTTGATTACAGTACCTGTAACAAAAAAAAATAAAACTAAAGGTTGATATAAAATACGACTTAGTACTTACAATATATTTTACGGGGTTCCTAATTAATACTGTCAGTAGCCCGTATATAGATTTCACATACATACATACATATACTCACGGCTGTAAATCCCTAGAAGGGGTAGCCAGAGCTAAGGAATTAGAAATTCCTCAGCCACTTCTGGAAATGTGAATGGGGACAACACGGTAAAAATAAGGGTTGTTGTCGATGGGTCTCCAACCGCATCGCCCAAAAATCCCTAAAAAGCCCCCAATACCGTTAGCCGCCTCTTACGTACCCCCACCGGAAGAAATGGGGTAGTGCTATTCTAAGCCGACACTACACAGCAGAGATATAGATTTCACTATACAAATATTATTAAAAAGGGCGCAATATAAATACATGTAAAAACACACAGCAAATAACACTGTGAAAACCTCATCCAAACTCCAAAACAGCTTACTCACAGCAAATGAAAAAAAGTTACTCACAACTCTACTGCGTAAATACGTCATCGATTTTCCCTCAATACTTCGTGATTATGATGGATAACCTCAATAAGTTTTAGCTAAAGCCCATATGTTTGCAGGTTTCGTCCGGGACTTCACGGGGAGCTACGGAATTGCGTTTAGTATGCTGACAGCGTGTAATTTATGTTGTGTGGTGCCCTGGTTTATTGAAGGAGTGCTCCGATTCACGAAGACATATCGAGCTAATAAAAGTTTAAGCGTTAATTCATGAGACTCTAGTATGATGAATCAAGGTGATTCGCATGTGAATTTTATACTGTAATAGACTTACGAGTACTTCGAGGAATCGCTAAAGTGCTTTACAAAACTTTTATTATAAAACACAACTATTGTCACCAAAACTAAATCATGGATTTATAGTAATAGAAGGAAATTGTGAATTATTTCCAAATTGGCTTCGAATTTCTGTTCCTCGTTGTTAGGATGAGATTCCAGCAGAGATGTGCTCAAGTTATGTCTTTGTGTGAAAGAACCAAATTGCTTCATTCACATAACCTCGTCCAGGCCTAGCACAAGCGTTATTTTATCATTACTCTGTCGGGTAGAATGAGGTAAATGTATACGATACTATGTAAGTAAGAAAGAGATAACTGTTTTATACCACGCGATATAAGAGTTGGACTGCTTACACAGGCACCTTTTGTATCTCTGGTGGATTCTCAGCCTTCGGCTGGATTCCTTAATAGGTCTGAGATTGTAAATAGTAAGAAATCATGTTAAGTGACTTTATTTTAAACTGGAATGAAAATATGCAATTAAATTGATACGAATTTACATAAAGCTTTAAAAATATGAGTATACCGAAATGAGATTATGTTTTTTGCTGCAACATGCAAATTAATTAGATAAAAAACTATATTTAAACAAAGGTTTTTTTAATTGTTTAGTTCAAACGTAGGATAAGAGTATTCGAGTTTAATAGACCAAGTATTTTATACTGATATGTTTTTGTACCGAAGAGTTTAATACTATCAAATCTAATTATAAATAGACAATACCAGTTACTAGATATACTGTTCAAGTTGCTATGTAAGTGTGTATAAATTAAACAATATAATTTATAAGTTAGGGTAATAATAGCATAACATAACATATCATAAACATTCACGCCGAATATCCCCAAAGGGGTTGGCAGAGGTACTAATACTTCTGAACATCGCGTGACCTTGTCACCTGGTGTTCAGAGTACCCACGTTTTGCATGGACAGTGTACTCACGTGGTAGGGGGCAGGCCTATCGCCGTTTTGTACGAATACACTGTCATATGACTAAGTACAACTCAGCCATGTGGGTTTCCTCACGATGTTTTCCCTCACCGTTAACAATCATGATAAATGAAGCACACATATGTCTTTACAAAAAACAAATTGGTGTAGGCCCGAACCGGGTTTTGAACACTAGTCGCTTGCACGATAACCGGTGTTCTACCCATTGAGCTATCACGTCGTAATAATAGTATAGGTACTTTTGTTATACTATTCTTAAAAGCTATACCTTCCATAGTATAATTTAAAGTTCCTTTTAAATAAGTTTGGGATAAAATAGTTTAAGATTATTTAAACCTGACTTAAGTCCTATTGTAAATAGTAAGCTAAATAATTTAAACTTATTATTTATACTGCAAAAGTTGAGCATTATTTTCTGTAATTGAGTTATTTAAATTCCCTTAGATAAAGTAAAAGAAGTAACAATAATTTTGTAGCAAATGGTCCATTATTAAATAGGGGACATTAAGAATAATTAAAAATAAACATAATAATTTCAGTTTATTTTTATGCCAAAAACACAATAATAATTCATGAAATATTAAATTACCGATTAAAAAGTCTCAAATATTTGCGATTTAATTCTAGTCATAAATTAAAGTAACGTAATCCGGAATAAATAAAGCTTGTAATTTGATTAAGAAACTAATGAAGCGATAAAAAAACATGTTTTACATTTAATCTGCGTCATTCAAAAACTACTACAGCTTTTTTATGCATTTGGACCATAATTCTTAGACTATAAAAATATTTGTATTGTATTTTTCTCAAAATTTTATTTAAATCTTTGAATAAAAAACAGTAGACACACACAACAAAAAGTATTGCACTTGTTTTAACTATTCAAACCCAATAAATAAAGAATAAATAAAGGAAAGAAAAATTTCGACACAGGCGGGAATCGAACCCGCGACCTCGGGTATACGCCCCCGTCGCTCTCGTGACGAGGTCGCGGGTTCGATTCCCGCCTGTGTCGAAATTTTTCTTTCCTATATTTATTAGTAATAATCCCCACATGAGATTTCATGAACAAAAAGATTTAAATTATTCAAACCCAATCCCTGCAAAAATTTAACTATAAGTCAAAGTATGTGTTATACATTAACTCACGGGTATTGGACCAACATTTAAAAATACTTTTGCTTCTTTTGGAAGTAGAGAGGATCATATATTTTAGAATAAAGGTTGCTGATTATGTCTCCACCTGCATTGCTCAAACGATCAATACCCTAAGTCACCTCTTACTATACCCGCTGCTAAAATTGTTAGTGCTATTCTAAGCCGACACTCGTATAATAATCATTCTTCAAACTTAATGTCAACAATAAACTCACGTGACTTGGATCATAACTTGTAGCGAGGTTAAATGTGTCATTGCACTGGACTTATCAATACTCACGATGTGTTACGAAAGTTACGACTGGTGTGTCCATTCTGTCAAAGGTCCATGTATTGTATACGATATCCTTCTCCACCTATTTAAAACTTTTGTGATAAGGATATAGATATAAAATTTAAATATATTTGTGATAAGTCCTGAATGTGTTTTATTACAGAAGAAACAATAAAAAAACATATGTGAACTTTGTCAGTGATTATGTAAATAAATCTCGTAAATTATTTAAATTATATACGGATGTGTCATAATAGCATCTGATGATGAATTATTATAAATTTATACATTAAATTAAATAATTTAATACAATTTAATGTTACAACATAATACTGATTAAGGGTCAACCACATTCTTACCGTAGTTGTAAAGATTGAGGAACACTTTAGAAGGTTCAGGAAGAACCTTAGCCTATTAAAAACTATTACTATCAAAACTATAAAAGATGTTGTTTTATTATTGCTTATTTATTGATGATAAAATATCTAATTGCCGTGTAGTGTCGGCTTAGAATAGCACTACCCCGTTTCTACCGATGGGTGTACGTAAGAGGCGACTAACGGTATTGGGGCTTTTAAGGAATTTTTGGGCGATGCGGTTGGAGACCCATCACCAGCAACCTTTACATTTACCATCTTTTCCCCACTCACATTTCCAAAAGTGGCTGAGGAACTTCTAATTCCTTAGCTCTGGCTACCCCTTCTAGGGATTTATAGCCGTGAGTATATGTTATGGTACGTTATGTAAAATAAAAAATAAAATAAAATACTGCATCAATTCAAAATTTAAGTTATCAGATATTTATAAATTTATTTTTCATTTTACATTTTAATTTAAATTACTACGTTTAAGGTTTGTTGTATTTATGATTGTGCAAGTGTTGTGTACGCCTTTAATTGGCATACAATATTAGAATAAGACTTTAGTTATATATAATCATATGATTGTGTTAATATGTATGCTGTTGGTGTTCCTTAAATAAATAAATGATTACAAGTACAAAAGTCAATGGATATATTTACCAGGTCATAAATATTAATCAATCAGAGTTTATAATACTATTAGAAAGATAGGCATATTATGATAAACGTTGAAAATATTTACTAATTCTGGCACAGAACGTCTCAGAAACCAGTGATTGTTCTTTGTTTTTTACTGTATACAATTTTAATTGTAGTTTTAATTAATATTATTTGGTTTCTAAACAGTAAATCTAGTAAATTTAGACAAGATTCCACTGGGTATCTGAGTTTTCTTAGTAGGTTTGCTATTTAAGGCTACGATAACTAAGAAAACTTACTTAAAATTCCTTTCTTATTTAATAACTCTATTCAGTATTTAAAATAGTAAAAATTCCTCTCGAAAGCACCTTTACGGACCTTTGTACAGACAGAAGGCAGACAATTTAAATCTTTTTGTTCATGAAAACCTCATGTGGGGATTATTACTAATAAATAAAGGAAAGAAAAGTTTCGACACAGGCGGGAAACGTGTAAAAGAAATAAAGGATAGAAGAATTTCGCGCTGGCAGCCATTGATACGGTGGCTCAATTGGCAGAGCTTTGGGGCGTATAATCGTGTTATGTGTTTTACTGCAAAAAATAAGAAGTGCATTACTATGCTTAATCGTTATTTTAAGCATGTGGTTTGAATTTATATGCTGTTACTGAGAATTGAAAGATTAGACATAAAGATAAAATGTACACTGATCTTTTATATTTAGTATTAATTTTGCAGACACTCAAGATATAAAAAAGCACTCTTTAAAACTAAGATTACTATAATGTAAGAGATACATTTGTAAATATTAAATAATTAGGAAATAAATGTATGTATTTAAAAGCAATGTAAATAAAATAGTGCAATAAGTTTATTTTATTTTAAACTTGTTTCGATTATAAACAGTTTTATGTGTATTTTTTGTTTTATTTTACTACAAGTGGATCGGCCCAGCTTCGCACGGGTAGCGTAGTTTTAAAAATATCTGAGGTTTCTTCAATCACTGCTCAACCTTTGTGCAATTTATCGCAACTCATAGCACTCCTGAATAGTGTAGCTTTGTGACTGTGAAAGCGCTTTTATGAACGGTTCAGTATCTCCAAAAATAAGTCCTTGCAATCAAACAATCAGAGTTACAGACTATGCATACATCATATAGTACATCATATACTCACGGCTATCTTTTGCCCGTGCAACCGTTACACAAAAATAATCCTTATAGCATGATTCAGTATTTACGTGCGTGCGATGGCTTATTTCATGTATAAGTTTGGTGTTTCTGTACCGATTTCTATGTTTTTTTTTTATTAAATAGGTAATAATGTTAACGTTTTTAAATTAGAGATAAGTGAGAGTGTTATAAACGTTAGAGTAAACCAATATAATCAAAATGCTCCGAACTGCTAAGCTATCAGAAGTTACACGTGTTATTGTGAGTTAACCATAAGAGATAGACAGATGCTGCTGTGGAATGATTTTTAGTCAATTTTATGTAAAAAAATCCGTCATTCTTGATTTCTGTGTAACTTTAACCATTATAGCCCAGCCGTGATAGCCCAGTGGGTAGAACACTCGGTTAACGTGCAAGCGACTAGTGTTCAAATCCCGGGTCGGGGCCTACACCAATTTATCTTTTCTAAAGACATATGTGTGGTTAATTTATCATGGTTGTTAACGGTGAGGGAAAACATCGTGACGAAACCCACATGGCTGAGTTGTACTTAGACATGTGACAGTGTATTCGTACAAAACGGCGATAGGCCTGCCCCCTATCACGTGAGTACACTGTCCATGCAAAACGTGGGTACTCTGAACACCAGATGACAAAGTCACGTGATGTTCAGAAGTATTAGTACCTCTGCCAACCCCTTCGGGGATATGCGGCGTGAACGTTTATGCTTATGCTTATAATTTAACCATTAAGGTTGCACACGTGACAGAATCTTAAAAAATGGAGTAACTTCTCCCGTTTTCCCCAAATTCCCCTTCAGTACTCTGCTGAAAAGTATGCTATATCCTGCCCAGAAGTATGAAAAATAATTCTACCAAGTTTCGTTAAAATCCGTCGAGTAGTTTTTGTTTCCATAAGGAACATACAAACCGACAGACAGACAGACAAAAATTTTATTGATTGCATTTTCGGCATCAGTATCGATCACTAATCACCCCCTAATAGTTATTTTGAAAATATATTTCATGTACAGAATTGACCTCTCTACAGATTTATTATAAGTATAGATATATTTATAATTAAATTTTATGTTCTACACTAAAAAGCTCAGTTCTATACGGGCATATCAAGAGTGAAAATCTTAAAATTGTTATCTTCTTTTTGACCATGAGCTCTCAAATAAGACCAGACGCAGAGCCAAAAAGTATTATCTTATATTCAGAGAGAGATATCAATTAAGATTTCCCTTTCTGTAATTATTGTTACATGATCACATACATACATATACTCACGGCCATAAATCCCTAAAAAACCTTCAGAATAACAAATTCCTTAGCCACTTTAAGGTTATTGATGATGGGTGTCCAACCGCATCGCCCAGATATCACTTAAAATGCCTTTATACCTTTAGTCGCCTCTTACGATCACCCTCAGTTATAAAAAGGGTAGTGCTATTCAAAACCAACACTACACAGCAAAATAATAAATTTCTCAGCCCCAAAATCCTTAGTCGGCTTTCTCGATTACTTACAGGCAGAAGTGGGATAGTCCTATTTTAAGCCGACATTACACAGCTATGATGCTACTTTTTATATTCATTTAGTTCTTAATGTAATAGGATTAAGGCTTAGAATCGACAACGCCAAAAACCTTCGATAAAATATAATGATTAATGAGATTGTAATAAAACATTTACGAGCGCATGATTGAATGAGTAATGGAAGTTTTTGGAATAAGCGATTTAATTCCCTTTACTTGTACTTTGTTCGGCTGTGTAGTATTGGCTTAGAATAGCAGTACCCAATATCTAACCTTGGGTGTACGTAAGAGGCAAATAAAGGCATTGGAATTTTTAAAGGAATTTTTGGGTGATTTGGTAAGAGACCCATCGCCAAAAACCTATGATTTACAATCTTAACCCCACGAAACTTCCAAAAGTGGTTGAGGAATTTCTTCTTCACAGCGAAAGGCTCAAGGCTACCTTGCACAAGGTCATTAGGCCATAGTCCACCACGCTGGCCGAGTACGGATTGTCAGACTAAAAGGCTTATTCCATTTGTCTGAATGAAGACGTCTGAAAGCCACAGAATCTGAATTCAGACTAGTGGAATAACGTTCAGAACGCTAGGCTTCTGAAAAGTAGACAAATTTGTGTAGTGGAATAACAAGCGTCTGCGGCAGTAACTTCGAAGGACGTCTGAGTTTCAGAAACGACAAAGTGTAATGGAATAAGCTCTTAACGAATACTACAGTGATAGTACCTGGGACTGACACGGCGTTACGTGCCTGCCAAAGCATGGAATCATCTTTATCTATAATCAGGTAATTCAATCCTGTACATTATTCAATGTCACAAATTCAATTTGCGAGCTAATCCCCCGGGAATCAAACCCAACACTTCCGTATTGGTAGCCGAACGGTTAACCGCTCGGCCACGGTGAGAGTTAAATGGAGTTAAGGCACGATGGTACTTAAAAAGAGTCACTATTTAGAACATAGAACGATAAAACGGATTCGTTTATAATTCTAAATCTTTTAGGATCTGTAATCAAATAGTCGCTTAAAGATTTTTAATTCTTAGTCTCTTTAGGAACTATAGTTGTGGGTCAACGTATAAACCCTTCTATTAAATAAACCACAATCTTCATAAAAAATCACAATACCAAAATGAATGAAATACAAAGTAAAGTTAGAACACCAAGTAACTGTTGAAAAAGGCAATCGAAAGCAATGGACAGGAATTTCAGAGTTTGGCTCAAAGAGATATTTCCGACTCATCGATTGAGCAGGCAAAAGGTAATTTAATCAATTGGCTAAAATGTTCCTTTACGTATCGGATCTAAATTCAGTTAAAGGACTATTCTAAAGTATTGGAATGCTGAAATCAATATTTATTTCTTCTAGCCTTAATAAAGCTTCTCTGTCGATTTGGACTTTTTCGTTTAAGCGAAGTTTAGGTTTAAAACGGCTCTGCTTAAGATGTTTTATGGATATCTGCCAGAACTAATAATACTATACAGTTGAAACTTAATAGTGAGATATCATATACTATGTCAGTTGCTGATTTTTCTAGGTTTACAATGTTACGCAGGACTCTTTTGGTCAATTTTATTATCTTGTGTTCAGTCCCCCCGTTTTGCTTGCACAAAAACCACTTGATAGGGGACAATTCTATCGCCACTTTATACAAATACGCTGTCACATGTCCAAGCTCTGCTATGATGTATTTCCTCACTTTTTTTCCCACCAAAAACAACCTTGATAAATTAATTACACATTTGGCTTAAGAAAAGACACATTGATGTAGAACTCAGGATTTACATACATACATACATATACTCACGGCGATAAATCCCTTAACGGGGTAGCCAGAGCTTTGGAATGAAAATTCCTCAGCCACTTTTGGAAGTTGATTGGGGAAAAGATGGTAATAATAAATGTTTTTGGTAACGGGTCTCCAACCACATCGCCCAAAAATCACTTAATAAGTCTCTATACCCTTAGTCGCCTCTTACGATCACCCACGGGTAGAAATGGGGTAGTGTTATTCAGGATTTAAACTCTCGTTTTCTACTTAGGAAGCGGTGGTGTTTCCTCTGAGCTATCAATGCTGCCTATCTATCTATCCCCTTATATTGTTTATTTTAAGAAACCAAATATTCTAGGGAATTTTTAAAAATATACTCAATTACAGTATTTTAATTTTATAATCTACAACGAGTATAGCCTCAATAACTATTTAAAATATTAAACAAGTCATAAATTTAATCCTATTAATATTATCCGTAAATATTAAACAGGTGTTTAATATTAACGATTCAAAACTAGAAAAAATAAATAATTAATGGAAATCTAAAAAGAATTGTTCAATACATATTTAAAATAAATGGAATGTCTCCGAACCCTCAAGCCCTAGTATTTTTCCATTTCTTATTCGACCAAAAGTTAAACACGTTTAGTGTTGAACTCTTGATAGAAGACCGTCACACTAGTAATTATTTGCGAATTAGTTTTTTGAAACTAATGAATTAAAAACTAAAGACATAATTTAATATAAATTAGTTATAATTTATTGTTATTCTGATTTAAAATCCGTGGCCAGCTTTGTCGTGGATTGTATTGAGGATTGTGTGATTGATATTATTGAATATTTTAAATTAAAAATATTTTTTACAAAAAAAATATACAATATAAATTAAATTGTAATATAGAGCAAGTAATAAAACGTTGAATGATGATTTAACAGTATTAAATTTATCGTTGAGTTAGTGTCCCTTGCACAATCATCATCAAATTGTACCTACTTACTTTGAGGCGAACTTGATATTAGGTATGTACATACATACATACACATACTCACGGCTATAAATCCCTAGAAGGGGTAGCCAGAGCTAAGGAATTCGAAATTCCTCAGCCACGTTTGGAAAGTTGAGTGGGGAAAAGATGGTAAAATAAAGGTTGTTGGTGATGGGTCTCCAACCGCATCGCCCAAAAATCCCTTAAAAGCCCCAATACCGTTAGTCGCCTCTTATGTACACCCACCGGAAGAAATGGGGTAGTGCTATTCTAGGCCGACACTACACAGCAATTATAATATTAGGTATGTGTTAGTATATTTTAGCACCATTTTCCGTCGAACCAAGCAACCATGATAGCTCAGTGGGTAGAACACCGCTTATCGCGCAGACGATGAAGGTTCAAATTCCGGATCAGGGCCTACACAAATTTGTCTTTCCTAAAGACATACGTGTGGGTTTATTATGATTTTTAACGGAACGGTGAGGAAAAACATCGTGAGGAAACCCACATGGCCATGTTGTACTTTGTCATGTGACAGTGTATTCGTACAAAACTGCGACAGGACTGCCCCCTATCACGTGACTTGGACAGTGTCCCATGCAAAACTTGGGTACTCTGAACACCAGGTGACAATAAAATAGTGAGTAAAAGTGATGTTTAAAGTGACACTGTCACGTGATGTTCAGAATTATTACTACTTCTGCCAACCCCTTTGTGGATATACGCCTTGATCGTAAGAGTTTAGATTGGAAGAGGCTCTTTGCACGATCCTCTAGCAAACCTTTTGAGCGTCCTTTACATTACACATGTACAAATAATACAGTTAACCACATGAAAGATGAAAAATTTTACATACATATACTCACGCCGTTAATTCCCATTGGGGTAGGCAGAGACTACCGATCGTCACTTCGTACGATCCTGGCAAACCTCTCTTGCCTCGTCTACATCCATCAATCTTTTCATACGTGCTCTTTTGTTCTTCAAACTTCGGACGCCTGCCTTACAATTAAAATTTTACACACTAATAAAATTATATCATAACATTACTTAATCAGTTTTGCAGAGTTTTTTTCTGGACTTTATAGTAACGTTATAAAAAGCTACGAGCGAAAAATTGATTCCATTATATAAAAGACTATCTTTTCATGAAAATAAACTGACGAGCATTATTCAAGTGTTGGCAACCTCGGAGGACTTGCGACTACTTTAATAAATCTCTTCCAAACTTATCTTGTACTCATTACTCATTTTTGATAGCCTTCTTAGCATCATCTTTTCAGCTAAGTATATAATAACATATAATACATATATTGGATTGAATCAGGCGTTACTTTGCGGAAATCCATAGCAATACTAATATTAATAAATTTCTTCGCTTAATTCCGCTAAATAATACCTGCAGTCTTCATGCAACATGCACTGTGCACCGCCCGCCCTCCCACTTACAAGAAATCGAAAAGCAGACAATGCACCACACACACATCCGCAAGCGAAAACCACAGGCAACCACAAACATGCGACGCGTTTCGACTCAACACGAGTCATTGACGAGCAGTTAGTAGACAGTTCGGCAGCTGACCACCGAGTATCACACTCGGTGTGTGTTTAGCGGAATTAAGCGAAGAAATTTATTAATATTAGTATATAATACATAAACGTTCACGCCGAATATCCCCGAAGGGGTTGGCAGAGGTACTAATACTTCTGAACATCACGTGACTTTGTCACCTGGTGTTCAGAGTACCCACGTTTTGCATGGACAGTGTACTCACGTGATAGAGGGCAGGCCTATCGCCGTTTTGTACAAATACACTGTCACATGACTAAGTACAACTCAGCCATGTGGATTTCCTCACGATGTTTTCCCTCACCGTTAACAACCATGATAAATTAACCACACATATGTCTTTAGAAAAGACAAATTGGTGTAGGCCCGACCCAGGATTTGAACACTAGTCGTTTGCACGATAACCGAGTGTTCTACCCACTGGGCTATCACGGTTGCTAAGTATATAATCTCTCAGGTAAATACTATAAAGTAAAAATTGCGTCACTATATTAAATACTGATTTTTTTAAGAGGAGAGTTTTACAATCTTTTTTCCACTCAACTTCCAAAAGTGGTTGAAGAATATCTTATTCCGAAGCTCTGTCTACCCCTTCTAGTGATTTGTAGCCGTGAGTATATGTATGTGTGTAGTTGCTTAGGTTTGGTTATAATTTCCATAGACAGAGTCAGCAGAGGACAACCACTGAAGACATATCTATACTTATAATAAATCTGTAGAGAGGTCAATTCTGTACATCAATACATAGTATAAAACAAAGTCGCTTTCGCTGTATGTCCGTATGTATGCTTAGATCTTTAAAACTACGCAACGGATTTTGATGCGGTTTTTTTTAATAGATAGAATGATTCGTAAGGAAGGTTTGTATGTATAAAAAATGCATAATATAGTAGAGAAACACTGATAAATTTAAAGGTTTCTAATGTGATGTCGTAAATAAGCACGTTTTTTTGCGCTTATATTGCAAACGCTGGCCTTACCCTACGAGATAGACCAAAATAATGTATTACAGTATTGTTCACCTTAAAAAGTCCAACAAAAAAGTCCGCGATGGTATATGTCTATCTCTTAGGGATAACCCAGCATAACCATTTTTATTCTTTACAAAAAAATGGTTATTTACGAAGTGATTTTAAACAATACAGCATTAATCCTTATCCAATGAAGTACCTTAAATAAATTGTGCATTTATTATAGATCAATATGCTTTTTACAGCATGTAATTTAAGTGAATATTACCGAAGATATTACAAATTTAAAATGCAGGGTCGTAGTTGTTTGCGCCGGGCGGCGCGTGCCTATAAATAGTCTAAGCAAAACATGTTTGTATTGGCTAATGACAAAAAAGCTGTGAACGTTGTGTATAAGGACATTCTGTAGTAGGTATATTTTGCATTGCACCCGTGCGAAGCCGGGGCGGGTCGCTAGTTAAATATATTTTCAAAATAACTATCAGGGGGTGATTAGTGATCGATACTGATGCCAAAAATGCAATCAGTAAAATGTTTGTCTGTCTGTCTGTCTGTCTGTCCGTCTGTCTGTCTGTCTGTCTGTCTGTCTGTCTGTCTGTCTGTCTGTCGGTTTGTATGTTCCTTATGGAAACAAAAACTACTCGACGGATTTTAACGAAACTTGGTACAATTATTCTTCATACTCCTGGGCAGGTTTTTGTATACTTTCCAGCAGAATAGTAAAGGGGAATTTTGGGAAATTTTGGGAAAACGGGGGAAGTTGCTCCATTTTTTAAGCTTCTGTCGCGTGTGCAGCCTTAATAGTTAGAGTTACATAGAAGTCATGTATCACGGATATATTTGGCATAAAATTGGCTAAAAAATATCCTTCAACAGCATATGTCTATCTTTTATGGTTGACTCACAATAACACGTGTAACTCCTGATAGCTTAGCAGTTCGGAGCATCCTGATTATTTTTGTTAACTCTTACGTTTATAGTTCTCTCATTTATCTCTCATTTAAAAAAAAATACATTATTACCTATTCAATGAAAAAAGAATCATAGAAATCGGTATAGAAACACCGAACTTATACAAGAAATAAGCCTTTCCGAATTAGTTCAAATTCGGAGGTAGGAAACGCAAACACTACTTAAACGTGTAAAAAGAAATAAAGGATAGAAGAATTTCGCAATGGCAGCCAATTGACACGGTGGCTCAGTTGGCAGAGCGTCGGGGCGTATACCCGAGGTCGCGGGTTCGATTCCCGCCTGTGTCGAAATTTTTCTTTCCTTTATTTATTCTTTATTTATAAGAAATAAGCCATCGCGTCCTGTCGTCGCACGTGAATACTGAATCATGCTGGATTATTTTTCAGTAATAGTATATGCATGATGTATGCAAAGTTTGTAACTCTGATTCTTTGTTTGCATGGGTTTATTTTCGGAGATACTGAACCGTTCATCAAAGCGCTTTCACAATCACAAAGCTAAACTATTCAGGAGTGCTATAAGTGGCGCTAAATTTCACAAAGTTTGAGCAGTGATTGAAGAAACCTCAGATATTTTTAAAACTACGCTACCCGTGCGAAGCTGGGCCGATCCACTAGTTTATAATAAATAGAGCATGTGCAGAGAGCAGGCGTCTGAAGAGAGAAGAATAAAAGAGTATGTATAAAAAGATTCATGAACGCTATTTATCTTACTTATACTCACGCCCATTATTCCCATTGGGGTAGGCAGAGACAATCGATCGTCACTTAGTATGATCTTGACAAACCTCTCTTGCTTCCCTTACATTAATTATACTTCCTATACATGCTCTTTTATTCTTCTCACTTCTGACCCCTGCCTTTATAAGAACGTTTTCTATCTGATCTAGAAACGTTTTACGAGGCCGTCCTCTATTTATCTGCCTTACCCAAAAGTAAATAATTGCGACAGTATACTTATACATTTATATAATTTTTGTGTACGAGGTGGTGCTTGTTCGACTTAACTGCAAAATTCTAATAATAGTAGTATATTTTTTATTTAATTTGAATTTAAATAAAAAATAACATAATAACATTATTATGTTATGTTATTATGTTATTTTTTATTTAAATTCAAATTAAATAAAACGAACAATAGAAGCTCGCATTAGAAATGATAAATCAGTAAAAGGTACAAAAATCATTAGCTAACGTTTTCACACTGTAATTTTTGAGCTAATTAAATTAAATGATTGATTACTTCAGAAAACATAGGAACATGAAAGATTTTGGTAAGATAAGTTGAGCACATCGCTATATGTTGCCTTTAATGACTGTCTGTAGTCTGACTGTAGTTTTTTATTTCAGTTTTAGATTTAGATTTTAAGGCTTAGAATAGCACTACCCTTTTCTCCGGTGGGTGTGCGTAAGAGGCGACTAAGAGTATTGGGGCTTTGAGGGGTTTTCGGGCGATGTGGTTGGAGACCCATCCGCTTTATATCACAATCTTTTCGCCACGCATATTCTAAAAGTGGCTGAGGAATTTCTAATTTCTTAGCTTTGGCTACCTCTTCTTGGGATTTATAGCCGCGAGTATACATATGTTTGTATATTATTTAAATTGATTTACTGCAACTTTACAAAGAGTAATTTCTGAGTTTTGTTTCATACATTTTTGAATACAGTCTTTACCATTGGAGCATTTTTTATGTAACTGTAGTACTTCATCCACCTGTGCAGCAGTTTCAATCCCAGAAAAGCAGCCACATCTTCGGACCTTAAAATCCTTAACTTGTTTCAGATAATGAAATGAAATTGTGTTTAATATATCGGCAAAACTAGATTTCCGACACACTTCCCAACAATCACTGATAACCGATCCTATGACGCCTATACGAGAATAGAGGGTAGTGCGATTCAGATATTACATACTCAAATTTCTGCTCATCTTTAAAGTTTCGTATACGCATAGAGGTGGCGGAGCAGAGATACTAACATTAAAAACGTCACGTGATATTTTTGTTATCTGCAAACATACATACATACATATACTCACGGCTATAAATTCCTTAACGGGGTAGCCAGAGCTTTGGAATGATAAATTCCTCAGCCACTTTTGGAAGTTGATTGGGGAAAAGATGATAATAATAAAAGTTTTTGGTGACGGGTCTCCAACCACATCGCCCAAAAATCACTTAAAAAGCCCTATACCCTTAGTTGCCTCTTACGATCACCCACGGGTAGAAATGGGGTAGTGCTATTCTAAGCCGACACTACACAGCTAAAAACATCACGTGATATTTTTGATATCTGGTGTTCAGAAAACTTAAACTTTACTTTACTTAATATTTAATACTTTTGTGCGTAAATTGTGCATATACTGATAACGATTCATAATTGAATATATTGAGGATGATGCGGATACATTACCACATTGCTAAATACAACTCATTCATATGGATTTCCTAACACCGTTTTCCCTAGCTACTTAAATTAGTTATTAAGTTACTGGTATTAACCCGATTAAAAAGCCGCTCCAGAAGCGATATTCTTTTCAGCTAATAAAAATATCAGCGCAAAATAGTAAAACTCAAAGATAAACATTCATTCATACCCACTGCTGTAAATTCCAAAATAGGGTAGCCAGAGCTTTGAATCAGATATTCCTTAGTCATTTTTAAATTTTACAAGAGAAAATCGAGTGAAAATTGCGAAAAAGTCTCGCGTAAAACATGGCGCATCTATCACAGAATCCAGCGTTAAAAAGTATACGAAATATTTCATGGAGCGCGCCTTCACCTGTTCACAAAAGGATACTCAGGAAAATTGATCGCAATACGTGAACAAAATCCTGAGTGATTGTTGTGCGTTGTGGAACTTGTGAAATCATGTGGAATGCTATTATTATTGGGTTCTAGACTCGACCCTATTTTACAGGAAATAACAAGATTTTGGTACAATGAGAAATCTTTAAGGCTATTGTTACAAAGGTTTATCAACGCCTTATTTGTCGTCAAACATCAATTCTGTGGTCACCATTATCACTTGTTAATTTGAGGGGCGTGGGTTCGAATCCTTAAGCTATATGTGTAGTTAATTTATCATGGTTAAAGGTGAGGTAAAAACATTGTGACCCGCATGACTAAATTGTTGTTAGTCATGTGACTGGTCCAATCACGTGAGTGCACCGTCCAAACAAAAACTAGGCTCTCTGAAAAATCTCTGGACACCAGGTAACATTAATGTCACTTGTACACACATGCCGCACACACAGAACGAAAGAGGCGCAAGTCGAAAATAGTAATATTGAGTTACAATTCTAGAGAGACATAAAAAAGTATGCTCAAACCGATGAATAGTAAAACAAAGGCACTAATTGATAAAAAAATAGGTTAGCGAATTTTCCGACCCTATAACAATAAGTGCCTTTAATTAATAAAGAATAAATAAAGGAAACAAAAATTTCGACACAGGCGGGATTCGAACCCGCGACCTCGGGTATACGCCCCCGTCGCTCTTGCCAATTGAGCTACCGTGTCAATGGCTGCCAGCGCGAAATTCTTCTATCCTTTATTTTCTTTTACACGTTTTAGTAGTGTTTGCGTTTCCCACCTCCGTATTTTTTACTAATTCGGAAGGCCACTTGTCTATCTTTTCAGATAGAATGCAAATGTTGAAAACGCCTAACTATCACATAATTTAAATCTTTTTGTTCATGAAAACCTCATGTGGGGATTATTACTAATTAATAAAGAATAAATAAAGGAAAGAAAAATTTCGACACAGGCGGGATTCGAACCCGCGACCTCGGGTATACGCCCCCGTCGCTCTTGCCAATTGAGCTACCGTGTCAATGGCTGCCAGCGCGAAATTCTTCTATCCTTTATTTTCTTTTACACGTTTTAGTAGTGTTTGCGTTTCCTACCTCCGAATTTTTTACTAATTCGGAAGGCCACTTGTCTATCTTTTCAGATAGAATGCAAATGTTGAAAACGCCTAACTATCACATAATTTAAATCTTTTGTTCATGAAAACCTCATGTGGGGAATTATTACTAATTAATAAAGAAAAAATAAAGGAAAGAAAAATTTCGACACAGGTGGGATTCGAACCCGCGACCGAAATGTGTGTGTCGAAATTTTTCTTTCCTTTATTTATTCTATATTAATTAGTAATAATCCCCACATGAGGTTTTCATGAACAAAAAGATTTAAAATAAGTGCCTTAGTTTTAGAACATACTTTTTTATGTATCTGTATGATTGTAACTTAATATCACTATTTTTGAATTGAGCCTCTTTCGTTCTGAGAGTGCGATGCACACTTTCAAAAAGTCATATGTGTCGGTTTTTTTAATGGTTGTTAACGATGAGGGAAAATATAATGAGGAAACCCATATGACTGTATTCGTACAAAGCGGAACTCCAGGTAACAAAAATGACACGTTATGTTTAGAAGTATGAGTACATTTGCCCCCACCCCGGGATATTTACGGCGTGAATCTTTCGATTTTTATTTCGATACTTGGGTTTAATGAATCGGATGGAATAATTATAGTCCGGAAGCACTATTTCCGCACTATTTTTGAAATAGTTTTCAACCGAATAGCTGCAAACATTACGGAGATGTTTGAGGTTTTCAAAACCTCAAGCCATAATCCTCATCAGGAAACCTTAATAATTCCGGAACCAATGAACGGTTCTTTCTGGGAATTGGCATAACGTGAGCACTATTTATGCACTATTTTTTGAAACCTTAACCTAGACTTTAGGCTGCACCGTTTGTTTGCTGCAAAGATGAGGATTATGGCTTGAACCTCAAGCCATAATCCTCAATAAACTTTAGCTGTAACTTTTAAACCATAATAGCACTATTTATCTGGTCTGTGGCACTGTTTAGCACTATTTATGCACTATTTTTTAGCATTGATCAAAATCAATTTCATGAAGTTTTAAAATTTGAGGATTATGGCTTGAGGGACACAAAACTGTTAGTTGCCTCTTACGTACACCCACCGGAAGAAATGGGGTAGTGCTATTCTAAGCCGACACTACACAGCTACAAAAGGGACTAATGAATGTAAGCTGATCGGCGATCCATGGTTGTAGTAAGAATATCATACGACGAAATAAATGTAAGACTCAAGACGCAAATTTTCACGCCGTAGTAGTGGCAGAGGTACTAATACCTCTAACCATCACGTATAGTCACCTGGTGATCAAAGTATCCATGTTTTTGCTTGGACAGTGTACTCACGTAATCACTTTTCCATTCAGATAGTTTTACATATTAAAACTGAAAATCACTCAAACTGTTTCTTCAACCGATCAAAACTTCCAGACGATCCTAATTTAAAAAGGTCAATAAGTTAGCTACTTAAACTTCTTCCACAAGTCAAAAAGTAAAAAAAAAAACACTTTGAAACAAGAACACGGACGGAAAGTACTCAAACATTAATCCAGTAACCGCCATTGGATCTAGAGTGGAACCATCCAGAAGCGGATAGAGAGAAATTTATTCATAGGTTTTACGACTTAGTTGATCGTTGATCGCCGGAACGCTGGAAAATGGAAGCATATTTTAGAGTAGCCACGGAGTTTCGGATATATTGGATTTGTAGATATACACGAAATATATTTGGAAGTTGAGTGGGCAAAAGGCGGTTAAATAAAGGTTGTTGGTGATAGGTCTCCAACCATACATATACATACATATACTCACGGCTATAAATCCCTAAATGGGGTAGCCACAGCTAAGGAATTAGAAATTCCCCAGCCACTTTTGGAAAGTTGAGTAGGGTAAAGATGGTGAAATAAAGGTTGTTGGTGATGGGTCTCCAACCGCATCGCCCAAAAATCCCTTAATAGCCCCAATACCGTTAGTCGACTCTTATTTACACCCACCGGAAGAAATGGGGTAGTGCAATTCTAAGCCGACACTACACGGCTATGTTCAATAAAGTTTAAATGGACTCACTATATAGATATGGATGAGTACTATATATAGATGTGAAGCATCGGCTTAGAACAGAACTAACTATTAGTTCCTGTGAGTAATTTCCAGGATCACCTACAGCACACATAATTCATCAGTAGCCATCCCTTATTGTACAATATTTTCTCTACTCAACATACAACTCAACCCATATGTAAATTGTTGGCTTAGAACCACTCTTACCTATTTCTCCCCAATACATACATACATACATATACTCACGCCATTAGTTCCCATTGGGGTAGGCAGAAACTATTGATCGCCATTTTGTACGATCCTGACAAACCTCTCTAGCTTCGTTTACATCCATCAATCTTTTCATACATGCTCTTTTATTCTTCATACTTCGGACGCCAGCCTTTTTGAGCACAGTCTCAATTTGGTCCAAGTGTGTTCTCCGTGGTCGTCCTCAACTAACATTACCATCCACACTAACTCTACAGATCCCTTTTACCAATTTTCTATCATCCATCCTCTCTATGTGCCTATTATTTTCTCCCCAATCTTCTCATGCATTTCGTACGCGTTGACATAGGGCATTAATACCTTTTAAGTATTCTTTAACTTTTATTTTAAGGCGTTGCGTCCGCAACGGGAAGTACAAAATACATGTATTTATTAATTTGAAAGTTTAATATCATATAAACATATACCTTTCATAAAAACTATGTGTTCTAAAATTACGTAAGTAAAATAGGTACATCAAATTAAACTAAACTAATATCATTTGAAAAAGTAAACCCGAAAAACCTTATGAGAATAAAATGTAGGTAATCCCTTAAAACCAGCATTATCTCAATTTATTAAATGTAACAATTTCAAATTCTTAGCCCAACATTTGGCAAAAATGCAGAATAAAGAGAGAATGGTCTGAAAAAATCTAGTGCTCCGATCTGTCCCGGGCTACACGGCTCTATCGACCGCGGTCGGGCCGCCTATTCTGTGAAACGCTTTATGTTTAAAATAGAAAATATTGCCGTGTAGTGTCGGCTTAGAATAACACTACCCCATTTCTACCCGTGGGTGATCGTAAGAGGCGACTAAGGGTATAGGGGGCTTTTTAAGTGATTTTTGGGCGATGTGGTTGGAGATCCGTCACCAAAAACATTTATTATAACCATCTTTTCCCAATCAACTTCCAAAAGTGGCTGAGGAATTTTTCATTCCAAAGCTCTGGCTACCACGTTAAGGGATTTATAGCCGTGAGTATATGCATGTATGTATGTAGAAAATATATGTGTTTAATAGGTGGATTACTAACTTAAACTGTATATGAGACATACATTCATATAATCACGGCTATAAATCCCTAGAAAGAGTAGCCAATTTCGGAGTAAGAAATTCCGCAGCGACCATTGGAAGTTTTCGTAGAGATAAGAGAGTCAAAGAAAGGTTTTTGGTGATGGGTCTCCAACTGGATCGCCCAAAAATCACGTATTAAGCCCCAATACCCTTAGCCGCCTCTTACGAACACCCACGGGAAGAACTAGGGTAGTGCTATTTTGAGCCGGCACTACACAGCAATGAACATGAGAATCCGCTGATTTTCGTGGCTTTAGTAAAGAACTAACAGACCGCGTTTTCCATGGATAGTGTTATTTTAACATAAATACATACATACATACATATACTCACGGCAATAATTCCCTAGTTGGGGTAGCCAGAGCCAAGGAATTATAAATTCCTCAGCCACTTTTAGAAGTTGAGTGGGGAAAAGACGGTAAAATAAAGGCTTTTGGTGATGGGTCTCCAACCAAAAATCCAATAAAAAGCCCCAATACCCTTAGTCGCCTCTTACGACACCTGTGGGTAGAAAGGGGTAGCGACATTCTAAGCCGGCACTACACGGCAAATTTATAATGTTTTTTTAAATCAATATGAAAAGGTGGAGGTGGTCAATTCGACACGAATTTGATTTCTTTTACATACATACATACATACATATACTCACGGCTATAAATCCCTAGACGGGGTAACCAGAGCTAAGGAATTAGAAATTCTTTAGCCACTTTTGGAAATTGAATTGATTTCTTTTCTATGTTTTATTGCGCGTAAATTTTGATCGAATTATCCGATTTTGATTAAACCTTTTGTTTGTTAAATAGAGTACCTATCGAATAGGTCTCATTTTATTTAAAAATACAAATCTTACCATTATACATTATACATACATACATATACTCACGGCTATAAATCCCTAGAAGGGGTAGCCAGAGCTTTAGAATAGGAAATTCCTCAGCCACTTTTGGAAGTTGAGTAAGGAAAAGATTGTTAAGTTAATGTTTTTGGTTATGTGTCTCCAACCGCATCGCCCAAAAATCACTTAAAATCAATATATGTGTTTTTTGTTGTAGCCAACAATAGTTGGCATAGAATAATATAAAGTAAAATAAGTGTTTGAGGCTTTTTCTTCTTGTTACTTTAACCGTTTTTTCTTATATCATCTTCCAAAAGTAGCTGAGAAACATAAAATAATTCAAAAACTCAAGCTACCTGTTTTTGGGACTGATAAACACGAGACAATAAATTCTCACAGCCCATATATGTCCCCACCAAGGGGCTCGAGCCTACCGTATATAGGGCGATTTGGCCATAGTCCACCACGCTGGCCAATTGCGGGTTGGCAGACTAACGACTACTACTCACTACTACTACTCCGAACCGAAGCACGGAATAATATTAATTTTTGGATAATCAGGTGATTCAAGCCTGCAATATCCTTCCAAACTGGGTTAAACCTTACGAATTAAATTACGATAAAATGATGAAAAATTCCACAGTTATATTCCTAACCAGAATACCGACTTCCGTTTTAGCGTTCAGTACGCACTGACAATGGCTATGCTTCGTGCCATCTAGAACAAGGTTAAGGGTTAAATGAAATGGCTTTTTATTATGCGGAGATAATCTTTTTATAGTGTCTTTTATGCCTCTTCTCTTGCTTTAGAAAGGTATTGAGATTATTTTTAGATTTTCAGGAAAATTGAGATTTAAGTACATTAAGTACCAAGTTTTTTCGCTTCTTTCTCTTGTAAGTTGTTATTTCTATATTTTCTTTGTTATTCCGCGAGAAATTAATAATATATAACTTCTTTTTTTGATGAAGATTAGTATACGTGACTGTATTGATAGAAGTGAATAACATATTTCCATTACATTTAAATTCAATACATATACTTACGGCCATAAATCCCAAAAACGGGTAGCCAGAGCTACAGAGATAGTAACTCCTCAGCCATATTTGGAAGTTGATAGAGGACAAGATTGTAGAAATAAAGTATCGGTGGTGATGGGTTTCCAACCGCATCGCCCAAAAACCACTTAAAAAGCCCCATTCCCTTAGTCGTCTCTAACGACACCCGTGGGTAGAAAGGGGTAATGACATTCGAAGGCACTACACGGCAATATCAATAATTCCCCAACTGTAGTTTAGGGGTGATTTAGTAACAAAATTGAAACATTCAATTATTATAATAATTATTTTTTACCTCTTAGCTAACTATGTAAGTTTATTTTAAATTGTATGAAACTGAACTGAAACAACCATATAAATTAACTTCATTGCTCACCAACATAATAAATCGCCTGGACAAAATCTCAAGTTTATATGTACATACAGTAATATGTATGTACAGTCAGTCAGTTTGAAATAACGGACTTACTTTGATTGTAATATCAATATTAAAACGAAAACGAAGAGCCAAATTTTTATTCAACCTCTAGTGATTTTACGAAATACGAAGTTAACAGAAAAGAAGATATATTTGCGAAGTGTTAACAATACCAAACAATACAGAAATCTAAATATTTTGCGCTACGTTCACAAAACTACTCAACAGCGTAGTTGGGGTGGAAGTGAAAATGAAAATGTACCCAATAAATTGTGTGGCACAAAATATTCTTTGACCCAAATCCGGTAGCTATCCTCGAAAGGAAATCGACGTACTAACTTAATATTCAACTTAGCTTATGAAGAAAACTCTTGAAGATTTACGATGCAAATATGTTTGCTTTTGTGTAAATGTGCGATTTAAGAGGAATAAGGGTCAAATGTGTAGAGTTAACAAAATAAGAAGGCTTTTTTCGTTTTATAGTTGAAAAAAACCATATAATTGGTGAGTGATGTGTGCGTTACTTATCGTCCTAAAATTGATCTATATACCAATATATAGATAACGTTAAGGGCAAAAATAATGACAATAGACCCAATGCAATGGTCTTAGTAATAAAATCGAAGTACCTAAAGCTTTTTTATGTTTGCTGGCTGTAAGTGACAGGAGAGATGCATAGAATTTAATGATATTTTCTCAATGAATCTCGATTTAAATCCTGTTTCTTATGATAAAAACTTTCTTAATACAATCACACTGAATTATATCTTTTAAATTTTATAACTACAGAGCACCTTTAGAGATACAAATGATACGTGTACTTATCAAGTTTTCACTGAGAAGTCTCATAGTTCAAAAAATTTATTGATTTCATATAACCTATCGGGCCATAACACAGCCAAAAACGGTTTTTTTTCTAATTTAAAGATATTATATTTAAAAATATTACTTTTAGCGCTATCTAGTGTACAACGCACAAACTATGAGTAAGAGCAGTAACTCCATCAAGTAGGAATTTCGTTGCGTCTTCACGTCTAAATACTTATTTAAGTTCCTGAAGGACAGAGTAGATGGCGCTGTATACTTTATGATACATCTACTAAACCTTAAATAAATACGAAAGTATAATATTGTAGTGTACCATTGATGATCTAATCGAAATTAGTTCTAAATAGGGAATGAAGTAATAGCAAGACATTTTAAATTTTTGATTTAGTGAGCTTAAAAAAGTTTTCCTAGTGAAACTAGGGAAATTTTCAAACAAATTTTAAATGCGACTTTACCAATATTGTTTAAATTTCTTTTGTTTAGGTTTGACCCACTACATTATGTATCAAGAGATCTCTACCTATAAATAAAATATTTGAATTAAAAAACATGTGATTAATAATTTTTAAACTCGTTTTATATCTAATCACACCGAAATTTTATTTTCCCAGTGTTTGCGGTATATTAGTTTCAGCCTTCGGCAAATATAAAGCAATCTTCAGTTTAAATTTTATGTGTAACTACATACATACATACATATGCTCACAGCTGTAAATCCCTAGAAGGGGTAGCCAGAGCTAAGGAATTAGAAATTCCTCAGCCACTTCTGGAAATGTGAGTGGGGAAAACATGGTAAAAATAAAGGTTGTTGGTGATGGGTCTCCAACCGCATCGCCCAAAAATCCCTTAAAAGCCCCTATACCGTTAGTCGCCTCTTATATACACCCACCGGAAGAAATGGGATAGTGCTATTTTAAGCCGACACTACACAGCATATGTGTCACTGTATGTTGAAAATATTATAGCATTTGAAGGACTACATTCATATGCTCGCGTCATTATGGAGTAGGCAAAAACTGTTTATTTGACCGCCACGTACGTTCCTGGTAAACCTATCGAACTTTATTTACACTAATAAATCTTTTCATACAGTATGTGTTATTCTTTGTACGTAAAAAGCCTGCCTTTTTCTGTAAAATAGATACATATGTATATTTTTATTTAATCTAAATATGTCCTCGGCGATCGTCCTCTATTCATATTGCTATCCACAATAGCTCTGTATATCCTTTTCAGTAATTTATTTCTGCCATCCTCTTACGCCCGATTTTCTGAACTGAGTATTCATGGTTAGAACGACTTAAGTATCGTTTTGTCTCATTCAGTTATTAAGATTTCATAGCGACAGAACGATACTTAAGTTGTTCTCAGCTGGAATACTCAATTCAGATATCGGGCGTTAGTGTGCCCAAACTATTTCAACATTCTTGTTTTCTTTTTGACAATATCATCTTTCACAGCCCACCTTCCACCAATAATTTCAGTAAAACTAATCCCACCAAAAACATTTTCATGTAAAATGTTGCCAAGACGAGCCCATATGACTCGCACTGTCAAAAAGTTATCAGATCTCATGTAGAGCCAAGCTTCTAACACTACACGCCCTAACTCTACAAGGCCTAACTTCACAAACTCTACACCTTAGTCAAAATATGTGGCTTGGCCATTTCGCTACATTCACATCAACGTAAGGTGAAAAATCAATTCACTGTTCATTACTTTTGTGTTATACAATAGTTCTTGTAGTAACGAACGGCCAAGCCACATATTTTGACTAAGGTGTAGAGTTTGTGAAGTTAGGCCTTGTAGAGTTAGGGCGTGTAGTGTTAGAAGCTTGGCTCTACATGAGATCTGATAATGATAACTTTTTGACAGTGCGAGTCATATGGGCTCGTCTTGGCAACATTTTGCATGAAAATGTTTTTAGTGGGATTTCATTTCTTTTTGTAAGTTGTTTGTAACAATTTTTTTTTTTTTCTTCTTTTTTTGGGGTGTATTTCTTGCACATCAGAGACGACTTTTTTTATAGCCCACTCTCTATCTTTGCCTTTTTTCTTTGTTGATTTACTGTTTATAATAAGTGATGGATCAGATACTGTCGATATGTCTCAATATATGTCGATTAATTTTTTTTTTATTTTTTTTATAACAAGGAGTACCTATACATATATATATATATTTAAATATATATCTGAGGGCACCAAGTTTTAGATTATTATTAGATTAGACCTCTAGCGTCATCAAAATTTAATCTTTTAAAATTACAGGTCGCATACAAACTCCCATCCCCTAGTTTAAGGGGTTAGAGGATGAAAGTTACAAGTTTTATATTTTTTTTGTTGTTTGTGTGCTAAAACTAGCTTACATACAAAATTTCAGCTTTCTAGGACATTAGGAAATACCTTAATAATTTTGATGATCATCAGTAAGTCAGTGACGAAATCAGCGTTTTTTAGATATTAATAAAATCTGAAGTATAAAAGCTAATGTAATTAAAACTTAATATGTTCAATAAGTCCGCTATTGACAATATATCCCGAAAATTTTGTTGATCTAGCATAACCCAAACCCAAGTTATGAGGGTTCAAAAAAACGACGAAGCGCTTCGAGAAAAGGTAGGTAGTGCCCGTGCGCTTCGCTTGGCTCGTCTTGGCGGGGGCACTACCGTGCCCCCAGATTATAGCGTGTTACCTTGTTTGATAATTATTCATAATAACATATAAACATAAACGTTCACGCCGAATATCCCCGAAGGGGTTGGCAGAGGTACTAATACTTCTGAACATCACGTGACTTTGTCACCTGGTGTTAAGAGTACCCACGTTTTGCATGGACAGTGTACTCACGTGATAGGGGGCAGGCCTATCGCCGTTTTGTACGAATACACTGTCACATGACTAAGTACAACTCAGCCATGTGGGTTTCCTCACGATGTTTTCCCTCACCGTTAACAACCATGATAAATTAACCACACATATGTCTTTAGAAAGGACAAATTGGTGTAGGCCCGACCCAGGATTTGAACACTAGTCGTTTGCACGATAACCGAGTGTTCTACCCACTGGGCTATCACGGTTGGTTGGATAATTATTCATACATAGATATTCTCACGCAGTTAGTTCCCATTGGGGTAGGCAGAGACTATGTAGGTACTCGTGTATGTATAGTAATTTCCTTAGCTTTACAATTCTGAAAGGCAAACTTAATCTATCCCATAAGCATACCGTTCTTAACTCATTTCCATTACAAAAACACAGAGAATATTTCTCCGGTGTGAGTCGAGTCTTCAATGTTACCTTTTGTTTGCAAGCGAACCGTTCATTCATTGTCTAAAGAAACGCGCAGGTTTTTTTACACAAAAGACGTACATTTTTTACAAAAGAGGCAGCTTTAGACATCACAAACGTTCTCGCCCCACGAAACTCCGTTTGGTAATACGCCCCTATATTAGCTTTAATTAATTCAGTTCTTTTCTTTCATTCTTTTTGTCAGCAGCTATAAACAAACTACCTCCATAGGGACCGTTTTGTGAGTTTTTTTTTATTTTTAAAAAGCAATAGGATTGCTTAATTTTCTTCCGTCATCAAAAAAAAATCTACTAAAAGTACTAATAGAATCGCTTAATTTACCTCCGTCATAAAAAAGCGGAGCCAGGCGGGGTAAAACAGCGATTCAATAGGTTCTTTAAAATACATTATTTCTCGCACACACATAAATAGACTAACGGTATAAATCCCTAAAAGGGGTAGCCAGAGCTTCAGAAAAAGAAATTTCTTCAGCCACTTTTGGAAATTGAGTGGGGAAAAGATTGTAAAATAAAATTAGTCTAGCACATCTCTAGTGGAATCGCACCCTTATTGAAACCCTCCCCCATCTATAGGCTTCCTAGTTTATACAAATTTAAAAGCTTAAGTATCTGAATAAATCTTCATCGGGGCGATGTTTCAGAGTGGTTAGGAGTCCGACCGTGCGGTACTAAGACTGTGTAAATGCTTCAAGTACCCATTTGGATAAAAGAGTTTAACTGGAGCTGACATTGGAAAAGATATTTTGGATGGAGGGCAATAATATATGTCTACTGATAGGTTTTAAAGGACAGAAATTATAGTAAGAAGAAGCATGAAAGCAGAGTGAATGCAGTAGAAATGAGGTCCCTCAGAAAAGTAATGTAAGGTTATGTGATCGTGTGAGGAACGATGTGATTCGTGAAAGGTGTGGTATAAAAGATGATATTGTAAGTAAGATAGAAAAAGGAATGTTGAGATGGTTTGGGCACATCGAGAGGATGAATGATAGGAAATTGGTAAAAGGTATATAACATAACATAAACGTTCACGCCGAATATCCCCGAAGGGGTTGGCAGAGGTACTAATACTTCTGAACATCACGTGACTTTGTCACCTGGTGTTCAGAGTACCCACGTTTTGCGTGGACAGTGTACTCACGTGATAGGGGGAAGGCCTATCGCCGTTTTGTACGAATACACTGTCACATGACTAAGTACAACTCGGCCATGTGGGTTTCCTCACGATGTTTTCCCTCACCGTTAACAACCATGATAAATTAACCACACATATGTCTTTAGAAAAGACAAATTGGTGTAGGCCCGACCCAGGATTTGAACACTAGTCGTTTGCACGATAACCGAGTGTTCTACCCACTGGGCTATCACGGTTGCTCGGTAAAAGGTATCTATAGAGCTAATGTGGAAGGTAATGTTAGTAGAGGACGGCCACGAAAGACACACTTGGACCAAATTGAAAGTGTGCTCAAAAAGGCAGGCGTCCGAAGTATGAAGAATAAAAGAGCATGTATGAAAAGATTGATGGATGTAGACGAAGCAAGAGAGGTTTGCCAAGATCGTACAAAGTGGCGATCGATAGTCTCTGCCTACCCCAATGGGAATTAACGGCGTGAGTATATGTATGTATGTATGTAAATTATAGTAAATCTTGTTTTAACCCTCTTCGTTAATTCTATATTCTATAGGTGAAGATTTGTAAATGGCATTTTGTCTTCTTAGTTAGATTTATTCTTTTGATTTGCCGAAGATTTATTTTTTTGACTTCAATGGATACACTGACGCCACAAATTCGCATTGGGTTATGCACGCTATTACAGCTTTGCACGATCTCTGGAACCCCTCCGGCGTCATTCACATGCATCAACATTTTCAGAGATGCTCATTTATTATTTGTATAGTCATACATACATACATATACCCACGGATATAAATCCCTAGAAGGGGTAGCCAGAGCTAAGGAATCAGAAATTCTTCAGCCACTTTTGGAAGTTGTGTGGGGAAAAGATGGTAAAATAAAGGTTGTTGGTGATGGGTCTCCAACCGCATCGCCCAAAAATCCCTCAAAAGCCCCAAAACCGTTAGTCGCTTCTTACGTACACCCATCTCAAGAAATGGGGTAGTGCTATTCTAAACCGACATTACACAGCAAATTATTTGTATAGTCATACATATTGATACATACTCTTCAAAGTATATATTTTAATGGACCTTATTTTATTGGGACAAGGTACATGTAAAGAGCCTTAGAATAGCACCGTGAGATAAGCGGTTGGAGATTTAAGTGGTTTTTGGGCGATGTGGTTGAAAACCTATTACTAAGAACTTTGATTTTACAATGTTTTTCCCACTCAACTTCCGAAAATGGCTGAGGAATTCTTATTCTAAAGCCCTGGCTACGCCTTTAAGGGATTTATAGCCGTGAAAATATATATTGTATGTGAGTATGAATAAAAAGGGCTAAATCAATCTAAACACGTACTACCATAAATACCCAATTCCCCATAAATAGCCAATTTGAAGTACATATTGGGTGCCGGGAGTTGCCAATCTATTCAACATCCGATTCAATTACCGTCTGTTTCCATCTCCTGGCAAATTCGCGAACCGTTCATCAGATTGAGAGTAAAAGTGAAACAGTTACGATTCAGCGTATTAAATTCATTTAATTCATGAATTGTTATACAGTTCTAATACGAGCAATCATCAGAATGCTAGCACTTAAGAATATATAGCTTTGTAGATACATATACATACATATACCTACTCACGGCTGTAAATCCCTAGAAGGGGTAGCCAGAGCTAAGGAATTAAAAATTCCTCAGCCACTTTTGAAAATGTGAGTGGGGAAAAGTAGTAAAAATAAAGGTTGTTGGTGATGGGCCTCCAACCGCATCGCCCAAAAATCCAATAAAAAGCCCCAATACCGTTAGTCGCCTCTTACGTACACCCACCGGAAGAAATGGGGTAGTGCTATTCTAAGCCGACACTACACAGCAATACAAATAGCTGTGTAGTTTCGGCTTATCTTCTACTCTTCTCTTGTCTCTCTTCTACAAACACGTTTAAGACAAACCTCAAAGCTTAATTGCCTTAGATTCAGTTAAAACCCAAACTTGTTAGTTTTTGCAGCCTGCGACCATTGATATAAAATGAAACAAATATTATAATAAAATTTAAATAAAAGAAAGAAAAATTTCGACACAGGTGGGAATCGAACTCGCGACCTTCGGGTGTACGGGTATACGCTCCCTTTTAATTAATTTGTGTCGAAATGTGTCTTTCCCTTATTTATTCTTTATTTAACACGTTGGCTGCCCACCATACTTCACCTTAAGTACTGCTCCTACGCCCCATACATATTTTATGATCCCACCGGTGATGCTCACAGCAGAGCCTTATTACTGAGATGCCATGAGCATCACCATTAACACCTTAACGTAACATTACCTGAAAATTTTGCTTTTGATCCCACCGGTGATGCTCATGGCCACACAGAGAATAAAAATTTATCCCACCGGTGACGCTCATGGCAGCCAACTTGTTAATAGTAATAATCCCCACATGAGGTTTACCATGTACAAAAAGATTTAAAATTTTATAATATCTCTTTGGCTTCGACTATATTTTCCAAAAAATATAAGAGGACTAATTCGGCCTAAGAAACATCGATACCGACTTTTATTAAATTGGCGTTGATTTGGGTTCGATGTTATTTATATAGGCATCCAAAACCTAACCAATTTATTTTCGGATTCATGTAAGTAACGGAATGAAAGAAACCAAAAGAGCTTTATTGCCACCCCAGTTCCCTCGTAATGTGAATGTTTACAATTTGTAAATTTCTAATTTTAAAGTGCGGACGATGGGAATTCAAATCGCGGGTCGGGCCTACACCAATTTGTCTTTTTAAAGGCATAGGTGTGGTTAAATTATCATGGTTGTTAACGGTGAGGGAAAACCTTGTAAGGAAACCCACATGGCTGAGTCGTACAGTCATGTGACAGTGCATTCGTACAAAACGGTGTGACAGTAGGCCTGCCCCCTGCAAAACGTGGGTATTTTGAACACCAGGTAACAATGTCTCGTGATTCAGAAGAATACGTACCTCTGTCACCTTGGGGGTATACGGCGTTAACGTTTGAGAGTATTTTTTACTAATAACATATACTCACGGCTATAATTACCTAGAAGGGGTAGCCAAAGCTAAGGAATTATAAATTCCTCAGCCACTGTTGGAAGTTGAGTAAGGAAAAGATCGTAAAATAAAGGTTGTTGGTCATGGGTCTCCAACCGCATCGCCCAAAAATCCCTCAAAAGCCCCAAAACCGTTAGTCGCCTCTTACGTACACCCACCGGAAGAAATGGGGTAGTGCTATTCTAAGCCGACACTACACAGCAAGATAGATAGATACTCATATGTAAGCTTATAAATTTGTATCCTAAGGGTAATAGTTTTCTATTGAATAAATGTTTTTCAATATCCTTTGAGAGTTTTCTGAGGTCTATATATTCCAGACGAACTAACACACAATATATTTTTTCCCTCTTCATAATAAGTATACAGATCAATAAGTGTATCTGAGAGCTTATCTTTTCATTTTCAGTATTTGATCATAGAGTGATAGGTTTACTTCGTATAAAGTACAACACAATCCACGCAAAAAGTGCATATCACCAGTTCATTGGTACCTATTTGCCTAAGTACCTATTATCTAATTTCACACCACCCAAGAAAAGAAATGAGCCCTAACTTGATATGCACAGCACAAAATTACAGAAGTAACACATTTTGATGCACTTGTATGAGACGCTATAAAAATTACCTGAGTTCGGAGTTACTCTTTTAAGAACTTAAAATATAGAAATACCTTTTAAATACGTACTTAGTTTTATATTCCAATGAGGCCTAAAAAATAAGTAATATTAGTATTGAATTTTACAAGTGTGTGTACAGTTTGAACAAATTTCTATGCTATTTTCTCAGCTCTTTTGTTTCCTAAACGTTAAACTCTACAAATCAATGATATTCATGAAAATTCGTTCATGGGCTACAGTTCAAAATGGTTCGGATATAGTAATGTGTTACATACAACGCGTCACATATGGTTAAAAACAACTCAATTCAATAAGCGAGATACGATCCATCATCCAATTTCCCACAACTAAATTGTTATACAGTTTATACGTACGTGAACGAACGTAACTTTCAGAACAAGCTAGCGACACGAAATCGGAGCAAGCACTTTTCGACGGCTAAACTTAGTTATTCAATTACAGACATAGTACGGAGCGTTGTTTTACACAACACTTTTGTATACGTTTTCCGATACATTAGTTGGAGTAAAATATCCTTGACTTGAATTTGTAATTGTTAGGTTAGATGAGTAGCATCAGTTTAGAAAAACACTATTACATTTCTTTTCGTAGGTGTAGTGTAAGACGAGTAGCAGTATGTGGGTTATTAATCTAACGGTTGATGATACGTCCAGAACCCATCCTCATTTTTTTAATATTTTCTATGTTTCTTGATTTTTCAAGACAATTTCAACAAAAATACTTTCAAGCTTCCACTATACAGGTAAAAAACAAGAAATAAAATTTGTGTCGATATATATTCCCGTCATTTATAGAACGTGCGATGGCGGCGGCGGCGGCGCGGCGGTGACAGATATCGTGGTAGGTTTTAAGGGAAGCACCCAATTGTGTGCACGTACCAGGAATCAGAACCGACGATTTTTGCTTTTTCAGCTCAAAACTCAAACGTTCACTCCATACATCCCCAAAGGGGTTGGCAGAGGTATTAATACTTCTGAACATCACGTGACTTAGTCACCTGGTTTTCTGATCTGATTATCTAAGTTTTACCTGCACAGTTTACTCGCGTGATAGGGGGCAGGCGTATCCCCGTTTTGGTACGAATACACTGTCACATGACTTTGTCATAACATTGTATATTAAACTTTGCTGTGCACGAACATAAGATCAACTCAAGCATGTGGGTGTCTGTACAATACATACATACATACATATACTCACGGCTATAAATCCATAAAAGGGGTAGCCAGAACTAAGGAATTAAAAATTCCTCAGCCACTTTTGGAAGTTGAGTGGGGAAAAGATGGTAAAATATAGGTTTTTGGTGATGGGTCTCCAACCGCATCGCCCAAAAATACATTAAAAAGTCCCAATACCCTTAGTCGCCTCTTACGACACCCGTGGGTAGAAAGGGGTAGCGACATTCTAAGCCGGCACTACACGGCGTCCCTTCCCACGGTTCCCTTATTATTGCATCATTAATTCACATATTTGACAAAAATAAATAGGTTTTATAGCATTCTGACACCAGTAAGTATGTTACGTGGTGCTCTCCTCTCTTAGCTATCAAACCTATGTATATTTTCAATGCTGAGTAAATATATACTTGTTTTAGATATCAATCGTATCGCAAGTAATAAAAAATCTACACTCATCTCTTGCCAAATGAAACCTGGCCTGAAACAGATACAGAACCCCTCACACTCTCTTAAAATAGAGGTTAATAATTCAAATATAGAATCTTTGACGTATATAAATTATTAATTAAATCAAAGAGTCGTTGCCGTAGGCCTCACCTTTATTAGGAGGGTCCCAAGTTAACGAACCGACGAGTCAATCAGCCTAGTTTGGGCTCGGCCGTCAAATGTTACTACTTGGGTAAACATGTCGCAAGGTAATCAATACCATTCAATTGCCTAACAGGGTCCGTAATTTATGTACAGTAAATTTTAAATAGCTGTGTTGTGTTTAGTATAGCATTAATCCATTTCTTAATTTATGGTTTAGCGTAAATTAGGTATAAGAGGAATTTTAACGATTGGTGAAACGCTATCACCATTGCATCCTTCTTTACAATCTGAAATGACTGAGAAAGATATTAAATGAAAAATCCTAGAAGCACTTTGGTAGTTAAAATTGTGTGCTAAAAATATAAAGCGTTTTCAGTGTATTTTTGGTGTATGAAAATAAATGTTTGTTGAAAGTGGCAGATTTGAGTAAAGCTGATGATTACGATCAGTAAAAAACTCAAACTACCGTATATCCCCGAAGAGGTTGGCAGAGGTACAAATATTTGTAAACATAACGTGACATTATCACCCAGTGTTCAGTAAAAAGTAACTCCACTAACCACGTTTTGCTTGGACAGTGTACTCACGTGATAGGGGGCAGGCCAATTGCCGTTTTGTATGAATACACGGTCCCTTGTTTACGGCTCCCGGTTTTCCCTCACCGTTAACAACAATGTCTTCAGAAAAAACGAATTGGTGTAGGCCCGACCCGGGATTTGAACTCTCATCGTCTGCGCGATAATCTGTATTTTACCCACTGAGCTATCATGGTTCGGTTCATACATACATACATATACTCACGGCTATAAATCCCTAGAAGGGGTAGCCAGAGCTAAGGAATCAGAAAATTCCTCAGCCACTTTTGGAAGTTACGTGGGGATTAGATGGTGAAATAAAGGTTGCTGGTGATGGGTCTCCAACCACATCGCCCAAAAATCCCTTTAAAGCCCCAATACCGTTAGTCGCCTTTTACGTACACCCACCGGAAGAAATGGGGTAGTGCTATTCTAAGCCGGCACTACACAGCAGTGACATTATATTTACGAATACAATGTTACTATAAACCGAATGAAAGTGCTCTGATAAATTTACAAAAAGGCTTTTTGTTAAAACAATACGTTATTGTGGTGTGGGATTAATATAATCCCTTTAAACCCTGTGCTCTACTGATTAAATTTTGTGTAGAGGGAAGATTTTAACGATTCCGGGTTTATTTTATTACAACAATACAAAACTCTTCATATATTTTTAATAGGTACCAACTTTAGTTTTTGTAATGAAAATAGAATAATGAATTATGATTATTATTACAAAATCTGAGCTAAGTTGATATTTCATAAACGATGCAATAAAATCTAATTTATAATAAAAATAATGTAAACTGTTTCCGGTTTTTAACACGCTTATATATTATGTTTTCTATGCAAAGACAAAACAGTCACGGTACAGTTTAATGGAATACTAATAATAGCACCATAAGTCAACGTTAATGAAATATACCGTAAGGCAACTGAGGAATTTTCGCCTTCTTAAGGGAGTGAGATTCTGCCAATGCACCGTTTGGTGGCTTTTCGAGGCAGTTTCAGATTCGCGCCGTCCAAATGCTGGAATGACCTCCCTCCACCAATTCGTAGTGTAAGCAGTAAATTCACCTTCAAGCAAAAGCTTAAAAACCTTTTGCTACTTCAACAAAATCCTTTGGAAAATCCCCCACCCATTCTTCCTTATTAAATAGAAGTAACATAACATAGCATAACATAACATATACTCACGGCTATATATCCCTAGAAGGGGTAGCCAGAGCCAAAGAAATTAGAATTAGAAAAAGATGGTAAAAGTAAAGGTTGTTAGTGATGGGTCTCCAACCGCATCGCCCAAAAACCCCTAAAAGCCCCAATACCGTTAGTCGCCTCTTACGTACACCCATCGGTAGAAACGGGGTAGTGCTATTCTAAGCCGACACCACACGGCAAATAGAAGTATTTCATTAATATACCTTATAATTATATTAGTTTTCCCTATGTACTCGTATGTACAATATATGTATATATATGACTATTTAAAATGTCCTGGCTATTATCTATCGTTTATTAATTTTTAGTTATATTGTATTTTTAAGTTTCATGTATTGTTTGCATAGCAATGAATAAATGTTTGTCTTCCTTTCTTTCTAGATTGATCAATACCATCTTGATTAATTGGTGGAAAAGAGATCCTCCTTTAAGCCAGAGGGGCGTGAAATGAGAAAGACCACGTCTTCTTTTCTTAAGACATGCGTTGTGTACACAATTACTAGCTCAATCAAGTCATACGACTAAGCAGCTATATGTCTATCCGCTATTACGTAAATGTACCATCCAGGTAATAAGTGAACAAGAACTTTGTTCACGCGGCTATACGATCTTACGTAAGGTTTTGAAATTTTCAACATAAGTAATCTGGTGGGGTTATGCGGATGAGACCCAGTTACCAATTTCACCAGAGGTTCTAACTCCACTTTCATACCTTTAAAGCCTAGAGTAAAAGGTAAGTATACTATAACGCCTATAATAATTTATAATAGAGACATCATTATTGTTCTGTATTAAGTAATACATTCAACTGAAAGGGTCGATTTTAACCCATCCAATAACGTCAAGAAGCGCTAGCTGAATGATTCATGAGTCTGCGTTCAAGTGTTCCAGACTTGATAGATCGTCGTACTGAAGTTAATTTCTAGGAGCTGAAGTATCTTCGTGTTTGACTATTAAGGAGTTCCTTTCGGTCGACCATTGATAGTAAGCTTTTAAAAAAGTATAGATTATGTATTATATATAATAGATTTAATGTAAGGAGATATCACAAACACTTAAAAGACGTACATACATACATATACTCAAGGCTATAAATACCTTGAAGGGATAGCCAGAGCTAGGGAACTATAATGCCCTCAGCCACTTTTAGTGCGTAGGGAAAATATTGTGAATAAAGGTTGTTAATGATGAGTCTCCTACCGTATCGCCCAAAAATCCTTTAAAAGCTCCAATACCGTTAGTCGCCTCTTACGACACCGATGGATAGAAAGGGGTAGTGACAATCTAAGCTGGCACTACACGGCAATCTATACTAGTGTCAAATTATAATTAGGAAAGTTTGTATAGAATGCAATAGGTTTGTAAAGAAGGGCGGCAACAAAAACTCTTACCTTGAGAATTTTAATTTTTTATTCATACAATACACGCATACAATAATCATCACTTGGGTATACTAATAATTACCAGATGATCCAAAGATATACCATGGGAAAGCATATAGCTTCACGCACCGGGTAGTTAAATTTCTATGTATATTGGCCTTATTTTTTCATAAAGCCTAATTTAAAACATTCAAAAGCAACTTGTAATCATTTTAGCATCAAATCACATGTCCCGGTCATAGGGGCTTAGCCTAAAAACCTCGTTATCTAAATGATCTTATCAACGACGAGAGACGAGGTATGTGGGTTTTGTTTGTTAATACTGACCATCCATCTAGTGCAGTGGTTTGCAAACTTGAGGCTCTTGAGCCACCGCATCCGTTATTTATGTATATAAAAAGATGTATGCAGGTATTTTGAGCTGCATTCGAAATTTTGTCCCTTGAACGAGTTGAAATTTAATAAATTGCATTTTATGGATTTTGTGACTAAAAAGGATGCCAACACCTTAATAAAATAAATAGAATATGTGAGTACCGTAGAGTAGAGTAGTGGGAGTAAATCAAATTCGGTCATGAGTCTAATGCTCTTATGCCTCCTGCCCGAATCCCTATATGAATAGAGAGTTCCTATATTATATGAATAACTGAACTAACTGTTCCCATTTTGAATATACTTAAATGTTTTTTTCCTATAAAAAAGTAGAAAGAAAAGTTATTGTAAAATATCGGTTTCTTTATTTCGTCATTGTTATTGTACAAGTAGCTAAAGCATATAAAACTTCTCAGTGATTAGAAAACTATGTGAAGTACTCATTACTAAATAATACTCGACCCTTTATGACGCCGTCGTATCCTGTCATTGCCGAAAATCGATATTTATACCTAAACTGCCCTTTGTTGGATACATCCGATTAGATCAAGCAGTAAATATGGGTAGGGCAATAAATAGTATTTTGCACTCTATATCTCTTAGAGGAAGCAAAATCGATTTTCGTTAGACCACAAAAAAGTAAAAATAAAATATCACCCGCATACAATGAAATATTAATTTCCTTCAGTAAATTAAATAAATAAACAACAAAGGAAAATAAGTAGAAATGAAATCAGACTCAAAACGCGTTATCGATTTATGATTATGTCGAGAGATCTTATTAAATTATCTTGAAGACTCTTCCGTTGCTTGTGTGAGCGGAATTCACGACAAGAAAAGATTTGATTTGAGTTATTCCGTTAATCTTATTTGATGTCGTAAGGCTAATATTTTTTACAACTCATTTTTCATAGCTGTGTAGTGTCGGCTTAGAATAGCACTACCCCATTTCAGCCGGTGGGTGTACGTAAGAGGCGACTAAGGGTATTGGGGCTTTTAAGGGATTTTTGGGCGATGCGGTTGGAGCGACATGATAGTCCAGTGGGTAGAACACCCGCCCGAAAACAGAAGGGCGTGAGTTCCAATCCTGGGTCGGGCCTACACCAATTTGTCTTTTCTAAAGTCATATGTGTGGTTAATTTATCATGGTTGTTAACGGTGAGGGAAAACATCGTGAGGAAACCCACATGGCTGAGTTGTACTTAGTCATGAGACAGTGTATTCGTACAAAACGGCGATAGGCCTGTCCTCTATCACGTGAGTACACTGTCTAAGCAAAACGTGGGTACCTTCTCTGGACACTAGATGGCGCTGCCATGTAAGTTCAGAAGTATTGGTACCTCTGCCAACCCCTTCGGGGATAAACGGCGTGAACGTTTATGTCTTATTACATGTCTTATGCGGTTGGAGACCCATCACCAAAAACCTTTATTTTACCATCTTTTCCCCACACAAGTTTCCAAAAGTGGCTGAGAAATTTCTTATTTCTTGGCTCTGGCTACCCCTTCTAGGGATTTTTAGCCGTGAGTATATGTGTATATGTATGTATGTATGTATTTTTCCGAAATTGAGACGCTTAGTGCCGACTAAGAATGTCAATCTGGTGTAGTAAGAGTCGACTAAAGGTATGGGGCTTTTATAAGTTGTGTTTGGGTGATGCGGTTGGGACCCATCACCAACAGATACTCGTACTTTATTTTACAATCTTGTTTAATTTTTAGGTTTTTCGTAAGTTTATTTATAATTTAGTGAATATGAGAGAAAGAGAGATGAGAGATGAACAGGGTGAATTGGCGACGGATGAAAGTAGCATAAGACGAGTATGGAAGAACTATTTTGAGGGACTCTTTGAAAAAGAGGATACATCCATTTCTTCGCCAATCGGCAGTAATGTTGATTGGAACGACGTTATGGGTGACTTTAGTGACAGTGAGATCAGTATGGAAGAAATAATGAAAGCAATGAAAAGTATGAAACTAGGGAAAGCGGCAGGGTATGACAGGATAAACACTGAAATGCTGAGGGCTGGTAAAGGGGTGGTGGCTTCCTGGTTGTACTTCCTTTTCCAAAAATGCTGGTCGAGTGGCAAAGTGCCACAAGACTGGTGCAAAGCGGTAATTGTGCCTTTATATAAAGGAAAGGGGTCACACCAGGAGGCTAGAAACTACCGTGGAATTAGCCTACTCAGCATTGTCGGTAAATTGTATGCAAAGGTTTTGATTGAAAGAGTGATGAATGAAACGGATGATAAAATTTGGGATGTGCAAGCAGGATTTAGAAAGGGAATGGGATGTATGGACCAAATTAAAAAATTAAATTAAAAAATTAAAACAATTCCTTATCACTAAGAGTTACTATACAATAAGTGAATACTTAGAGGAAAAATTTAAGTAATAATATTTAAAATAACTATAAAACTGTATAAGTTCCTATTTGCTTTTAAGAATTTTATTTTTGTTACCTTAGATTTAGATTTAATTTTGTTCAATAATTTTGTATTTTATGTGTTATCCTCGCTATACCCTTTCAGGGTGCAGTGTACGTGCCTATTCTTACACTTACATCTGTAAAATTTGTTGTACATTGCTTGCGAGAAATAAATAAATAAATAAATAAATCTTCTCTTTAAGGAGTATCACCGAAAAGTTCTTAGCTAAGAACCGAAAGGTGTATTGCTCCTTCATTGATTTAGAGAAGGCGTATGATAGGGTGGTAAGAAAGTGTTTATGGGAGGTGTTATCCAAGTTCGGTTTTGGGAGTCGACTTATACGTGCACTGGTATCACTCTATGAGGATTCCAGTGCATGTGTGAGAGTAAACGGGGAAAATACTGACTGGTTCGGGATCTCTCGGGGTGTCCGACAGGGTTGTGTGGCCTCCCCGTGGCTCTTCAATTTGTTCATGGATGACTTTTTAACAGAGTTGCGTGAAAGTGATTATGGATTGAGAATGGGTGGATTCATCATTAAATGCCTCTTATATGCCGACGATCAAGTGCTACTTGCATCATCGGTGGAAGAGCTGCAAGAGATGATGAATATTGCATGTGCGTCTTTTGAAAAAAAGGGAATGAGGGTGAATGTGGATAAAATAAAACTATGGTTTTTGAGAGAGAGGTGAATATGACCGAATGCGTGATTGAGATTAATGGTAAAAAAGTGGAACAAGTGAAAGAGTTTGTATATTTGGGAAGTTTGTTTACTAGGGATGGAAAGTGTGATGAAGATATCGAGAGAAGAGTGAAAAAGGGTAATGCGGTAAATGGAGCACTGGATAGTCTAATGTCTAGTCAGTCGGTGTCTGAAAAGGCCCGAATGGCTGTGCATGATGCTGTCCTTGTTCCTACGCTTATGTATGGCAGTGAATGTTGGGTGTGGCAGAAGAAGCATGAAAGTAGAGTGAATGCAGTAGAAATGAGATCCCTCAGAAAAGTGTGTAATGTAAGGTTATGTGATCGTGTGAGGAATGATGTGATTCGTGAAAGGTGTGGTGTAAAAGATAATATTGTAAGAAAGATAGAAAAAGGAATGTTGAGATGGTTTGGGCACATAGAGAGGATGGATGACAGTAAATTGGTGAAAGAGATATATAGAGCCAATGTGGAAGGTAATGTTAGTAGAGGACGACCTCGGAGGACACATTTGGATCAAATAGAAAATGTGCTCAAAAAGGCAGGTGTCCGCAGTATGAAGAATAAAAGAGCATGTATGAAAAGATTGATGGATGTAAACGAAGCCAGAGAGGTTTGCCAGGATCGTACAAGGTGGCGATCGATAGTCTCTGCCTACCCCAATGGGAACTAACGGCGTGAGAATATGTATGTATGTATGTATGAGAGAAACTCATGTACCGTCTCTGTGGATATCATTAGGCATTCCATACATACATATTCTCACGCCGTTAGTTCCCATTGGGGTAGGCAGAGACTATCGATCGCCACTTTGTACGATCCTGGCAAACCTCTCTAGCTTCATTCACATCCATCAGTCTTTTCATACATGCTCTTTTATTCTTCGTACTTCGGAAACCTGCCTTTTTGAGGACATTTTCTATTTGATCCAAATGTGTCCTCCGAGGTCTTCCTCTATTAACATTACCTTCCACATTGGCTTCATCCATCCTCTCTATATGCCCAAACCATCTCAACATTCTTTTTTCTATCTTTCTCACAATGTCATCTTTTACACCACACCTTTCACGAATCACGTCATTCCTCACACGATCACATAACCTCACATTACAAACTTTTCTGAGGGACCTCATTTCTACTGCATTCACTCTGCTCGTGATTTTAAGCGTAGGAACAAGAACAGCATCATGCGCAGCCATTCGGGCCTTTTCGGACACTGATTGACTAGACATGAGACTATCCAGTGCTCCATTTACCGCATTACCCTTTTTTACTCTTCTTTCAATGTCTTCATCACACTTTCCATCCCTAGTAAACAAACTTCTCAGATATACGAACTCTTTCACTGGTTCCAATTTCTTACCATTGATCTCAATCACGCATTCGCTCATATTCTCCTCTCTCTCAAAAACCATGGTTTTGGTTATATCCACATTCACTCTCAGTCCTTTTCTTTCAAACGACGCACATGCAATATTCATCATCTCTTGTAACTCTTCAATCGACGATGCAAGAAGTAACACTTGATCATCAGCATAAAAGAGGCATTTGATGACGAATCCACCCATTCTCAGTCCATAATCACTTTCACGCAACTCTATCAGACAGTCATCCATGAACAAATTGAAGAGCCACGGAGAAGCTACACATCCCTGTCGGACACCCCTAGAGATACCGAACCAGTCTGTGTTTTCCCCGTTTATTCTTGCACATGCACTAGAATCCTCATAGAGCGATACCAATGCACGCATAAGTTGGCTCCCCAAACCAAACTTGGATAACACCTCCCACAAATACTTCCTTACCACCCTATCATACGCCTTCTCTAAATCTATGAAGGAGCAATACACCTTTCGGTTCTTCGCTAAGAATTTTTCAGTGATGCTCCTTAGAAAGAAGATTTGATCCATACATCCTATTCCTTTGCTTAATCCTGCTTGCACATTCCATATTTTTTCATCAGTTTCGTTTATCACTCTTTTAATCAGGCCATTCCATGTGAGGCCTTTATCCCGCAGTTATCGTATTTTGACTCAAATGACGATGTTGACGATAATATATAACATTCATAAAACATGCATACTTCCAAAAGCTAAAGGGGTATTGGGGTTTATGAAGTGATTTGTTGGGCGATGCGGTTGTAGACCCATAACTAAAACCCTTTGTTTTACCATCTTTTCCTCACACGGCTTCCAAAAGTGGCTGACGGATTTCATATTAAGAAGCTCCGGCTACCACTACTAGGGATTTATAGCCATGGGTATATATAAACGTCCAAAAGGGCCTTCGGAATTGTTAATTCCGAGGCTCTGGCTACCCCGTTTTGAGATATATATCCGTAAGTATAGGTAGGTACTTATAGAACTTATTCTAGGTCAAATTTATACCATGTCTTACATTCTCAGTTTCAATCAATCGATCACAAATTAAGTACAAGTGTCAATGACGTAACACATCTGTCTCGTACAGTCAATTGAAAAGTGAAAAATAAAATACAGGACGTAACCAGATCAATCTGGTAAATTCTGGTAAATTCCACATTTCATATTCATATTTCATCGAACGAAATTAATTTACAATACTGTCGTATCTGTATCGGGTTGAACACAATGTGGTTAGCGAATGGAAATGTCATTCGCATATTTCTCCATTTGATCATTTCATTTTACACATTATTAAGTGGAAATGATTCATTCATGGTTGAAATCATTCATGGTGCTATGTAGTTTCGGCTTAGAATAGCACTACACCATTTCTTCCGGTGGGTGTACGTAAGAGGCGACTAACGGTGTTGGGGCTTTTAGGGGATTTTTGGGCGATGCGGTTGGAGACCGATCACCAACAACCTTTATTCACTATCTTTTCCCCACGCAACTTCCAAAAATGGCTGAGGAATTTCTTATTCCCTAGCTCTGGTTACCCCTTCAAGGGATTTATAGCCGTGAGTATATGTATGTATGTATGATTCATTTTCTGGTATTACTACATACATACATATACTCACGAACATAAAGGGGGCAGCCAGAGCTTCAGAGCTAGAAATTTCTCAGCCACATATGGAAGTTGATAAGGGACAAGATGGTAGAAATAAACTACCGTTGGTTATGGGTCTCCAACCGTATCGCCCAAAAACCAATCAAAAAAGCTCAAGCCCAAACAATATTTAGGTTTCAGTAATGTATGGTTTTAGAAGTTTAAAAAACTGTACGTACTACACTCTCTGATTGATCTAATAAACAAACAAAAGTACTTCACCATCGGCACATGTTGGTCAAATAATTTGCTAATAAATTTCTTGTTATTGAGAATAAATTCAGTTTTCTTTATCTCAGGTAAATATTTGACAAAATACTATTATTTATAATTGCGATGAGTCAATAACTTTTATTATACAATCCATTTCCCACTCTATTTTCAAGAGTGCATGAATAATTTCCAATCCTAAAGCTCTAGCTTCTCCGTTTTGGTTTTTATTTGCCGCAAAAATGTATTGATGCAATTAAAAAAACTGTCAACTTGCGTAACTATTTTACTCCCAATTACAACTCATGACTACTAAGTATCTGCTACCAATCCTTTAGCAACTAAGGTTGCCTGGACTAAACTGGTAAATAAATTTATAGATATACAATACCAGCTTCAATATTTTGTCAGATACTCTTCTAAAAATGTGAAAGAAATTATAGATATACTCTTAAAAGTAGAGTTGGGAATGTATTGTAAAATGAAAGTTATTCGACACGCATTGGCAGAATAAAATACTTAACCAATCACCTGTTATTATTAATCGTTCTATTGACGCTGTGTCTGAGTCCCAAGGTAGTGTTGGCTCACTCGTCATTAGGCTTTGTCAATAATGTCAACATTTTCAAAAGAATGGTAAAGGTCAATCGTATTTTCTCTGACGGAAAATTACATGACGCCTTAACCCAATTACTACATCCTTTCTGTTTTCAGAAGAAAGCAAAAGAATTGGAAAATAGATTTTCTACACAAAAGAATGAGATGAAATCTATCAACTCCTATATTTGAAACCTGAAGGGGTAGACAGAACTTTTATTACAATTTAATTACATGACGCCTTAACCCAATTACTACATCCTTTCTGTTTTCAGAAGAAAGCAAAAGAATTGGAAAATAGATTTTCTACACAAAAGAATGAGATAAAATCTATCAACTCCTATATTTGAAACCTGAAGGGGTAGACAGAGCTTCCATGTAAGACTGTCTCTCAGTTTATTTTTAAACAGAAACAATGATTATCAACATTATCAGATCTCTTAGATGTGCTCTACTGAATATAAGCCTCTCGCAGAGAACGCTACAACAACAGATTTTGCTCTACCCTCGTGTATCGATTTCCCGCCAATTTCAGAAATCGTCGGTGCATCTTGTAGTCTTCATGTTTCTTGTTGAATTCTTGTTTTTATATTTCTAATTTAAGTTTAAATTTCTAATATAAGTTTAAATTTTTAATTTAAGTTTAAATTTTAAATTTAAATTTTAAATTTAAGTTTAAATTTTAAATTTAAGTTTAAATTTTTAATTTAAGGTTAAAATAAGTTTTACCTGGAATCGGCTTCGGAAACATATTCTAGACTATTCCATGGCTGTTCTAAAAAATTTACCATTTTGTTTATTTTTACGATTTTTGTTTTGTGATATATGATTATTTACTGCACTTACTTCATGTTTGTAACAATACTCATGTAAAAAATACGATGCATTATAGTCATTCTACTAAGAGTCTCCTTTTACCTCATAGAATAGAAATACCCTGGAGTCTTTCGCCCGATTTCTGAATTGAGTATTCTAGCTGAGAACAACTTAAGTATCGTTCTGTCGCATTAAAATCTTAACAAATGAATGAGACAAAACGATGCTTAAGTCGTTCTCAGTTTGAATACTCAATTCAAAAATCGGGCGTATACCACACAGCATTGTACGATACCCTACCAATCTATCCATTCATTACCAATTAACTTTTGAAACTTGGTATTTGAGGGTAGTTTATAATTTATGCGGTCTGGATTTAGATTTGAGTGGTGAATAATTGATTGAATGAATCCATGATCGTGTTACATTTAAGTAAGACATGCTCGTAACATATAGTATGTGTACAATCTGTTTATTGAAATTATGTTTCAATAAAATTATTATTATATGACCCCTACTACGGCGAGAATGTGATACCAAAAATATGGATTTCTTGTTCTGTCAAAACCATGCCTCATCTTATTTCTCTTATCTTGATTTTGATGCCAGGAAAAGACGACAAATAATTAATGCAAAATTTATCAATCTTAATCAAGCAATAGATTTTTAATAGAATGGTGCAAAGTAGTGATTAAAAGGATTTGCTATATTATATAGGTACAACAAGAATGTAAAAAGAAAAAATAGGGGCAAAACTACGGAAATCCAAACCTTCAGTGGGCTTTCACATAAGTTATATCCAACGCAAAATTATTTTAGCGTGAAACGCAACAGTTGAAACAGATATTGTATGTTAGGTTCCGGAATTTGAATTTAAAATTTACTCTCATACATCCAATGTATGAATCTCTGAAATCTGGGCTAGCAACACACATAATAGACAGTCAGAATTATTAACATTCCATTTGAATTCGCTGAAGAAGGGAAAGCAGAATAAAAGGTAATTTATGATCATAAAAAACAAAACGAGGAATCTTGAATTTTGGAAATGAAGGTAAATTAAATAAAGAAGGCCCCTAAACAATGTTCTAATAAAGGATGAATTGCTAATTATATATCAAAATAGACATGTAACATCTTTTTCTTGTGTAATTACTTGTTAACAATTTCTCATTTGTTACAGAAAGACAGGTTATTTATACATACATACATACATATACTCACGGCTATAAATCCCTAGAAGGGGTAGCCAGAGCTAAGGAACTAGAAGTTCCTCAGCCACTTTTGGAAGTTGCGTCGGGAAAAGATAGTGAAATAAAGGTTGTTGGTGATGGGTCTCCAACCACATCGCCCAAAAATCCCTTAAAAGCCCCAATACCGTTAGTCGCCTCTTACGTACACCCACCGGAAGAAATGGGGTAGTGTTATTCTAAGCCGACACTACACAGCAAAACATAATTTATGATATATATTTTCAAATGACAACCGTGATAGCTCAATGGATAAGAATCCCCGTCCGTCACGTAGACAGGCGTGGGTTCGAACCTATAGTCGGGCCTACATTAATATGTGTTTCATAAAGTTATGTGTGTGGTCAATATATCATGAATCATGATTGTTTCCGGTAAGGGAAACCATCGTAAGGAAGCTCACATGGCTGATTTGTACTTAGTCATGTGACAGTGTATTTGTACCAAAAGCCGATCACGTGCGTACACTGCCCATTAAAACGTGGGTTTATAATAATTAGTACCTCTGCCAACCCCTTCAGGGATATACGGCGTGAACATTAGAGATCGAGCAGAGTTTGATATTTTCAAAGCCCAAACAATATTTAGGTTTCAGTAAAATAATTTTCACTTTAGCCTATTTTGGTAAATTCAGGAAGAATAATAAACATTGTGGCGAATAATCCAATATTATAATTAAATCCACCGACCTTTTGTGGCAACCTGAAATTGTGGCTTTTGAGCTTAAAGCTTTGTTGATTCTAGCTACTATGAAAAATGATATTTTTGCTACTTTAAGTTGTTACTTCAGTCGGAAGTCGTAAAATATTTTCTGGATCTAAAAGGTTTTTGAGAGTTTGATAGAGACAGTACTATTATACATACATGCATACACTCACGCCATTAGTTTTCAGTGGGTAAGCAGATACTATCAATCGCCACTTTGTACGATCCTGGCAAACCTCTCTTCTTTTCCTCAGCTTTGTTTACATGCATCAATCGTTTCATACAGTACTAACAGAGTATAAGAATATAACCCACCATCAAAACTACTTTATCATATATTTTATTACGAAGAGTGTGAACTGTGGCTTAGAATAACACTACCCCATTTCTACCCGTGGGTGATCGTAAGAGGCGACTAAGGGTATAAGGGCTTTTCAAGTGATTTTTGGGCGATGTGCCGTCACCAAAAACATTTATTATTACCATCTTTTCCCCACTCAACTTCCAAAAGTGGCTGAGGAAATTCTCATTCCAAAGCTCTGGCTACCCCGTTTAGGGAATTATAGCCGTGAGTATATGTATGTTTGTATGTAGTGTCAACACAACGTTAAATATATTGTTTGTAATTTATATGGGCTTTTATATATTTATAAATTAAAATAATTATTAGAATCGCAGCTAAGACGTAGGTCTGAAGACACGTTTTTTTTAACAAAGGTTAGACGAAAACACCCAATGTTAGAAGAATAAGGAAAGTGAAGAAAGCAACAGAGGTTTGCAAGTATTTTACGTAGTAGCGATCAATAAAATTATTGATACATACATACATATACTCACGGTTATAATTCCCTAAACGGGGTAGCCAGAGCTTTGGAATGAGAAAAACCTCAGCCACTTTTGGAAGTTGAGTGGGGAAAGATGGTAATAATAATTTTTTTTGGTGACGGGTCTCCAACCACATCGCCCAAAAATCACTTAAAAAGCCCCTAGACCCTTAGTCGCCTCTTACGATCACCCACGGGTAGAAATGGGGTAGTGTTATTCTAAGCCGACACCACACGGCACTAAAATTATTGATCTACCGCCTTATTCTCACTGTGCTGGGCAGAGATAGTATTAGTAACTAAATTTATTAAAGTAGGACACCAATTCTATATTATTATGAAATACTACATTTAAAATATATGTTAAATTAACTTTATTTAGTGTACATCAAAAACTTAGGTCGTTTTAAAGATTATTTTTTCATCCATACCCTTTTATGGGTGTAACTAAATATATAGTTTTAGTTTTATCTCAAATTACACTGCTATCAAAATGATCTCTTTTACTAATAAATAAAGAATAAATAAACGAAAGAAAAATTTCGACGCAGGCGGGAAAAAAAAAATTCTTTCCTTTATTTATTCTTTATTTATTAGTAATAATCCCCACATGAGGTTTTCATGAACAAAAAGATTTAAATTATGATCTCTTTTAATTTAGCTGTGTAGAGTCGGTTTAGAATAGCACTTACCTATTTATTCTCGAGAGTGAAAAAAACTGTAGGGCAATATGGGTTGAGGCCTATCACCAACCATTCTTTATTTTACAATGTTTATTTAAGTAAAGGTCCAAAATTAGCTAAAGAAATTTATATTCTGGTCCTTTCAAGGATTTATATTCATAGGTGTGTTCCACAGGGTATCGAAAATGTTATCTTAAAGTGTTCTTAACGCATTTTGTGTTTGTTTAAGTAGTGTGACCATTTTACATTAACACCGGTCTAGCTGTTTCAGAGATTAGCTTGCACAAACAGACAGACATACATAAAAAGGTAGTAAATGTAGTAAAACAAACAGTCTCTGCAAACTTTATTTATACAGTATAAATAAGAACTGATCGAAGAATTCATGAATAAGTATTTTCGTATATCACCGCTACCGCTAGATTCTTGCTCATGTATATTCAATCCAAGAAAATCTTTTATCCATCTCAATTTTTCTTAAACATAACAAAAACCATGTATATTGTCTCACATACATAAATACATACATACTCGCAGGCTATAAATCCCTAGAAGGGGTAGGCAGAGCTTCGGAGTCAGAAATTCCTCAGCCACTATAGGAATTTGAGTGTGGAAAATATTGTAAAGTAAATGTTTTTAGTGATAGGTCTCCAATCGCCTAAAATTCACTTAAAAGCCCCAATACCCAAAGCCACCTCTTATGAACACCTACGGGAAGAAATGGGATAGTGCTATTCTGAGCCGACACTTTACAGCAGCATATAATTTAAATCTTTTTGTTCATGAAAACCTCATGTGGGGAATATTACTAATGATACTACGGATGATAGGAAATTGGTAAAAGGTATCTATAGAGCTAATGTGGAAGGTAATGTTAGTAGAGGACGGCCACGAAAGACACACTTGGACCAAATTGAAAGTGTGCTCAAAAAGGCAGGCGTCCGAAGTATGAAGAATAAAAGAGCATGTATGAAAAGATTGATGGATGTAGACGAAGCAAGAGAGGTTTGCCAGGATCGTACAAAGTGGCGATCGATAGTCTCTGCCTACCCCAATGGGAATTAACGGCGTGAGTATATGTATGTATGTATGTATTCTTTATGTATTAGCAGCATATAATGTTTCTTATGTGTAATAGAGCAATATGAGCAGTTAGATAATGAAGACAACAGGTAGAGGTTAATTGAATTGGTAGATGAAGCCATCTGACCCGAACACTTTGTAATTAGGCGGGTAATTGCTGTCGCTGATTGCTGGGACACTACAACCTGTGGCAAAGCAAAGAGAAGCCTTAAAAGCTTTGTTATGTGATTGGAACAATGATGAAGATTTTTGAAGAGCTCTTTGATTTGAGTGGTTATTCTTCGATATTGTGTTTTGAAAAGTTTTGAAATAGGTTTACAGCCAAGGGAGTTGATTTTGTTAACTCGCTATGTGTGGCTTTTTTATCAACGTTGTGAACGTTGAGGGCAAACATCGTGAGGAAACCCACACGAGTGAGTTGTACTGAGTCATGTACAACTCATTCATTGCTACAAAATGCTTATTGACCTGCCCCCTGTAACTAAGATGTACTGTGTAAGCAAAACATGAGTACTTTGATGTTGAGATGTTCAAAATTACTAGTACTTCTGCCACCTCTTCGAGAATTTCCTGCGTGAACGTTGAATTTAGTTACAGAAAAATCATTTTTAATACTATTCATACATAATGAAAAGCACTTATCTTGGTAGACTCGTTAATAAGGGTGACAATTATTAACAATTCAAATTGACTTACTTACATAAACATAGACCCGAAGGGGTTGGCAGAGGTACTGATACTTCTAAACATCACGTGACTTTGTCACCTGGTGTTCAGAGTACCCACGTTTTGCATGGACAGTGTACTCACGTGATAGGGGGCAGGCCTATCGCCGTTTTGTACGAATACACTGTCACATGACTAAGTACAACTCAGCCATGTGGGTTTCCTCACGATGTTTTCCCTCACCGTTTACAACCGTGATAAATAAACCACACATATGTCTTTAGAAAAGACAAACAAAGAAAAACAAACAACCAACAAAATTCTATTTAAAATCAACCGAAACTCCACACTAAATCATACAAGGCAAACACTCACCTAACATTGTCTAGCAGTGGACAATTCTAATAGTACCAATGAATCTATTAAGCTACAGAGTGTCTCTGTTATAGGTTCATCAATACAATGGATAGTACAAACGTTCGCTGGCATCTTTTGTCATTGGCTTCATTGCTTGTGTCATATTAAACAGTCCGTGCCATAGTAAATTGATTAAGAAACACACAGCCGTAGAATCAATTTGTCTTGGCTGTTATGAATGTTCCGAATGGATTGAGTATTAAAATATCTTTGATAGACGCATTTTGATTTATGTTTTGAATATTGTGTTTAGCTTACAACGGTCTTCTATTAAACAACTTGAATAACTTAGTGAAAAACAAATAGAATCACACATAGATATTCGAATTTTACTCTAAAGTGTGCCCCTCCCTCATTGGTCAATCTCTTCCTAAATATATCATTGTATATATGTCGCAGGTATATTGTCAAAGCCGTGATATTACAATTTCACTAGTGATATTATGATTAAACGGTAGAATGTCATTCGACTTCATTTCTTACAATTTAACTGCCTATTTTTAGTGATGTTGTAATTTCACGGCGACACTATAGTGATATTGCAGGGCAATGATAATTTGACAATTTCACTGGTCGTTAGATTACGCGACCGTCTCTGATTGGTTCGTTATTAGTTTCATTTTTGCAATCATAGAGTTATAAGTAAATAGACACGTTTAAATACACTATTTACTTTTATTTTATTTATTTTTATACGACTGGCATATAAAATCTTAAATCATGAAGTATTAAATAATATGACAAATGCTATAACACATAATCATGAAATATAGCAGCTTTTGCCCAGAGTGGGACACTGTAATACAGGCTACATAAAAAAAATAGCTTTTATTCTCATCCAGAATATAATATCCACTTATTTTTGCAATCTGCAGCTTTGTGGTATTTGGAGTTGCACAATACATTATTTCTTTTACATGCGCATCTGAGTGAATATATTATTCTCTATCTATCTCACTGTAATATTTTTGTAGCTCTGTGTTAAAATCTTCTCGTGATACGATTTCACATTGTTTTTCATTACGTATTAATGAACATGAAGTTTCCGATACATCCAAAAATTCTCCGTCACACATTTTGAAAAATAAAATTCGTTTGAAAACAAACAAAACACTATTTTAACAATAATATCAGATGTTAAACTGCACACTAACCGCTATGCACTATTATTGTTTTGAAAATGGCGTCGAAAAAAATTTACCAATCAGAACGCTCGACTTCTCCCACTGCCAACTTCGTTCATGATTTAACTAGATTTATTACAATATCACTATAGCGTCGCCGTGAAATTACAATATCGCTAAAAATAGGCAGTTAAATTGTAAGAAATGAAGTTGAATAACAATCTACCGTTTAATTATAATATCACTAGTGAAATTGTAATATCACGGCTTTGACAATATACCTGCGACATATACATATCCACCTATAATATTGTACTGTCATGCGCACTTATCGTTTTATTACCACTCTCGTACTTATACGTATATGTTTATATTCCTATGTATTTCTTAAGTATATTATATACATATCTATAAAGTTTAAATTTTCTCGAACATTTTACCAATGTACAGTTGTTTTATTTGTTATTATTATTATAATGATTTTATCTATTTTTGTTTGTTTCAAATAAATTACGAAATTAGCTATAATCATATATGGAGTAGCTTTCTTTCCTTTTTTCTCTGTTACAGTATTTGTTTCTTATTATTATTTAATTATATATTTTTTTGCTTTATGTATTAGTTAGTATGTAGTAGATATAAGTTTGAGGTGTTGGCTGAAAACCAGCGTACTCAGCGTTTGTGTCCTGCGAGACTTGCGCTGGGTACATTTTACGCTGAGCCAAGACCTTTTTGGTATCATTAAATGTTTTATCTTATTGTTAAATACTGTTTGTAATTTTGTTTTTAATACCAAATAAACATTTTACTTACTTACTATTCTTTAGACTTAAGTGTGTTTTTAACCATTCTAGCGGTGATAAAAATCATGCGGATACCCACATGACTGAGCACTGTACCACATCAAAGAAATTGACATACATACATATATACACTCACGGCTATGAATACCTATAAAGGGGTAGCTAGAGCTAAGGAATTAAAAATTCCTCAGCCACTTTTGGAAGTTGCATGTGGAAATAAATGGTCTTGGTGATGGGTTCCAACCGCATCGCCCAAAATCCCTTTAAAGCCCCCAATACCGTTAGTTGCCTCTTACGTACACCCACCGGGAGAAATGGGGTAGGGCTATTCTAAGCCGACACTACACGCTTAATTGCAGACAAAGAAATTGACTATTGAAACAATAAAATTTCAAGTGATATAACGCCACGTGATGTTTTCAAGTATTAGTACCTCCACCAACCCTTCAAAATGCGTATATATCGTATGATTCTTACCCTAAATCACAGGTCATTATACTTACTTGGGTGTTTGCTTGACCAGTGATTTAAGTCCGTATAAAACTTCCGATACTTGGTTGTTTCAAGAGAATAAAACGCTGGTGCTCGCTTTCATGTGATGAGATCTCTTAAATTATGTACAAGACCCAACTGAAACGCTACTGTAGTAAAAAGTACTCTATATGTAAATTATGTGTGTGAATTACCTTTAAGCTAAATTTTTGTTAAACATTGTCTACTCAATAGAATTTATGTACTGTCTGAAACTATCTTTTAATAGAAAAAAAATGCTTCTGCCATTTTTTACAACAGATACTTTTACATGATTAATATTTATACAAGGACCTAAAGAATGTTATAAAATAAGCCTATATCATTATCTTTATTTGCCTTTATAATATGGTACAATAAGTTTTAACTTTGCAGGCATGCAATTTATAGTTCAATAATGGGACATTCGGGATACTACAAAATTAAGTAACCCATGTTTATTGTCAATATCAATGTCGTGAAAAACCATAATCATGAAGAAGGTCATAAGAAGACGACGTCCATGGTTCAGTAGTTAGATGTGATAGAATTAAATATAAATACCGTTTATTGCACATATGGAGTAAGAGACAAGCTTCAGGAGACAATAATTGCGGCTTGAATAAAAAAATTATATTATTAACAATTATTATTTTCTTTGGAATATTAACAGCCTATATGTCTTTATCTTTGCACTAAATACATTCATATTTATTAATTTAAAAGCACGGAAAAATTTATGTTGAGTCAGTAGTTAGTAAAACAATAATAGAAAATCCGCAAATGAGTTTTCCGGTCGTCTCGGTTGAGCTGCCAAACTAATTTGCCCTGCTGTCGAATACACCGAACACATCGACAAAGGGTTAAGGTCAATTGCGGGCTTGCAGCGGGTCTAATATTAATATCGTACGGAGTTTATTAGCTTCAGGAGAGATGTGGATTTATTTGTTCATTCCACTGATAATATGTTGAGTTTATTGTTTGTATGTCGCTTCAGCTTATATACTAGCTGAACCGGTAACCGTTGTTTTGCTATATAAATTTATATCTAGGGAATTTATAGTCGATAAAATAGGTAGGTATAAACTTAGTCTCAGACCTACCGAATGTGTATGCAAAATTTTATTCAAATCGGTTTCAGCCGTTTCGGAGTAGTTTGGTGACAAATACTGTGGCAAATAAATTTTATATATTAAGATTGTTTAAGTTAGATTATAGCACTACCCCATTTCTTCCGGTGGGTGTACGTAAGAGGCGACTAACGGTATTGGGGCTATTAAAGGATTTTTTGGGCGATGTGGTTGAAAACCCATCACCAACAACCTTTATTTTACCATCTTTTCCCCACACATCTTTCCAAAAGTGGCTGAGGAATTGCTAATTCCTTAGCTCTGGCTACCCCTTCTAGGGATTTATAGCCGTGAATATATGTATGTATGTATGTATTGTTTAAGTCGAATGTTCTGTGTTCAAGTCAAAAAGTTACGATCGACAGCCTCTGCTTATCTCAATGGGAAACAATGGCATGTTTAATTGAATCTATGCATGGATGTACGAGTATGTATGTTCTGGATAGTAAGGACATTTATGAAAGCGGACTTTGCAATATGGCGATCGTTTACTATAATTGGAATAATATATAGAAATTATATATATTTTAAACATACATACTTACTTATACTCACGCCCATTGTTCCCATTGGGGTAGGCAGAGACTATCGATCGCCACTTTGTACGATCCAGGCAAATCACTTTTGCTTCTGTTACATTCATCATTCTTTTCATACATGCTCTTTTATTCTTTATACTTCGGACGCGGGCCTTTTTGAGCACACACTCTATTTGGTCCAGGTGTGTCCTCCGTGGTCGTCCTCCACTCACATTACATACAACTTACGGTTATATATCCCAAATAGTAGTAGCCTGAAACTGATGGTGGGTGCTGGGTTCCGAAACACATAATCTCTAGAAACATTGAGAAGGCCTCAACACCTAAGTTGCCTTTGAAACCCACGGCCCAAAATGAGTGTTTATGATTATATTCTGACATCACCCAGCCATTTTTTGAATCTTCCTTTTACTTTAATTTAAGTTTACTTCTATCATATACCACAAGAATGCATCATCAGAATGGAGCGGGTCAGTCAAAGAACTTATTTATTCCCTTCTCCTTTGTCCAAAGTTTGCAATCATAAAACCTAGACTCACTTAGTTGTTGATGAGTTTGAAATTTTCAAAGAGAACTTTGAAAGGGGTATAGAACTTGATCTTTCATCAAATAAGGTCTGCGTTTTAAATGGCTTTTTCCATATTTTGTTCTTTAAGTAGTTTATTCCTTCCCGTAGAATAAAAATTACGCCTTTAGTGTTCATTTGTATGTCTGAGGAGGATAAATTCTGTTTCTATGAAATTCATATTTGCTGTGTAGTGTCGGCTTAGAATAGCACTACCCCATTTCTTCCGGTGGGTGTACGTAGGAGGCGACTAACGGTATTGGGGCTTTTAAGGGATTTTTGGGCCATGCGGTTGGAGACCCATCACCAACAACCTTTATATTACTATCTTTTCCCACTAAAATTTTCAAAAGTGGCTGAGGAATTTTTAATTCCTTAGCTCTGGCTACCCCTTCTAGGGATCTATAGCCGTGAGTATGTGTGTGTGTGTGTGTGTGTTATATTTGCAATAAAAGTCTGCATTTGCATTAAAAACAAAAATGTTTGGGGTCGGCTAATCCGTGTCTTTCCGCGACAATCGTAAGTGACTTTGGGTTTTCGAAGGCTTTTAGGGCGTTGTGACTGGAGACCCAATCATCATCCTTTATTTCATCATCTTTTCCCCACTTAACTTCCAAAAGTGTCTGAATTTTTAAGATCAGAAGTTTTAGCTACTACATTTTGAGATTTATAGTCGTGGGTATGTATTTAAACAAAAATAATATCATCCGAACAAGTATGATTCAATAATAAATGAAGAATAAATAAAGGAAAGAAAAATTTCGACACAGGCGGGAATCGAACCCGCGACCTCGGATTTCCGCCTGTATCGAAATTTTTCTTTCCTTTATTTATTCTTTATTTATTAGTAATAATTCCCACATGAGGTTTTCCTGAACAAAAGATTTAAAGTATGATTCAAACTTGTAAATGTAGGAGCACATCCTTAATGTAAAAAAGGTCGGGTAAGTGGGTAAATTAGGCCGTCTGGGCTGTCGATTTTATTAAGAGTGATGTATAGCCTCTTTTATCCCTAAGAATATCATTTATCATATCTAAATTTCGTGAGCTATTGACAAAATGAAAGGAAACTTTACATCAAAAGCTTTTAAGGCATCAGATTATATTTAACGAATTTATATTTTGAAAAATGGTAAAGTTTTTTACATAACTAGTTATCTCACAGACTAAAAGTTTGTATAAGTCATTCTCCCACTGAGCCTTCACGGTTTAAATATCTTTTTGCTATTATTCTTCCTACTAAAATGATAAATCAATTTAATTTATCATGGTTGTTAAAGGTGAGTTAAAACATCGTGAGGAAACCCACATGGCTGAGTTGTACTTAGCCATGTGACAGTGTATTCGTACAAAACGGCGATAGGCCTGCCCCCTATCACGTGAGTACACTGTCCAGGCAAAACGTGGGTACTATGAACACCGGGTGACAAAGTCACGTGATGTTCAGAAGTATTAGTATCTCTGCTAACCCCTTCGGGGATATTCGGCGTGAACGTTTATGTTTATTATGTTTATGTTACATTAAATGATAAATATATATTTGTGATTTTCCAAAGAGTAGATTAAAAAACTACATAGGCATATATGCTATATTAGCTACGATACTTATTTTCAGAAACTCACGTAACATTTGTTGCCTGGTGTTTGGAGTTCCCACTTTTCAAATTGGGGTATTACCGCATAGAACGAATAAACTGTCACGTGTCTTAGTGTGACTCAGCGAAGTGGGATTTCCACAATGATTACCCTCAACAACACCAATACGTAGAACGACTGTTTTTTTTTATTTTCTTGTAAGAAACCAACGGTATGATGATTAAATGTACAACTTGTACAAATTTAAATCGTTATTTAACATTATATCTTATTTGAAATATTATGTATCGTTTGTTTCTCAAATAAATAAATTATAAGGGGTTATGAAAGATATTTTTCCTAGTAATCTGCCAGTCATTTTAATAATGCAAAAATCTGCACTGTACAAAATGGCAGTCACGAAACAATGTCGAAGGTATTTTATTTATTATTATATATTTTTGGTAATTTATTGTTTGAAATAGTTTTATTTATCGCCCGACTCCTTCAGATGGATAGTTACATATTTTAAATATGTCTCGAAAAAAACTTCCGGGCTAAAAAATCGTAAATGGTTGGATCCAACTATTTAGTTATTTACAACATATTACTGAACAAATTAATGTTTAATAAAAAGATAGATATAAGAAGATATATAGTTTTTAGTCTTACGTAATATTTATTTGTGTATTGAATAGTGTTAACCATACTGTTAGTACTTACTCTTGTATTTTACTATATTACCTTGCGGCAAACTTGATGTGTGTTCCCTGTATTAATAGATTAATAAATTACTATTTTTATTTGGAAGATAATAATTGGTCAACAATAAAAAATACTGCATCAAGTCTGTTCCAAATCACAACCATTATGTCCCGAAGAAAATTTCAGCTTGAAATTAAAAAGACCCTATTGTTATAAAACCAGCTTGCTATACAAAAGTAACTCGAGTGAAGCTAACCTCCGCAGTAAGTGTCCGCCGGAACACAATGAAGGCAGGTTTAACAACGCCTCTGCGATGTCAAGAGCCTTAGAAAGCCGGTTGGGATATTTAAAAAAATAGTTTGGTGTTTATCTGAGTAAAGTTTATACATTATGGATAACCATTTAAATTTTATGGAACTTATTCATCTATAAGACAAGCTGTTTTATAATTACGGTTAATTAAATAAACCCCGGTGATAGGTGCACGGACGAACGAACAGTCCTATTTTACCTTTGAGATACAGATACCTATTCCGTGTAGTGTCGGCTTAGAATGGCACTACCCCATTACTGCCCGTGGGTGTCGTAAGAGGTGGCTGGCGGTATGGGTTTCTTTTAAGTGGTTTTTGGGCGATGCGGTCCATCACATCTTGCCCCTATCAACTTTCAAATGTGGCTGAGGAGTTTCTAGCTCTGAAGCTCTGGCTACCCCTTTTTAGGATTTATGACCATGAGTATGATTGTATCCTTAAAAATAGCTAAGTACTATGAAAACGAGCATCGTTATAATAGCCTGGTTAGGTAAAGCTCTGTAGTACGATAAAAACAACATAAGTGGTATGATTCGAAGTCGGCTGCCCCTTCAGAATCTTGAGAGTCGACCGCTATTAGTTCAGCGAGCAATAAGTCAAAAGCAAACTGAACTTAGTACTTTTATGAATAATTATATATTAACCGTGATAGCTCAGTGGGTAGAGCAACGCTTACTGTGCAAACGATGAGGGTTCAAATCCAGGGTTTGGCCTACACCAATTTGTCTTTTCTAAAGTCATATGCTGTGTAGTGTCGGCTTAGAATAGCACTACCCCATTTCTTCCGGTGGGTGTACGTAAGAGGCGACTAACGGTATTGGGGCTTTTTAAGGGATTTTTGGGCGATGCGGTTGGAGACCCATCACCAACAACCTTTATTTTACCATCTTTTCCCCACGCAACTTCCAAAAGTGGCTGAGGAATTTTAATTCCTTACCTCTGGCTACCCCTTCTAGGGATTTATAGCCGTGAGTATATGTATGTATGTATGTATGTAAAGTCATATGTGTGGTTAATTAATCATGGTTGTTAACGGTGAAGGAAAACATCGTATGGAAACCCAATGGCTTAGTTTTACTAAGTCATGTGATATTGTATTCGTAGGCGATAATTCTACCCCCTTTCACATAAGTACAATGTCCAAGCAAAACGTGGGTACTCTGAACTCCAGGTGACAATGTCACGTAATGTTTATCTAGAAAAAAAATGGCGTGAACGTTTGAGTTGAAATTTATAACGTTCTGTTAAAAATATATTCCATTGCCATAGCAGAAAGCTCTTTTAGCAAGCTGAGTTGACATGTTAATATCGAAACTAGCAAAGAGGCGCGCCCAGTCGAGTGAAATGAATGGAGTATTGCGAACTTTGCGATAATGCTTCAATTTCATTCAATGCCATTTTGGTTTTCCCGGGTTTTATTTCGTTCCAATAGACATCATTCAGGGTTATAAAACATACATACATATACTCACGGCCATGAATCCCAAAAAGGGGTAGCCAGAGCCTTAGAGCTGGAATCTCCTCAGCCACATTTGTGGTAGAAATAAATCGTTGGTGATGGGTCTCCAACCGCACTGCCCAAAAAACACTTTAAAAAGCCCCATACCCTTAGTCGTGTAGTGCCGTCTTAGAATTTGCCGTGTAGTGCCGGCTTAGAATTTGCCGTGTAGTGCCGGCTTAGAATTTGCCGTGTAGTGCCGGCTTAGAATGTCGCTACCCGTTTCTCCAACCGCATCGCCCAAAAATCCAATAAAAAGCCCCAATACCCTTAGTTGCCTCTTACGACACCCGTAGGCAGAAAGTCGTAGTGACATTCTTAGCCGGCGTTACACGGCAACGAAAGATAAAAATTCTTTTTAGATTTATGTCCGTGAGTAGGTATGTGTACATATGTATTTTTTATGTTATGCTAAATATATATAACATTACGTTAGCAAAAGGTCCTTTAGCAAGCTGAGTTGACATGTTAATATCGAAACTAGGAAAGAGGCGCCCAGTCGAGTGAAATGAATAGAGTATTGCGAACTTTGCGATAATGCTTCCATTTCATTCGATGCCATTTTGGTTTTCCCGGCTTTTTAACCGACTTCAAAAAAAGGAGTGTTCTCAATTCGACCATATATTTTTTTATGTTTGTTCGCCGATTACTTCGCCAGTTATGAACCGATTTTGATTATTATTTTTTTATTAGAAAGAAGATACTCCCAAATTGTTACCATGATGAGGATATCAGGATGGGATCCCGGAGAAATCGAGGGGAACTCTCAAATTTTATAGGCACATATACCACGTTTTACATATTTTCTGAAGTTATATTGGCATTTACTTCTGGAAATCATAATGTTATGCTGTTGTGCTGATGATGGAAGGTGTAGATCCTCAATCACTAGGAGTTAGGTAATAGTTCTTTCATCATTAATATACCTACATAGATTTATGCTTTATGAAGAGAAGTACAGGTTTGTTAAACATTTGCTTTGTTATTTTGCTGTTACCGAGAAAGTACAATGAGACCAAGATCTGATGATGGCATCCCCGGAAATTGAGGGGACTGTCGAAACTCACAATCCTGTGACAGCGTATTTGTTCAAAACGCCGATAGGGCTGCTCTGTATCACGTGAGTACACTGTCCAAGCAAATCGTGGGTACTCTGACAACAGATTACAATGTCACGTGATGTTCAGAAGTATTAGTACCTCTGCTAAACCCTTCGGGGATATCCGGCGTGAACGTTTGAGTCTTTTTTGAGTCAAGATGTAGAATTGTAGACCATCGCCTTTCGAGGGATTTCAAGAACAATGTATGTATGTAGGTAAACTGAGCCTATTTACGAGTAATACTGTGCAAGTTGCCAAAATCTTCAATTCGTACAATAATAGAAATTCCGGAAATACGAAGAATTATACAGTAAACGTCGCTTCCTTATCCGAGAAGCATCTTTGCCAGGTCTACCCACCTCTAAAACTCGTAAAATAAAATAATTTTTAACTAAAAGTAAACCGACTTTATAGTTACAAAAACTACCGAAAATAAACAATCAAGTACTAAAAAGTAAGAAATAAGTTATTTATATGTATAAGTATGAGTACTGTGATCAAGACCTCAGGAATTTCTCTATTCTATACGCATCAGTTCAACCTAACTAAATATTAAAATTCTCTTAAATAAATTTTTGAGTCGGTGCTAGACAAACAAAACTAAATTCACCCTACTTTCTCTGATTATTACTAATACTTTGGATTATTAATAATACTTCAGATCATCACGTCATCACCTGATGTTCAAAGTACCCACGTTTTGCTTGGACAGTGTACTCACGTGAGAGGAGGCATAGGATTCATGTGGGTTTCCTCACAATGTTTTCCCTCATATTTCAAATTCCCTATCCCCTCCTAGGCATTTTTTAAGCTGTGAGTATATTTATGTATGTTTTTCTTCCGGGACCGGGATTTGAACCCTCATAGACTGAACAATAAGCGGTGTTCTACCCACTGAGCTATCAAGGCCGCACCACATACTCCACATAGTTAATATATATAATATGTAAAAGAAAGTTGTGTTAGGTTTACTATTTATAACTCAAGAGTGGATAAACTGATTTGGCTGAAAATTTGTGGAGAGGTAGCTTAAACCAGGAAAAGGACATAGGATACTTTTTATGATATTAAAAAGAGGGAAGATTTGTTTTTATGTTTGTATGTCGGTAGTGAAAAGGCTAAGCTCCGCAACAATTTCACCGATTTCAAATTTTTTATCTGTAATTAATAGCTTAAATTTTCAAATGTAACATAGGCTATATATCTACACTACGAAAGGAACTAAATACAATACTCAAAGATAAATTCAATTACGAAACCACCGAGTCTCTCCTGGAAATACTGCGATGATAATGAACCATAGGTATTAATTAGTATTGATATGCACACACACTATGTTTATCTCTCACACACCCACAACCACATACACTCATAATCATAAGTATTAAATAAAACACACACACACACACACACGACCACCACACATACTTAAACACACTTGCACCTAAGAGTATGCCTACTCTTAAAAAGACCAATTCCACCTTTATTTTATATTCTTTTATTATAATTTTTAAAATTAGGTTAACCGTTATTTATTCCTTACTTGCTTTGTTTTTCTTAAATTTAATTTGTTATACTCAGACCGTAGACAGACACAAAATTACAAAATTGTTTAGCACTCACGCGGAGGACCTGGTGACCTGTACCACAGGCGAATAACCTACTTCAGGCACCAGCTTTTCACTCTATTGTTGTTAAAAATAATTATGTTTTATTATGTAAACGGTGAAGAGAAAATAAATATTTTTTTACTTTACTTTACTTTATATCATCACGCTAAATATCGTAGCAGAGAAAAACACTGAACACCATCCGTGCGAAGCCGGGGCGGACAATAGAGCTAAAATTGAGTATCCTGTATTTAGGAAAAGTTCAGTTCAGACAAAAACGCTTCAGTTAATTTCCAACAATTTATATTGCCAGCTAGTAATGCTCAGATTATTTCCTATGGGAATATGATGTAGTGAGATAAAAAATTGTTAAGTCAGGTTGATTGTCCTGCGAGAAACGGCCACGATTACTCTTGGGAATATCGGACATTTTATTTTGTACTCTTGATTTGTGAATTTCTTTTCTTGCAAGAACAGCGATGGTAAGGCTTTTTACTGCATTTCGATTCATTTTAAATCGGATGTTTAGGTAGTTGTATGTTTATGTAAGGGAAGTAACAGAGATTTGTCAAGATCGTGCTAAGTGGCGATCGATAGTCTCTGCCTACCCCAATGTGAGTAATGTGTCTGAGTATAAGAAGTAAAACTAGGTAGTTTAGATTACGAAGTCAAATAACGTTTTGGTTTTGGTTTATACATACATATACTCACGGCTATAAATCCCTTAACAGGGTAGCCAGAGGTTTGGAAAGAGAAATCCTTCAGCCACTTTTGGAAGTTGATTGGGGAAAAGATGGTAATAATAAATGTTATTGGTGACGGGTCTCCAACCACATCGCCCAAAAATTCCCTTAAAAAGCCCATATACTCTTAGTCACCTCTTACGATCACCCACGGGTAGAAATGGGGTAGTGTTATTCTAAACCGACACTACACGGCTCTTTTTTTATTTATACTTACACAATAATCCCCTAAAAGAGATACTATATCTTCAGCTAGCCTCCTTAAGCTAAATTTTAAAGGAAAACATGGTTAAGTTGAGGAATAACCTATGACTTTACACAGTCATCAAATAAATATTCCAATGCAGCTGCTACTAAGTAAACATTTATTCTGATTATCTACCTGATTTTAAGATTGTAGTAACTGTGATATATAATCAGGTTTTTTTTATATAATAAGTACTATTTAATTTTTTTATGTGATATGATAACGTACTTACTACATATACTTACATATTACTGTGTAGTGTCGGCTTAGAATAACACTACCCCATTTCTGCCGGTGGGTGTACGTAAGAGGCGACTAACGGTGTTGGGGCTTTTAAGGGATTTTTGGGCGATGCGGTTGGAGACTCATCACCAACAACCTTTATTTTGCCATCTTTTCCCCACTCAACTTTCCAAAAGTGGCTGAGGAACTTCTAGTTCCTTAGCTCTGGCTACCCCTTCTTGGGATTTATAGCCGTGAGTATATGTATGTATGTACTTACATACTCATACACGTACGCAATTACATCATATTGGGATAGGCAAAACTCATTATAAAAGACAGCAACTAAATTGTATATAAATATTCCGCCTAAACAGGTGTTACCGTTTTCTGAACAACAAATGTAAGTATTCTTAAATAAATTGGAATATGTTAGGAAAAAAGCTGTCTCAGAAATTCGCAAACAATATTGTGTTTTCGTTCCAAATGCAAAAGTTAAGAGTTTTTTCGTACAATTTTCGCATACAAGTTGAACATATTGTTATGGGTAATGTAGTAGAAAATTGCGCAGAAATACTTTTATATAACCTTAAGTCAAGCTTACATATCATTCGACGATGTGCGTAGCGTAGTGGCAAAGCTTCTAGGTCCTGAGGTAATGGGTGCAAATCCAGCTGAGAGCAGCATTTATATCTATCTATCTATACTATAATAAGACTTTACCGAAGTCAAAACTGTACATTGAAGAAAAAAAATAAAAGCCAAAATTGCGCTTTTGTAAAAAAATGTCTGTCTGTCTGCCCGGTCATCACGTTAATTCTTCTATTCAAGACGGATCTTGATCAAATTTGGTATGAATGTAGCTTACACCTGCCCAACATATAGGATATCATTTATCCCGGATTTCATAAGGGTTCCCACAGGAGCATGAAAAAATCTAACTTTTATATGGTTCCCCCTATTTTCACGATTCGTTTTTTCATCGTACGACTTTATCAGACTTTTTATTAAGGGCGTCCCCCGAAAAAGTAAGAACCTTGAAACGGCATTTGGGCTTGCCCCCTGCCGTCTCCTCACCTTTAATCAAACTCGTAAAATAAGCCATCTAGTGGCCTCACTAGTAACTATTATAACCATAATACCATGCGCCGTCTACGGAAATAGTCTCGTACTACGTTGTAGAATTGCGACATTCGTATCGATATTATAATGATGTCTCGCTTGGATGAATATATTTTGTAATTAAAATAACTGAAACAAAAACTTGAATCTCACAAAACTATTTTTTATGACACCTTCGGAATATAGGAGGGGAATGTCGAGAAGAAAACTCGTGATAGTAGGTTTCATGTGACACCAAGTAAAAGGGGATTATGTTATTCTTAGCCGGCACAAAAAAGTGATCGTGGATTGCAGTAGAAATAACGTAACGTGCTATTATCGCAACATCCAAAAATCACACTTGAATAAAAAATCGGCACAAATTATAAAACAGGAGAAAGCATTTAGTAAATACTACCAGTCGCCTCTTACGTACACCCACCGGCACCGGAAAAAATGGGGTAGTGCTATTCCAAGCCGACACTACACAGCAATAATATATAATTCATAATAATAATTCATACATATATACTTGGTTATAGTTTCTTGTTAGAAGGAGACTATAAATATGCGTCTTTTGTATTTGTTTATTTACTTAATTAGAGATTTGCTCTTTAAGGGATTTTTGGGCGATGCGGTTGGTGACCCATCACCCATCACCAACAACCTTTATTCTACCATCTTTTTCCCACTCAACTTCCAAAAGTGGCTGAGGAATTTTTAATTTCTCAGCTCTGGCTACCCCTTTTAGGGATTTATAGCCGTTAGTATATGTATGTATGTTGCTCAAAAGTATTTTGTTTAATTGGAAATTTTCGATTTTCTACACATGTTTATTTCCTTTATTTATTTTTCCGTCGTTATTATAAGGTAAAAAATACTTTTAATCTTTGGTTATACTAAACTATGTAATAAAGGGTATTTTAAAAGAAAAGCTAACAACTTACTGTTTTATCAAATTAAAAACACTAGCCGTGTTATACAAAGATTTCTCCTTGTCGATATAGTGGGATGAGTATACGCAAAAATACAAATAATTATTTCATAAATTAGTATAAAGCTTATTTGATTGAGTTATTTTTTCACAGTTGTTTACAAAATGCAAAGTTCAATGAAAGTCTAAAAATTTCTAAATATCAGCTTACTCTATCAATTCACCTTGACGAGACGGTTGAGTGGTTGCGAATTTATTTGAACCTACTCATCCCCTCGCAAAGCTATACATTTTCGAAGTATAAACTAGAATTATTAGCACATTAATAAAATAAAATGAATCAAGATAATTTATTCGAAGAACGGTTTGAATGCACATATTAAATATATTCTATTTCATTTTAAAAAAGTAGAAATATTACAAAAAAGATATGTAAAAATATCGATAATAATTGTTTCAGCTAGATTTACGGAACATAAAGACAAAATTATTTTACCTGTAAAGAAATAAACAAAAAGCACATACCGAGCCGAAGATTTGAACTCACGCCCTCACCTATGGCGCATAGCACATCACACGTTTGACCATTTCGTTCTTACGTAATAAGTTGAAATTAACGATAATATAACGATTGAGACAAACTTATAATGAAAGGCGAAACAAGCGACTATGTTGCGCACAACCAAAATAAATTATCAAAAAAGCGCGGGAAGCAGCAAGCAGCCATATTACAGAAAAATCCGACACAAGCTCTGCGCATGAAGGCTAACAGCCATCTGCCACCCGTTCTCCGCGCAGGGACCCGCAATTGAAATTTAGGAAAAAAGCTTTGTAACTCCATAATTAGGATAAAAAGACTAGAAAATTATCACTACAATGATAGATTACTCAGTTGTCTACGCAAATGATAGGTAATCGATAACATATATGCAGTATTCTGACTGCAGTATCAGATTTTACGATAAAAAAGGCCCCCACAAATATTATTTTTTCTTTGTCAATTATTATCAAAAACAAAATATGAACCGTCATTTTTGAAGATAAGATATTGAACTTGAACATATATTTTATTTAGAGTGTGATTGCTTTATTGAGCGGATTTTATTGAGTTTGAAAACTACCAAAATCAGTGAACTTTTCGAGGGAGGCCCTTAATAGTCTTTTTGGAAAAAATAAGGGTTTCTTCCATTTTATTGTTTGTCAATAGTATGACTACTAGATATATAGGTTATCAAAAATTTGAATCCAACACCAACGTCTTCGTGGCGTAGTGGTATACCGTTTGGTTAGTACTTTTCGAACAGAAGACTCAGGTTCGAGCCCCGGGGGAATCACAATCTTTTTGTGATTTTTTTTGCTTTTGTGTTAGCTTAGAATAACATTTCACTATTCCATCTTTTTCACATTCAACTATGCAAATATATATGACTATTGCGTATCATTTGATAGGTCTGAGAATATGTTTATAACTTTTATTTTTAAACTAATATTCCCATACATATATTATGCTATACTTACGCATAAATTAATATTTTGTTTAAGCCTCAGAATGAATAGTTGGTAAATAATAGAACATATCTCAATCTATGACTGATTGGCTGCAATCTCTTACACATCACCAACGGTTAGTGTAGGGGGCAGCACTGGACCGACACCGCATCGCCAAATTGCTATCCATTCTTACTTAAGATATTCTCATTTTTGAACATAGAAACTTTGTACAATGGGAACCAATGGCGTGAGTATATGTATGTATGTAAACTTTGTACAAAATGGTTTGTTTCATGATTCTTATGAACAATTAAAAAAGTTTTTTGGAACTCACTCCCTAAGGGATAGAAATATAATATACAGATTTTATACATTTCTATGTCTAGAAATTTGAAACTTGATGCGATGGACTGATATAAGGCAAGACTAAGACAAGAAGTCACTACAAAAAGGAATATATGAGATTCAGCTATCAATCATTCATGAGTATACAAACCCCAAAAAAGGGTAGCCACAGCTTCAGAGATAGAAATTCTTTATCCAATTTTGGAAGTTGAATGGGGAAAAGGTAGTCAAATGGGTCTCCACTGCATCGTCCAATAATCACTTAAAAAGCCTCAATGTACTTTCTATCTATTACAACGCCCACGGGAATATATATATAGTATAAAAAAACAGAAGTTAAGATAGTGTTCTGATATTTTGGATGTAAACCGGATGCAAAAAATTTAGTCCACGCGTACGTAGTCGCGGGCAAAAAACTAGTTATGAATATGTATGAATGTTTTTTGTCTTGGATTTTATTTATACGTGTATTATATGTTACATACAACAAATCAATACCTAAACTTACTTTACTATTAGTTGCCATCGGTTAAACATAAACTATGAATTGCCATTTTCTGAAAACCTGGTAACATTTCCACATCATTACTTCATACTTCGGAAGCCTACTTTTTTGAGCACATTCTATTTTTGATAAAAATCTGTTCCCCGTGTTCCTCATCTTATATTTATCATGTACATTAGCTCTATATCTCTTTCACCGATTTATCCATCATCTCTTTGTACCCAAACCAGGCTTTATATAATCCAAAAAATAACTTTAAAGGTCATGACACAACATCGTGAACTTCGCGGTATAGTGTAAAGACTGTTCAATTAACTGGAATAGTAAAATGTTTTTTGCAGTCGCGTGCCGCCGGCGAGTAATTCCAGCAATTGGGCGCAATACATGGAAACATTACTCGGCCGCCATTGTGGATAGAAAAATGTTTTGTTAAATCACTTGTAAACGTTTATTGCATCTGCATTGAGAGATTGTGATATGACAAAGGTTTAGTGTTTAGGGTGACCTGAAAATAGATAGATTTTTTAATTCAAACTCAATCTCAAAGGTACTAATACTTCTGAACATCACGTGACATTGTATCCCGGTGTTACGGTAGAGACCTATCGCCGTTTTGTTTTGTTTATCGCCGTTGATCGAAAACACCGACATATGAGTAAGTACAACTCAGCCATGATGGTTTCCTCACGGTGCTGTCCCTAAACGTTAATAATCATGATTAATTAACCACACATATGCCTTTAGGAAAGACAAATTAGTGTAGGCCCGACCAGGGATTTGAACCCTCGTTGTCTGCACGATAAGCGCTGTTCTACCCACTGAGCTATCACGGCTGCGGTTTTTGATATAGATATAAATGTATTTTCCGTGGGTACTCTGAACCAAAGGTGACATTAATGGCACGTGAAGTTCAAAAGCACCACCCCTTGTCAACCCATCGGATGTACGGCGGCGGCGTGAACGTTTGAGTCTTAAGTCATTATAAAAAATAAAATATAAAATTGTATAACTATATTCGATCTGTAATTATATTACCTACCTAATAAACCTCTCTAGCTTCGTTTACATCCATCAATCTTTTCATACATGCTCTTTTGTTCTTCATACTTTGGACGCCAGCCTTTTTGAGCACACTCTCAATTTGGTCCAAGTGTGTTCTCCGTGGTTTTAATGTTTTCTTTTTTGTTTTATTTTTTGTCGTGCATATATTACAAGTGAATGTTGTGTGCAGTTGTAACTGGAACTAAGACTAGGAATGATCATGTTGTAATTAGATTTAATATATGTTTTTAGTTTAAGTTCTGTAATTGTACCTAAATAAATATAAAGGCTGACAACAAAGTAGCAATAGCTATATTCGACCTCAGCAAAAATCAAACCCGCATGCCTCGACTGCAAGAGCGTTCGTACGGCTTCATGCGGTCAACTGTTTTCAATATAACCTGAACTACTGACCTGTTAATATTGTTAATTATATAATTGCTGCCATTATCGTTTGAGTATCTACTGTCTTTCAGCTAATAGGTGACTTATCAACTTATAATAAAATAATAGAATTATACACGTGAGTACACTGTCCATGCAAAACGTGGGTACTTTGAACACCAGGTGACAAAGTCACGTGATGTTCAGAAGTATTAGTCCCTCTGCCAACCCCTTCGGGGATATTCGGCGTGAACGTTTATGTTATGTTATGTAATAGAATTGGAAACTCTTTATAGTTTATCAACATTAAAATTTATACAAAAATAATGTTATCAAATAGAAACACAATTGACTGTGTAGTGACGGCTTAGAATAACACTAACCCATTTCTCTCAGTAGGTGTATTTTGTATTAGGCGACTTAGAGCCTTTAAATAAAAAATAAAATAAAATAAAAAATGTTTATTTGATAAGGCATATTTACAGTACAGATTTGAACAGGGATTCCCAAACTAGGCAAGCCTGTATTTTGGGAAACCAGTTGTAGACGAAAACTTAAGTTTAAAGGAAAGGAAAAATATGATAAAATATGATATAATATGATATAATATGATAATGAGTATAAATAATTGTTGTGCGTTTTCGTATGAAACGTATTACTAACAATCCTTTCGTTTACAATCTATATCCCACTCAACTTCCGAAAACCGCTAAGGAATTACTTATTCTGAAACGCTGTGTACCCCTTTTGGTGATACATGACCGTGAGTGTATGTAGTAATAATGTAAAACATTTAATTTTGTGAACAAAATTTGCGAAACGTTGCAATTTTAACTGGAATTACCAGAACATTCTGTGCCTAAATGGTTTAATTGTAACCAGCTTGTCAACTGACATTGCGGCATACGGTTTTCTTTAGTGTTCTCAAATTTTATTTGACAGCGATGAGAGATTGCTGATCCGAGGCAAATGTTACGAATAGCTGTGATAAGATCCACATAAATTTAAGTAAAAATGGGAGCATTTATTGTAAGGAATGGTGACATGTCTTATGTAAAGTAACCACTCTAGCTTCGTCTTGTCTCTTCATCACTTCATTAACGTTGAGGTATAATAATAAGGTTATATTACTAGTAATAGTAGTGCCGGCTTAGAATGTCGCTACCCCTTTCTACCCACGGGTGTCGTAAGATGCAACTAAGGGTATTGGGGCTTTTTATTGGATTTTTGGGCGTTGCGGTTGGTGACCCATCACCAAAAACCTTTATTTTTAACATTTTTCCCCACTCAACTTCCAAAAGTGGCTGATGAATTTCTAATTCCTTAGCTCTGGCTACCCCATCTAGGGATTTATAGCCGTGAGTATATGTATGAATGTTTTGTTCCACCATTTACAACCATGGCAATAAAACCACACATATGATTTGAGAAAAATTACAGCCCTCACACTGGAACGCAACTATTCTCACTAAAATCAGGATTTTATTACTGAGAGTGAACTCAAAAAGGCAGGCGTCTGAAGTGTGAAGAATAAAAGAGCATATATGAGAAGATTAATGGATGTGACCGAAGCTGGAGAGGTTTGCCAGGATCATACGATGTGGCAATCGATGGTATCTGCCTACCCCAGTGGGACTAATAGCGTGGGTATAAGTATGTTTTTAAGTGTTTGCTACTAAACAAATAACTCTTTAAGGCCAAGAAGATGAATTAAGATAAAAAAGTAAATTATCACACTCGTACGTAAAATAAATAAAAAGTCACTTTTTGGTAAAAACAGGTTTAATATTCAGGTTTTCAGTGCACCATACAAGACTTTACGAGCAGATGTGTTGAAAAAGATAATTATTGCACTGTTATTTTCAAGAAATTAGTATGACAACTATTTATGACGACAGCCGTTGCCGAGTGGAAAGTTGACTAGCATCTCGGTCCGAAGGGTGCGGGTTCGATCCCCGATGAGAACAAAGTTTATGTGATGGGCATAAATAATTATTTCTTAGTAAAACATAAACATATAATAACATAAAAGTTCACGCCGAATATCCCCGAAGGGGTTGGCAGAGGTACTAATACTTCTGAACATCACGTGACTTTGTCACCTGGTGTTCAGAGTACCCACGTTTTGCATGGACAGTGTACTCACGTGATAGGGGGCAGGCCGATCGCCGTTTTGTACGAATACTCTGTCACATGACTAAGTACAACTCAGCCATGTGGGTTTCCTCACGATGTTTTCCCTCACCGTTAACAACCATGATAAATTAACCACACATATGTCTTTAGAAAAGACAAATTGGTGTAGGCCCGACCCGGGATTTGAACACTAGTCGCTTGCACGTTAACCGGTGTTCTACCCATTGAGCTATATCGTCGTGTATTATATAATATTAAATTTATCGTTGAGTTACTATCCCATAATACAAGTCTTACTTATTTTGCGGGTAACTTTATTTGCCAAAGCATTTCGTATGGACTACGTAACTTTTGTTCGTAACAATTTCATTCAGTATTTAAACATATTTTTAATGTTATTGAAAGCCGTGAAATGTATGCAAGATGGATCAGGAGTAACGATGTGATTGGCATACTAACTAACTCACCAGTACCTGAGAATAGAATGGAAAGTGCCTTAGAGTGCATTTCAAGGCAGAATTTCTTAGCTTGATATTAGCTTTTTAGGTTTAAACACTTATTGATGCAAAAATGCCTAGAAAATCGGATCCAGGGACCATTTGAGTTTTGAAGCAGCAACCGATAGGGTTTTCTTAAACGCTCCTCGGCTTTGTTGAGATGTGATATTGTCTGTCCTGTCCACTTAGAAAGAAACCCGATCAGATATTTTCAAAGAGTTATTTCCTTAACAGTTTAAAAGGTGAACCCCTCCAAAAAAAATTAGTTTAAATTTTAAAGGGTTAAAAACCCTTCGTTTTATTAAGTTTTCAGTTTAAGTGAGAACCTACTCCTTATGTTTAATAACACTTTTGAAAAAGCTGTGTAGTGTCGGCTTAGAATAGCACTACCCCATTCCGCCTGGGGCGTGTACGTAAGAGGCGACTTACGGTCTTGGGGCTTTTAAGGGATTTTCGGGCGATGCGATTGGAGACCTATCACCAACAATCTTTATTTTACCATCTTTTCCCCATTCAACTTTCCAAAAGTGCCTGAGTAATTCCTTAGCTCTGGCTACCCCTTCTAGGATTTATATTCGAATCGGTTTAGCCCTTTAGGATTATAATTAATTTAACTAATACTTAGTTTTCATTTTAGTCTCAAGGGATATTGACGTAATTTTCGACCGATTCCAACAAAATTTAGGTGTAACACGAAAGTTCCATGCATTAAAGACCTTGACAGACAGATGAATAACCAAGTTATTCTAAATGCGAAAAGTACTAACAGTACTCTGATATGGTAATTTAAGATTCCATTAAAACTACGATGACATAATGTTGTTTAATGATCCGATAAGCATATTCCGCATTAAGCATTTAATATTCGATTCTGATTTGAAAAAAGCTATTATCCGAAACTGAATCACGATAATCCATTCGCTGAGTCACGTGGAAAAATACACGTTCTATTTCAGCGTGACCTTGAACCCATCAGAACCGCTGCTAAAATCTGTTCATTCCGATCAGACACCCGAATATTCATTTTTAAACCAGACGGGTCTGGAACAGTTTCTATACGATTCGACATTCGCGAACCCTCAACTTCAAAGAGTCCAAGGTTAGGTGTCAGGGTGAAATCATTTTAATCGACGGAAAATCAAATCAAAAGTTTTCTGTTGGGTTATTTTAGACGTTTATTCTAGTAGCTGTGTTCAAAAGGTTAGGTTAGTTTGTTACGATACTAAGTTACGTGTGATGGGCGAATTGTGAAAGGTTTTGCCTTTATCATATATCCTTCAATATACATAACACATCGATTAATTTGTATTGCAATTTGAACATAGATAGTACATTAATCGTAGCCAAAACTCGGTTATGGTTTTAAGGGGGGGATTTCACAAAGATTAAATTAATCTTTTTATATATTATTTCTGTAAGCCTCTTTCTTGCCCGGAAGCCTGTGACGCGATGAGTTAAGCTAGAAATTTGGTTCAGGTATCGTTTTGTACAGTTTGCGGCCGTGGTGTGCACAAAATTCAGACATCTGATGTAACTGGATTAAGTTAATTGTTACAGATTTTCAAAGTTTCGATTTTGGCCCATAGACTTTGCTTGAGTGTCATAAGCGCGCGCAAACTTTAGTCGATCAGAGATGCGCTGTGATTGGTCGGATTTTTTTCAAACCGGGCAATCAGAAAAATTCACTAGAAATTCAATAGAGCTGCGCTGTGATTGGTCGGAAAATTTCAAAATAAACTCATTTTATTGGACGCGACGTAGTCGCGCCAGTTTTACACACTAGTATATATTTAATCTGTTTATTTTAAGTAATGAAAGTTTCAACAATATTCAAATTAAATGAAATCCAACTAAATAACTGCAATACAAAACGGTTTTGTAGCGCAAAACTTCCCACCAAAAATGGCAGAGTTTGACAAAATCGAGTTATAAAGTGGTTATCGCACATATACTTCCTGGCACCCATCCAGAAATAAGCAACAGGTAACATGCCAGAAAGATAAACGGAATTGTTTATAAAGTGTTGCTGGGTATCAATTATTGAAACCTAGGGACTGCTTTCTATTAAGTAGGCCGAAAAACTTAAGAGGCGCGCAAGTATATTTAAGGCGGTGACTAAGTTATCGGATTTTTGCTTTTCTCCTCACACCCATTATATTTAGGCAACAAGGATATTATTTTGTCCCCTTTGGGGTGGAGACTTTGGGGCCTTGGGGTCCGGAAGCACGTGGTTTATATAAAGAGTTAGCTTGCCGTCTTACTGAAACAACTGGGAACCCAAAGGCAGGCTCTTACCTTGGACAAAGACTTAGTATTGCTATACAACGCGGCAATGCTTCCAGCGTCCTAGGTACCCTTCCCCGAGAAGAGGAGCTGGAAGATGTTTTTAGATTTTAAGTTTTTTGGTATCTTTTTTAATTATGTAAATAAGTGTTATACTTTTTTTTTTAATTAATATATATTTCTTTTTGTAGCTGATGTATATAACTAAGTAGATTTTAATTTAATGCCTTTTGTCTTCTGTATATAATATATGTTTTAAACCTGTTTATAATAATAAGGTGTGCATTTGAATAAACTTTAGGCAACAGATTTAAAATTTTTAGTAGATCACACACTGCAGTTTTTATTTAAGAAAACTATTTTTTATTTAAGAAAATTAAGTATCACAAAAAATATCTATTCCTATAAAATGAAATAAATATAATGAATAGCCACAAGATATAGTAGAAAAAAATTTGTTAAAAATAACATTTACAGTGATTGATTGTAATTAATATTTTTTATATTATTTTTGCCGTGTAGTCTCGGCTTAGAATAACACTACCCCATTTCTACCCGTGGGTGATCGTAAAAGGCGACTAAGGGTATAGGGGCTTCTTAAGTGATTTTTGGGCGATGTGGTTGGAGACCCGTCACCAAAAAAAATTATTTATTATTACCTCCTTTTCCCCAATCAACTTCCAAAAGTGGCTGCGGAATTTCTAATTCCAAAGCTCTGGCTACCCCGTTAAGGGATTTATAGCCGTGAGTATATGTATGTATGTATGATATATTTTTTACGACTGTCTTCGTTTCTTGGATTTAATATGTAAAACGTGTTATGAAGAATAATAGGAAGAATAATATTTACAGCCGTGAGTATATGTAATATCCGCAAATAAGAGTTGATTTGAACCGTATCTAACGTATTTCTTTTAGAATCCATATGTAAATTTCTACGTGCCATGTGACATGTAATGTAGTGTACTTATAGTGTAAATATTATTCTTCCTTGGGTTACTCGACGTATGTACATATGGATTTAAAATCTATAATGCAGTATGCACTCGTTCCTATATTCTTTAAGTGATAACGCCTAATAGAGGTAGATACAGAGTCATGAAATATTAAATTTAAAGTACGACAAAGTCTGTGTTAATAGAAAGTAAAGTTTACTACTTCTAGGTTAATTTTCATGTGACGAAATTGTTTTTTTTTCAATTTAGGAAGCAGTAAGAGCTGATTTATTTCAAGAAGTTAAAATAATGTCAGAATACCTACAACCTGGACTCGAGTACCATAATGGTAGTTGGTAGTCTAAACAAACCAATTTACTGTAACTGAATAACACAGCGAGAGGTAAATGACCTTTTCCAAGAAACTCACTAATTTTTCTTGTAGGTCTCATTAGAGAAGGCTTACATACATACATATTCTCACGACGTTAGTTCCCTTTGAGGTAGGTAGAGACTATCGATCGCCACTTCGCACCATCCTGGCAAAGCTCTCTAGCTTCATTCACATCCATAAATCTTTACGAACATGCTCTTTTACTCTTCATACTTTGGAAACCTGTCTTTTTGAGTGCACTCTCCATTTAAAGAAAGGAGAAATGGCTTTTAAACGAAATAGTATACATAAAAAGTGTCCTTTGTTTGTTTCGTATCCTTATTGCGATTTTCTGATTATAAAATAAACCAAAACCAGTTATTTAATTTAAAAATATCGTGGAGCCTTTGACATTTTACCATCAATGGTGGGTTTACTATTCTGGGTCGATCCCTGCCATTCATATTATTTCGCAAAGCACTCGATTCTTAATGAAAGAGTTCTGAAGGCTTGATTCTGAATTCGCGTCTATAGTTCAAAATATCATTATCCAAATGTATACTAATCTGTACTAATATTAGAAATCTGAAGAGTTTCTTCGTATGAACGCAATAAATGACTAATTTTACTAAAAAAATTATGTTCAAACTAGGTAGCCCATTTACAAAGGAAGGCAGACTTTAAAATATGATCACAATTAAATCAGTAGAAGCGGAGCAAATATGATTAATTTTAAAAATGGAGGAAATTCTTGGTGAATAAGAAAACACAAAACACTTTTGAACCAAACGGCCTTTTGATTTAGCTTTGTAAAGTCGGCTTAGAATAGCATTTACCCATTACTTCCTGCGAGTGTCAGAAGAAGGAACTTAGGGTCTCTTTAAAGGTTTTAAGCGATAGGAGACCCATTTTTTACTTTTATTTGACTAATTTTCAACCTTTCTCCTTTCAGGCTCAGGCATTTTTAATTTCCTTATTCTCTCTTTGGCTTTCCCTTTTTGGGATCTATAACCTTGTATGTCTAACCTCCTTGTTTCTAACGCCCGATTTCTGAATTGAGTATTCAAGCTGAAAACGACTAAGTATCGTTTTGTCTCATTCGGTTGTTAAGATTTCAATGCGACAGAACGATACATAAGTTGTTCTCAGCTCTCAATACTCAATTCAGAAATCGTTCGTCAGTCGGTCAAAAAGTTGCTAAATCGCAATAGATTAGCCACAGAAATTTAATATAATTTAGCGGCTACACTACAAAATGGTAAGCAAACTTTGCGGACGATAATGAAGGCATAGTTTGTTCTACATCACAGTTTGCACAAAACAGTTTGTTTAGCAAAGCTCGCACACCAAATACGTGCTAAGCCGACCCGACCCGACCCGACTTCACACGTAAATTTTGCTTCTATTTGCCGTCTAAATTGTGTCACATGAAAATGTAACTTTTGATTGTAAAATTAATGTGTAGCGAGGCTGAGTAAATCCACACTTTTTTTTTTAATTTATATTTCGGGGATAAAAATTTAATAAAAATTGGTATTGTTTTATAAAAAAAGAAAACCGACTTCATAGAAAAACAACCGAAAATAAACAATCTAGTACTAAAAAGTACGAAATAAGTTTTTTAATTGAATATGAGTACTGTGATTGATACCTTAGCAATTTCTTTATTCCACACGCGTCAGTTCAACCTACCTAAATATTACAATTCTCTTAAATTAATTTGTGAGCCGGTGCCAGCCTCGATGATTATTGAAAAAAAAAATGAAAATTGATAATAAGAAGTGTGTATTTTGCACTTCATATACATGTAAAATGTAGGGTACCTTGTAGTTGTAGGGTAAATTGATTTTTGTACGATATAATATTTTTTAGATTGTAATAATCAGAGATAGATAGCAGGGTGAATTTACTTTTGTTTGTCTGGCACCGACTCAAAAATTAATTTAAGAGAATTGTAATATTTAGGTAGGTTGAACTGACGCGAGTGGAATAAAGAAATTGCTAAGGTATCAATCACAGTACTCATATTCAATTAAAAAACTTATTTCGTACTTTTTAGTACTAGATTGTTTATTTTCGGTTGTTTTTCTATGAAGTCGGTTTTCTTTTTGTTAAAAAATATTTTATTTTACGAGTTTTAGAGATGGGTAGACCTGGCAAAGATGCCTCTCGGATGAGGAAGCGACAATTACTGTATTATTCTTCGTATTTCCGGTATTTCTATTATAGTACGATATTAACACAGCGACATGATAGTCCAGTGGATAGAACACCCGCCCGAAAAACAGAAGGGCGTGAGTTCCAATCCTGGGACGGGCCTACACCAATTTTGTCTTTTCTAAAGTCATATGTGTGGTTAATTTATCATGGTTGCTAACGGTGAGGGAAAACATCGTGAGGAAACCCACATGGCTGAGTTGTACTTAGTCATGTGACAGTGTATTCGTACAAAAACGGCGATAGGCCTGCCCCCTATCACGTGAGTACACTGTCCATGCAAAACGTGGGTACCTTCTCTGGAAACTAGATGGCGCTTGCTACGTGAGTTCAGGAGTATTGGTACCTCTGCCAACCCCTTCGGGGATAAACGGCGTGAACGTTTATGTTATGTTATGTTATGTTATGTACGATATTAAATAGGCTCAACCATATGTAACCTTACATTGTTCTTAAAATCCTTCGAAAGGCGATGGTCTTCAATTTTACATCTCAAGAAAGACTCAAACGCTCACGCCGAATATCCCTGAAGGGGTTAGCAGAGGCAGTAATACTTCTGAATATCACGTGACATTGTCACCTGTTGTTCAGAGTACCCACGATTTATTAGGCAGTGTTCTCACGTTATACAGGGCAGGCCTATCGGCGTTTTGAACAAATACACTGTCACATAATTGTGAGTTTCGACAGTCCCCTCGATTTCCTGGGATGCCATCATCAGATCCTGGTCTCATGGTACTTTCTCGGTAACAATAACATAACAAAAGAAATGTTTAGTGAACCTGTACTTCTCTTCATAAAAGCTACGAAGAGGAGTATAAATCTATATAGAATGTGGAAAGAACTGTTTCCTAATACCTAGTGATTGAGGATCCACACCTTTTATCATGAGTTCAGCAGCATAACAATATGATTTTCAGAAGCAAATGCCAATATAAGTTCAGAAAATATGTAAAACGCGGTACATTTGCCTATAAAATTTGAGGGTTCCCCTCGATTTCTCCAGGATCCCATCATCAGACCCTGATATCCTCATCATGGTACCAATCCGGGAGTATCTTCTTTCGAATAAAAAAATAATAATCAAAATCGGTTCATAAATGGCGAAGTAATCGGCGAACAAACATAAAAAAAAAAAAAAAAAAAAATATATACCGGTCGAATTGAGAACACTCCTTTTTTTGAAGTCGGTTAAAAATGATTTTGCAAGTACAAAATCATCGACACTTCTAGATTATTAGTGCTGTTACCGACATTACACATCCATATATCTATATATATAAAAGAAAGTGGTGTTAGTGACACTATTTATAACTCAAGAACGGATGAACCGATCTGGCTGAAAATTGATGGAGAGGTAGCTTAGAACCAGGAAAAAGACAAAGGATATTTATCATTTCGCTAAATATCGTAGGGGGTAAGCAGTAAAAAAAATAACACCATCCGTGCGATCTGGCTGCGAGGTAGTTGCGGCCAAATTTGCAACGGCACCTATGGATTTTTTATATTCTTTTTATACATTACTATGATGGGGATGATAGTGTATTTCGAAAACAAGTGAACGAAATTTGTCTTCGAAAAATAATAACCACTAATTAAATAAAAATTACTTGCGGCCACTTTTGCCTGGCTGCGTCCTGTCTGTGTATTCTCCTATTCATAAACTTATGTTAAAATGTGTGTTTGACTTAATACGTAATGAACGTAGAGATTTAGCAGCGTAATCTTATACTTTAAGCAGGAAATATATTTATAAGTAATCTATATTAATAATTTCGTCACGGGGTACGGTAGACTGGATCGAAACCTTACCTGAATAATAAAACATGAAAAAATAATGATTTTGAGTCGACAACATCTATCCGCAAAATTCGGATTGTCGAGTATTTTGCTAAATTCTTATGGTGCTGACAGAAAAAAATCAGTCGCCATTTTGACTGACACCCGATGACATAAACGTTTTGACTCACAACATATATTATTCTATCGTTTTGTGAAGGTTCCTTTTCAAAGGAGGTTTCGATCGAGTCTACCGTACTCCTTGACGAAATTATTATTATACGAGTAGATACTCTTTTTTTCAGTCATTGACGTTTCGCGAAAATATTGTTTTTAACAAGAGCTGTGTAGTGTCGGCTTAGAATAGCACTACCCCATTTCATCCGGTGGGTGAACGTAAGAGGCAACTAATGGTATTTAGGCTTGTAAGGGATTTTTGGGAGATCTGGGCATCACCAACAACCTTTATTTCACCATCTTTTCCCCACGCAGCTTCCAAAAGTGGATGAGGAATTTCTAATTCCTTAGCTCTGGCTACCCCTTCTAGGGATTTATAGCCGTGAGTATACGTATGTATGTATTGTTTTTAACACTTTTTTATCGGCTGTAGGGCATTACCTCATTGTAGTGCGCGGACTTCCAAATTACAATCAATCAGCCTAGCGCAAGCAGGAACTTTGAACAAGTTTGTTCGAATTCATGGCTTACTTATATCTATTTCTTTTTGCTGTCAAACTGATGGTTAGTAAAAAGCTAAACGACTGTGATTGCTGAACGCGTAACATGAATTCGTTTGTTATTGTCGTGATTTTTTTGTGTGGTGTGTTTTTTCGTTTGCTCTAGATGTGTTTTGTCTGTATATTGTTGTACAGCAGTTTTGAGTGAGATTCTGGGATGACACCGATCGGATGGTGTCGAATTTATGGTATTTGCTGAAGATGCAGCCATGATGCAGACGGTCAAATGACAACAAAAGAATATTTGAGAAATTTTAACCCGACTGTCGGGTTGTGCAACGGAACCCGTCTTATTGTGAGCGTCAGCTTCACGTATCAATGATGCCGAAATTATTAGTGGAAGCCATGTGGGAACTAGAGTTTTTATTCTCCAAATTTGTCTCCAGCCATCTAACAGTCAACTGCCTTTTAGATTAGCATTCGCTATAAATAAAAGGTATATTTTTACATAATCCTGTGTTGACCCATGGCCAGCTCTATGTTGCCTTATCTCGATTTCGAAGATTCGATAATGTAAGTATATACTTACCTATCGCAAAAGTAGAGAAAGAGCCTGAGTGCTTAAAAGATTTACAGAGAATAAACCTTTAAAGTTATTGGTATTTTTAAAGTTCATTTTCAATATTGATTAAAAATAAAAATTATTTATGTTAAACCTTCTGCAGTTTTTATTTACTAGATTGATTAAAACAATGAACGAATCTATACGAGTCTATGCCTTGCTTACCTTTAATATTCCTTGGGAACCGATGACTACAGAAGTATCTACCTAAATTTTGAACCTAGATGTGTATTACGAATCATATTTCACCCGAGCGAAGCCGGGTTTTCATCTAGTAATATATTAGAATTTAGTAACCAAAATTATTACCTAAAAAGAAAATGTCTTCTTTCCTCACTTTTTGTAGGATAAGGTCGAATGAATTTAATATCAAACAGATAAACTGGGTTTAGTAAATTATGTAAACGTATTGCGTATCATTCTTGCGGCTTCGCAAAAATTAGGTCGAAACATTTGTACCAAGAAGTGATGGGGTACGTATTATTCTTTGTTCGATATTTGACAAACTAGTTTTTTCGTATTTTGTCAGCTGGTGAGAGAAATATTAGTTAGTAACCAGGTTTTCAAAGTAAGTCCTGCTTTGAATGGAAGAAACAGGATCTTTTGAATAAAAGGATATAAATTTATGTACAGATTTGCATATTAATAGTCTAAAGTTTGTATTAGATTGCTTTGACGATTGTTAGGTGAAGATTTTTTATCCATCCAACCTATATCAAATCCTAATCTGCAGAGCAAGCACGAGCCGTGTTAAAACTAGATATCGCGTGGGATAAAGCAGCCATCTCTTACGCACTTACTTAGTATCGTATACTGCCATCTCATACTAACCGTTATCGTGTCGATATAATAGCGCTCGTGCTTGCCCTTCTGAAAATTAAGGGTAGCTGTGTAGTGTAGGGTTAGAATAACGCTAACCGATTGAGTGATTGTTGAACAACGTGACTGAAAACCCATCTACACCTGCCATCCTTTATTTCACAATCTTTTTCCCTTTAAGTTCAAAAAGTTATAAGAAAAACGGTCGAATTGAGAACACTAATTTTTTTGGAAGTCCATTAAAAACCATAATAGGTATTATATTTATTTTTGGCTTGAATTACATTGTGTTATACTATAATACTAAACACCTCATAAACTAAATTTAACTTAAGTTTTAATTGCAGACATACTTGCTGTGTAGTGTCGGTTTAGAATAGCACTACACCATTTCTTCCGGTGGGTGTACGTAAAAGGCGACTAATGGTATTGGGGCTTTTTAGGGATTTTGGGCGATGCGGTTGGAGACCCATCACCAAAAACCTTTATTTAAACATCTTTTCCCCACATAACTTTCCAAAAGTGGTTGAGGAATTTCTAATTCCTTAGCCTTGGCTACCCCTTCTATGCATTTATAGCCGTGAGTATGTGTGTGTATGTACATAATATATTAATATATATTACCTGCCAGTCCATGCTCTTCTGAGCTTGCTACAATTAAAAGAAAGTTGCTCAAGCTGTACTAATTCCAATTTTCATGAAAGATCCAGAATCTATCATTATTATTACTTTTGTCTTTATAGAATATAATAGAAAACTCTTTATTGCACATTACAGATAAAAACATTTTATACATTTTATTTATTAAATAGAAGTACAATTGGCGGTCTCATTGCTTAAAACAATCTCTTCCAGACAACCTTTGAATGGTGAGATCAGTACCATTATATCTGTTATTCATATTTTTTTCTATCTTATTCTTATGTGGAAGGTAATGTTAGTAGAGGACGACTTTGGAGGACACATTTGGATCAAATAGAAAATGTACTCCAAAAGGCAGGTGTCCGTAGTACGAAGAATAAAAGAGCATGTATGAAAAGATTGATGGATGTGAATGAAGCTAGAGTGGTTTGCCAGGATCGTACAAAGTGGCGATCGATAGTCTCTGCCTACCCCAATGGGAACTAACGGCGTGAGAATATGTATGTATGTATGTATTATTCTTATTTGCTTATAGCTCTTATACACTTGTAGGCCACTTCTTTGTGATCGAACTCCTCCGGAACGGCTCGACCGATTACAAGCAAATTTGTCACAGTGATCAAGGGCACATTGCTAAGTGTCGTAAGGGAGTCGCATGTCATGATTGAACAAGCACCGAAAAACCCTTACCGCTCAACTCAATACATTTCAATCGCAATTTGTATTGAAGTCCTATTAGATGTATTTTCTTTAAACCGTAACAATATAATAACAGTATTGCCGTGTAGTGCCGGCTTAGAATGTCGCTACCCCTTTCTACCCACGGGTGTCGTAAGAGGCGACTAAGGGTATTGGGGCTTTTTATTGGATTTTTGGGCGATGTGGTTGGAGACCCGTCACCAAAAACATTAATTATTACCATCTTTTGCCCAATCAAGTTCCAAAAGTGGCTGAGGAATTTCGAATTCCAAAGCTCTGGCTACCCCGTTAAGGGATTTATAGCCGTGAGTATATGTATGTAATATAATGTCATCCTGAGATTATGCACATATTATTATTTAAACTGACGCGGTGAAGCTGTTAACATTGGGCAAATAACCCTAAGAATATAATTATCATACTATGTTACATAATTTAAGTAACAATATGAAGTACACTTGCGTGCAAATCAAAACTCTACGTAAATACATTTAGTTATTATTATAGCTGAGCTTTCTTGAGGGTTCCGCACCATTATCTTTCTAAACGGCAAATAAACATGTTTTTTTACAGAAGTAAAATAAAAAACAACCATTATAGCTCAGTCGATAAAACATCTTTTATTGTGCTGACGATGATGATTCGAATCCCGTGTCGGGCCTACACCAATTTGTCTTTTCTAAAGTCATATGTGTGGCTAATTTATCATGGTTGTAAACGGTGAGGAAAAACATCGTGAGGAAACTCACGTGGCTAAGTTGCACTTTGTCATGTGACGGTGTATTCGTACAAAACGGCGATAGGCCTGCCCCTTATCACGTGAGTACACTGTCCAACCAAAAGTGGGTACTCTGAACACGAGGTGGCAATGTCACGTGATGTTCAGAAGTATAATTATCCCTGCCAACCGTTTCGGGGATATACGGCGTAAACATTTGAGTATAAATAAAAAAAAATAACAAACGTTGTTGTATGAAAGCCCGCGTGAATACTTATTTTACTGTAATATGTTACTTTTTATTTATTTGAACACTTTATTGCATACAAATACAATGTATTTATATAGGTACAGATCATTAGGACTAAGTACACAAAGGCGGACTTTTTTCGTATAGTCGCAACAGAAATACGTCATCTTTGAACATTTCAACTATTTCACTTTCACGCTTCATGAGTTACAGGCTAGTGACAAACGGCTGGGCCGAAGGACAAACGGACAGATAGCGGTGCCTTAGTGATAGCGTCCTGTGATACCTTTTTGGGACAGAACCCTAAAATGGAGAAATATAAATAACCAAGCAGCCAGTTCAGCCAGTTAAGTAACACGAGTTTAACTTTAACTTAAAATTTGTTATGAAGAGCTATGACAACAGTGACATAAAAATATCACAAAATGTCCACAAACCAACCGAGAAATAAAAACCTTAAGGGCCTCTCTCGAAAATTTCACTGATTTTGGTAGTTTTCAAACTCAATGAAATCCGCTCAATAAAACAATCACACTCTAAATAAAATATATGTTCAAGTTCAATATCTTTTCTTCAATAATAATGACGGTTCATATTTCGTTTTCGATAATAATCGACTAAGAAAAAATAAATTTTGTGGGTGGCTTTTTTTATCGTAAAATCTGATATTGCTGTCAGAATACTGCATATATGTTATCGATAATAAACTAACATGATTTACCTGCTGTTGTTATAACAGCTTTAATTATACCCCTATTATACCAAGTATACCCCAATTTCAGAATTATTATATAGTTACATCGAAATTAAAAAAGCGGACTTGATTTCACTGCTCGTAAATGTACCGGTAAATTCATCGTTCAATGGTGATATTATTCAAAACAACCAGAATAACAGGTAAATATTACACAAAACATATTTCTTCAGTCATTCAAAAAACTCGTTCGTGATCATACGACAAATATTATCTCACCTTGAAGGGATGTTATATATGTTCCTACGCAGCGCAAATATATATGTAACGACCTCACTGAATAAAACACGAGCTTTAACAGTGAAATGTCATGATTTCGCCGCATTTTTTCTCGTTCTAGAAATATTAGATGAAGGATTTAATATGAGGTCGTGTTTCCTTTTGAAAAGTTGTTTTATTTATTGCTATATTTTTTTCTTGTAAAATTCGTTGTATATTACGAACATACATTTACTCACGGCGATATATCCCCGAAGGGCAGAGATACTAACACTTCTCAGAATCACGTGTTATCGTCACTTGGTGTTCAGAGTACCTACCCAACATTTGCTTGGGCAGTGTACTCACGTGATAGGAAGCAGGCCTATTGCCGTTTTGTACGAATAGATTGTCACATGACTAATAACATTTTTCAACATGTCCTGCAATAAACTTAGCATACTGGGAAGCATCGCACAAATAACCTTTTGCAAATCGAACTTTAAACTTTCAGCCCGCTGCTGTATCGTCAACTGAACGGATTGCAAGTAACTTAAATGATCCATTGTTTATTGTACCAGCTATAAAAGTCTTGTACTATTTTAGACTATGTCATATCATACTACTGAAGCTTGGTACGTGGCTGCCACTTCCAAATATTTAATCCTACCAAGGCTAAATTTGGGATGTCACTACAACAGATCTGCAACGAAGTGATTCGATTTCCCTCACACAACTCAAAGAGCAGTGAAACATAACTACACTTTCATTATCAATATAGCACTGTTATTTGAATTCATGTTCCTCAAACTACTGTAGAAGCTCTCTTGAGCGAGCATCTGTATTTCTGAGATGTGGATTGCGTTCGCAAACAATTTGAATCGTATCTCTCAATTCCATTTAGAAATGGCCGCGGCTTTGTCAACCGGGGTAGTGCTTTAGATATACTGCTGCTTGTAGCTTCTGCAAGAGACTTGTTAAATAAAGTATTTCTAATATCATATTTAAAATATTATTAATTTATTTATTAGAATTGATGTTGCGTAGATGATACTATAAAAAAGATAGAAACCCGTTAAGATTGTGGTGAAAAAGATAAATACACATAGAGCCAGTGTGGATGTGGATGGTAACTCCAGTGGAGGACGACCACGGTAAACACATTTAAATCAAGTAGAAAATGTGTATAAAAAGGAAAGGCGTTCGAAGCATCGATACTAAAAGAGTTCCACTGTTGCCAGTCAGACGATTGTAAATTAAGCTCGGAGATTTGTCAGGATCGTACAAACTGGCGATCGATAGCTTATCCCAATGTCAACTTCTTGCGTTAACATATGCATGTACGTTTATTATATACAAACTTTATTATACACAAGCATTAAAAATTATAATATATTGCCTATACTGAGCTAAACTACATATATATTTTTTTAAATCGCTTCCTCCAGTTAGAAGAATTAAATAGCATGTAAGAAATGAGCAACAAATGTGAGCGAAGCAAGATAGTGTTGTCGTGTTGTCGGTATTGTGCAAGATGGCGATGGGTATATTTATTTATTATTTATTTATTTTGGACAAGAAGGGCATGAGTAAAAGTAAGGTATTAAGGCTTGTCATGATTTTTACCTAATATATAAAATCTACGTGTCACAGTGTTTGTCACCTCCTCAAAACGGCTAAACCGATTTAAATAAAATTTTGCATTCACATTCAGTAGGTGTGAGGATAAATAGGTTAATTACTATTTTTATACGTGTAAGTGATAAGGATTGTCCACCCCGAATATTTTATTTTTATACTATAGACTAAAAAATATTTATATGGCAAAAAAAAACGTTTGCCGAGTTAGCTAGTTTTGATATATAATATCGTTCCTTTAACATTTTTGTTTCCAAGAACGTATCGCATAAAACGGGTTGTATCTGAATAAGGGTAATGGTAACTGAAAGACTTGTGTGTATTTTGTGCCTTATTTGAATATACCTGAGCTTTAGAAAAACTTCCAGGAACTGGCAATGCATATTGCATTTCTCAGTGGCTCTTTGAAATCACCTTAGACTTCCGAGAAATTTTCAATGTAGCTTATCCTGTTGAAACTACTAGTCATTTGCGTTTGTGTTAATTTAAAATGCTTGAGGTGTGTTAGAGCAAATTGTCACGTGAAAAGTGAGATACTGACAGAAAGTTTCTCACTTCTCACTCGCTACGGGGGCTGGTATTGCTATTACGTAAAAGATTATTTAGTGTATGCAGAGTTCTTGGTCTATTTCTGATTCTTTCTAAACTACAATGTGTCTTCAAGTAAATGACTTACATATTTTAACTGTTTTCTTGCCTTTAATTCTATACTTATATATTCTATACTAGCACATCACTCACAGAAGTGCTTCCAAATTAATTACCAAATAAACCGCGCAACATAACTCTTGGAGACTAAAGTTGCTTACTGGCGAAAATGTAAATACACACAACCTACAGCCGACGGGTGCTTAGCGTAATTACGTTTCATCTCGAAATCTCATCAGAGTTGGCACTGGAGTGTCATTTTACTTCACACGTCGGAAATTCATATTACATTCTGAGAGAGGTCTTATTACGTGAAGCAATAATAACAACTAGTACTCGTGGATAAACTCAGGGTCGTAAATTCCGAAAAGGGTTGGTTGGTTAGAATTAATTGTTTGTTAGCGTTTTTAGGAAGTTACGTGAGGAACATACATACGTACATACATATACACCCGGCTCCCATCAATCTCAAATCTATACTAATATTATAAAGCTGAAGAGTTTGTTTGTTTGAACGCTAGGATCTCAGGAACTACCCAATCAAATTGAAAAATTCTTTTTGTGTTGGATAGTCCATTTATTGAGGAAGGTTTTAGGCATCACGCTGCGACCAACAGGAGCAAACTATCAGCGAATAATGTTGCAAAAACGGGGAATATTATTCATACTAAGGCTTCCGTTGTGTGCGCTGCGTAAACGGTTTAAGTTACCCAAAAAAAATGTAGTAAAGAATTATTTCTCTTTAAATGATCTAAAAAAATGTCCGCGACAGTATATGTCTAACTTTTAAGTTTCACTTACTATGACTATTTTTATGGTATTTTATCAAATTTTGTCGAAATTAATGAGTTATTGCCAATTATTTGCGATAATGTTTTATCAACATAATATTACTCTTTATCCAAATAAATATGTTGTTGATTGAGAGTATTTAATTGAGAACAAATTGTCCTTGACATCACTTAATTTAAATAGACATCTTAGAAGATAATACAATTTTAAATTACTCCATAACAAAATTGACACGCGTGCATGAAGCGCAAGACGAGACGCTGCGCTGGCCGGCGATACCTGCGCGAGAAGCTTATGTTTAGGCCTTATCCTATTAATATTATAAATGTGAAAGTTTAGATGTTTGTGTGTTTGTAGCTAAATGAAGACTAATTCACAGAATGATTACTTATCATGACACACAGATTTATCCCAGAAAAATTAAGAGATCAATAAATTTTCTTAAAAAATGGTTAAATAGACTAACTGACTAAGAATCAATGCTCAGCCGAAACTACTATACTTATAAACTTAAAACTTATGAAGTGAAAAAATTGTGAGGACACTATGAAAAACACCTTTTTTCTCATCGCATGACAGAGACCCTCAACAGGTCAGTTAAATATTTCAGTTTGACGACGTGAAAGTCTACACTTTTGACAGTACGAAGTCTGTGGGGTCAGCTAGTATATTTATAATCCCAAAGATATAAATCCCAAATAGGAGTAGCCGCAGCTGCAGATCTAGAAACTCTTCAGTCACATTTGGAACTTGATAGGGGATAAGATGGTAGAAATATAGTGTCGTTGGTGATGGGTCTCCAAACTTTTACTTTAACGTCCAATTTCTGAATTGAGTATTCCCGCTGAGAACAACTTAAGTATCGTTCTGTCGCATTGAAAACTTAACAACTGAATGAGACAAAACGATACTTAAGTCGTTTTCAGCTTTAATACTCAATTCAGAAACCGGGCGTAATTCTTTTCTATTACATACTTTTAGCATATACTCACATATCTCAAGAGCTTCCAAATTAATAACCAAATCAACTGTGCAACATAATTTCTGAAGACTAAAATTGTTTACTGGCGAAAACATAAATACACAAACCCAAAGCCGACGGGTGCTTAGCGTAATTACGTTTCATCTCGAAATCTCATCAGAGTTGGCACTGTGGTATCATTTTACTTCACACGTCGGAAATTCATATTACATTCTGGGAGAGGCTGTATTACGTGAAGCCATAATAAACATGGATAAACTCAGGGGTGTAAATTCAAACTCAAATGTTCACGGCGTATTTGCCCGAGGTATCGGCAGAGGTGCTAATACTTCTGAACACCACGTGAAATTGTCACCTGGTGGAAATTCCAAAAAGGCTTGTCAGTATTTTAGAATTGATTGTTTTTAAGAGTATTAACATATTTTATAATAAACGATGGGTGGTAATGTGCAAAAAAAACAAAATTCTTTGACACCTCTGCCGTGAAAATTGGAAATAAATGAGCTACGTTTAGACATACATCTTTTTATACGCATACAAACTGTACGAAATGCAAAAAGTTAAGGTTTTGGAATCAAGTATTTATTAGCATAATTTTGCGGGGAAAAGTAAAAGGGGTCATCAAATGGACATTATTTTTGTTTTCAGATAGAATCATCAACAAAACTATTCATTCCTAAAGAAAAATTAAAGTAAACAGCTTGACTGTGAAATGAAAAAGTATATTTAAATTATATTAACATATAACATAACATAAACATAAACGTTCACGCCGAATATCCCCGAAGGGGTTGGCAGAGGTACTAATACTGCTGAACATCTTGTGACTTTGTCACCTGGTGTTCAGAGTACCCACGTTTTGCATGGACAGTGTTCTCACGTGATAGGTGGCAGGCCTATCGCCGTTTTTGTACGAATACACTGTCACATGACTAAGTACAACTCAGCCATGTGGGTTTCCTCACGATGTTTTCCCTCACCGTTAACAACCATGATAAATTAACCACACATATGTCTTTAGAAAAGACAAATTGGTGTAGGCCCGACCCAGGATTTGAACACTAGTCGTTTGCACGATAACCGAGTGTTCTACCCACTGGGCTATCACGGCTGATAAATTATAATAACTCCGATCTAAATTGTCGATTCGTATATATAGTACTGTATAGCGTTGGTTTAGAATCCCTGGGTAATTGTAAAAGGCGACTATGGGCTTTGGGGCTTTTTAAAGTAATTTTTGGGCGATGCAGTTGGAGCCCCAACACTAAAAACCTTTAATTTACAATCGTTTCCCCACTCAACTTTCAAAAGTGGCTGAGAAATTATTATTATTAACCTCTGGCTGTCCCTTTTAGGGATTTATAGCCGTGAGTATATGTTTGTATGTTTGTATATTATATAGTTGATTCTCAAGAATACACTATAGTAGATTTGTAGTATTCCACAAAAAAGGATACGTTATAATCTTGAAGTACAGTACTTGTAACAAGTTAGAACACTTGAAGGTCATGTATAAGGATAACGGATAATATCATTATGTCACTCTGAAACATAAAAACCGCTTGCTTTAAGTGATAAATTATTAGTTTAATTATATCATTCCGATACAATGCTACTGATAATTATTAAATGTACAAAATTAGTGCATATTCTCAAAATGCTCTCCGCACCCACTGCTCACACTATTTAGTGTGATGTTATATCACCTGTGCTGTGTAGTGTCGGCTTAGAAAACACTAGCCCATTTCTACCCGTGGGTGATCGTAAGAGGCGACTAAGGGTATAAGGGCTTTTCATGTGATTTTTGAGCGATGCGGTTGGAGACCCGTCACCAAAAACATTTATTTTTACCATCTTTTCCCCACTCACATTTCCAAAAGTGGCTGAGGAATTTCTCGTTCCAAAGCTCTGGCTACCTTGTTTAGAGAATTATAGCCGTGAGTATAAGTATGTATATGTTACTACCAAAAAACCACTTAAAATGCCCTATACCGTTTAGTCACCTCTTACGATGGCACTGAAAGTTTTACCTATACCTATAGCACAGGATATCCTTCGTTAGGTATTGGTTGTACTACTTACAAAGAGCTGTTGTGAAATACTGCTCTGTTTCAATTTCACTTTATTGGAGACATAACATAACGTTACATATACTCACGGCTATAAATCCCTAAAAGGGGTAGCCAGAGCTCAGGAATTAGAAATTCCTCAGCCACTTTTGGAAATGTGAGTGGGGAAAAGATGGTAAAAATAAAGGTTGTTGGTGATGGGTCTCCAACCGCATCGCCCAAAATTCCCTTAAAAGCCCCAATACCGTTAGTCGCCTCTTACGTACACCCATCGGTAGAAACGGGATAGTACTATTTTAAGCCGACACTACACGGCGACTGTAAATTTATTCAGAAAAAAACACCCGTGGGTAGAAAGGGGTAGTGTAATTTTAAAATTAAAATCGGTTTAGCTATTTTGAACCCAACTAGGTAGAACAAACTGACATATCTTTTCTCTTTATATTATAACTAGAAAAGTCCAGACCGAGAATAAAATACATTCAACGTAGACAGTTCTATCGTACTTAATGCATGCATGCACTCCTAACCTTGACTAACATATGTTTAGCTAAAGTATTAAGTAATTAGGTCGCTAACAGCGCTTCAAGAGTCCTAGGACGATCGCTATTTTATGTCGCGATATCGGTTAGAATGAGATGACAGTATACGGTACTAAGTAAGTGTGAAAGAGATGGCTGCTTTATACCACGCGATATCTAGTTAAAGGATCGCTCGTACTAGCTATGCAAGAGTCGTATAGCGATAACAGTGACAGTGAGTCACTCTTTATAGAGCATTCAGCGTTGTTGTTTTAATTAAAACGTTACTAACACTATTAATTACCTTAGCATCCTATTTCTGAAATAGTAGATGAGCTGCCGTGACCGTGATGTTTAAACCAGAAGCTGAATATTTTGTCACTTATACACATATACTCACGGCTATAATTCCCTAGAAGGGGTAGCCAGACCAAGGAATTATAAATTCCTCAGCCACTTTTGGAAGTTGAGTGGGGAAAAGGCTGTAAAATAAAGGTTTTTGGTGATGAATCTCCAACCGCATCGCCGAAAAATCCAATAAAAACCCTCAATACCCTTAGTCGCCTCTTACGACACCCGTGGGTAGAAAGGGGTAGCGACATTCTAAGCCGGCACTACACGGCAAATATTTTGCACTTATAGTTAATATAAATTTAAGTTATTTTAATTATGTTTGGTAACGTACGAGTATTCTCAACTAAAGCACAAACATTCACACCTTTTATTCCCACAGGTACTTAGCAGAGGTACTAACCATTAACTATTATTATTGATTGGTTTAAAACTGTATATTATTATCATCTGTGTGCACCATTTATATTTCTATTTATTTTTTTCCATATTTTAGGTTATGAAACAATGTATCCCGCTGTTCAGTTTTAAGTTAGTATCTTTGTCATGCACGCCATCTCATCTCATCGTTTACGGTAGACCAATATTTCTATATGTAAGTCATAGGTGTGGTTTATTTATCAAGGTTTTAACCTGTGAGGGAAAATACCGTGAGGAAACCCATATGGCTGAGGTTTACGTATTCAAGCAACAAACAAGTATTTGGACAACTTGGCTAAAGGCGTGAATGCACTGTCCAAGCAAAACATGACTAAGATGTAATATGTATCAGTGAAATACTGAAACATGAAATCTCTACCATCCCTTCGGAACTACTTCGCCCGACTCAAAATTTTAATGGAGTCTCCTGCATCAGTAGGGCAATCACGAGCGCTATTTTATCGACACGATCACGGTTAGAATGAGATGGCAGTATACGATACTAAGTAAGTGTGTAAGAGATGGCTGCTTTATTGCACGCGATAACTAGTTTAAACACCGCACGTGCTTGCCTGCAGGAGACCTAGCATGAGCGCTATTTTATTGTCACGATATCGATTAGAATGACCAAGTAAGTGAGAAAGAGAGGGCTGTTTTGTACTACTCAATATCTAGATAAAAGGTTGCTCGTACTAGCGACGCAAAAATTGCGTCAAAAAGCTATTGCAATAAAATGGTTATCAGGTCCTGTGGTCAAATGAGTAATATGGTAATATCTAGCGAGCTCTTATCTTGCTAACTCTTATCTACTTTGTTATCAGCAACTACTCGCGTGTCACTACACATATTTGTAACGTGGCCCAAACCGACCTTTGTTAAAAAGTTGTAACTGTAAGACCGGCAGCTTAGTTTATCTGATGTCAGATAATTTGGTACATATTTTCTGTCGTAATTTTAGGATTCGCAGTAGCGTTTTGATGTTATATTCCTGAAATTATCTGCTAAAATTCAGCCCTAGTATATCTGTAAAAACTAAAAGCTACCGATGGTGAATATGGTAACACGGTGGAGTACTCCAGGAAAATCACTTCAGGCTCGAACCCATGTGTTCGAGCCTGAAGTTCGAGCTGAAATCTAATTTGTCCTATGATTGGCCATCGGAGTTAAGCCGCCCTAATAATAAATTTACACCTAGTCAAAGATTAAAAGTTCATTATTTTAATAATTAAAGCAGCATAGGATAATATAAAATTAATAGTTTAAAAAACACTAAAAAACACGCTTTTATAAGTGCACTTAAAAGTCAAAAATAAATTACGGGTCGTTCAAAATGCATCTATTTCTGGGCTGAAGTGTAAACTATGTGCTTTTAATTATAATATTTGATTGTAAAAGCGTGGGGCGCTGGAAAGGAAAGATTTTTTGTTTACCTTGCTAAGAAATCAAGTTAAGCGATGTTTTGGGAAGTAGGTTACAGAGATCGGCACTCTAACTAGAGTTGCAGCACCACTTGTTGGAGGCTCTATATTAAACAGTCTGTTCAAAGTACTAGTCAACAGTGGCAAAATGTAGAGTTCTTGTTCGTGTATTTGTTTACAAGAAAGTTTTTCCTGCTCCAGCGCCCCACGCTTTTACAATCAAATATTATAATTAAAAGCACATGGTTTACACTTCAGTCCAGAAATAGAGACAACTTGAACGACCCGTAATTTATTTTTGACTTTTAAGTGCACTTATAAAAGCGTGTTTTTTAGTGTTTTTTAAACTATTAATTTATTTTATGCTTTTTAGTCTTTGGTAATGGCATATTTTAAACATTTATTTCAAATAGACGAATGAGCCCGCATCCTCTCCATCTCCGCCAGTGCGTCTGTATTGCATGGTGTCTTACCTGTCAGCTTAGAGCAATATAACTCTTCAATCTGGAGACCACTAAGTGATTTTACTCGACTTAGCGCCACATATGCCTGTCCATCCGCAAAAGTACGGGACTTTAAGTACACCACGGCGTGGTCTACCGTACAGCCTTGCATCTTGTGCACGGTAGATGCCCAACTTAAAATCACTGGGAGCATGCGCCTTTCCACCGTACCGTAGCTGTACTTGGCCACCAACCCGGCTGGCCCCCGTGATGAAGTATGGCTAACACTTTCCTCACGGAAGAGACCCGTGCCCATCAGTGGGACGTTATGGGTTGGTAACGATACATCGTATGCTAATATTCATAATAAAGTTCCAGTTCAAATCTTCCGGCTCCATCATCAGATCAGTTCGATAGTACCATTTTATTGTATTCAGACCTTGAAACCTAATCGTGGTCATAGTTCATTACAAGACCTTTCTAACAAGTCCAAATACGGCTATAATACGATCATCCATCATTAAGTTCCAGTTAATATCTTCCGGCTCCATCATCAGATGAGCTCGACAGTACCATATTATTGTATTCAGACCTTGAAACCTAATCGTGGTCAAGTTTCATTACAAGACCTTTCTAACAAGTCTAAACACGGCTATGATACGATATTTCATCATGGAATGCTAGTGCCTATCTTCCGGCTTCATCATCAGACCTTGAAACCTAATCATGGTCAACGTTCATTACAAGACCTTTTTAACAAGTCCAAACAAGGCTATGATACGATCATCCATCATGAAGTTACAGTTCATATTTTCCGGCTCCATCATCAGATCAGCTCGACAGTGCCATATTATTGTATTGTCATCGAAATCACATACAACTGCCAATTTTCATAACTCTATGACCTTTAGAAGATGGTTAAATTAGTTTTCTTAGATTTGATTACATAGTTACATACATACAGGTCGACCTAATAAAAGCGTCTTAAAAATAAAGCAGTTTTATAACCAACCGTGATAGTCCAATAGGTAGAACACCCGACCGTCAATACAGACAAGCGTGAGTTCAAATCCCGGGTCGGGCTTACACCAGTTTGTCTCTTCTAAAGTCATATTAGTGGTTAATTTATCATAGTTGTTAACGGTGAAGGAAATCATCGTGAGGAAACCTACACTTAGTCTTGTGACAGTGAATTCGTAACAAAACGGCGATAGGCCTGCCCCCTATCACGTGAGTACACTGTCCAAGCAAATCGTGGGTACTCTGAACATCAGGTACCAATGTCACGTGATGTTTAGAAGAAATAGCTCTGCCAAACCCTTCAGATATACGGTGGGAATGTTTGAGTCTTTTATAAAATTATTTTTTTACAATCCATAAATAACTTTATTAGATATGCAGAAATAATGAGATAATGACACATTCATCATGCAAGAAATCAATTCAAAAAATGGCAATAAAATTGACAATACATGATTAAACTGTAATAAAATCATTTTAATTGGTAGTCACTTTGTCAAGGCATACAACACATGTTTGTTTATGAAAACTGATGTTATTCTAACGCACTATAGTATAGGCAATCATTTAGTAATAACTTTGCATCGAGGTTATAGCGATCGTTACAGAGTGGATAAGGATACCTACTGTCAATTTTATCTACTGCGAGATATAACTAGAACTGCATACCCTACCGTCAATTTATCTACTGCGAGATATAACTAGAACTGCATACCCTTCACATTATGTTAATTTGTAGGAGATAGCAGGAGTACATACAAATTCTCACGGCCATAAAACCCAAAAAGGGGTAGCGAGAGCTTTAGAGCTAGAAACTCTTCAGCCAAATTATAAGTTGATAGCGGACAAGATGGTAGAAATAATGTATCGTTGGTGATGGGTCTTCAATCACCCACACAATCCAACCGCAAAAAACACTTAAAAGCCCCATTCCATTACACCCTGTGTAAAGCACCCATTCCATTTCGCTGTGTAGTGCCGGCTTAGAATAGCACTACCCCATTTCTTCCGGTGGGTGTACGTAAGAGGCGACTAACGGTATTGGGGTTTTTAAGGGATTCTTGGGCGATGCGGTTGGAGACCCATCACCAAAAACCTTTATTTTACCATCTTTTCCCCACTCAACTTTCAAAAAGTGGCTGAGGTAATTTAAATTCCTTAGCTCTGGCTACCCCTACAAAGGATTTATAGCCGTGAGTATATGTACGTATGTGTGTATGTCCATTACACCCCTCTTACGACACCCGTAGGTAGAAAAGAGTAGTGACATTCTAAGCTGACACTACGCGGCGGCTTAGCAGGAGTATTTAATCTAAGTATCTGTACTATGCTTTGATTATTCTGGTAATATATTGTGTACAATTTCATTACCGTTCAAATATAAACAAAATAAAAAAATGTGTGTCTTTCCCTATGGGAATTAATGGCGCAAGGATGAATATGTTTTTATGTAAGTAAATCCTATTACCAAAACATACGTACAAAATAGTTTTTCGTTTATAATATTTAGTCACTATTCATATTTATATTTTAATCTAGGTTAATATTTTATATTTGTCTGCCGGCTTAGAATGTTACTACCCTTTTCTACCCACGGGTGTCGTCAGAGGCGACTTTATAAGTGGCTTTTGGGAGATGCGGTTGGAGAACCATCACCAGCAATACTTTATTTCTACCACTTTGTCCCCTATCAACTACCAAATGTTGCTGAGGAGTTTCTAGCTCTGAACCTCTGGCTACCCTTTTTTAGATTCATGGCCGTGAGTGTATGAATGTACGTATTCTTAATTATTTGAAAAAAATCATTGAGTTATACCTTCACCTTACTGTTATTTATTACTAATTTCAAGCCTTATCTTACATAAATTATCATAACATAACATAACATAAACGTTCACGCCGCATATCCCCGAAGGGGTTGGCAGAGGTACTAATACTTCTGAACATCACGTGACTTTGTCACCTGGTGTTCAGAGTACCCACGTTTTGCATGGACAGTGTACTCACGTGATAGGGGGCAGGCCTATCGCCGTTTTGTACGAATACACTGTCGCATGACTAAGTGCAACTCAGCCATGTGGGTTTCCTCACGATGTTTTCCCTCACCGTTAACAACCATGATAAATAACCCACACATATGTCTTTAGAAAAGACAAATTGGTGTAGGCCCGACCCAGGATTTGAACACTAGTCGTTTGCACGATAACCGAGTGTTCTACCCACTGGGCTATCACGGTTGCTTATCAATTCTAGCTTAATTGGCCATGTTTAATTTTATTAAACGGAACTTGAAAACTATTTACGTAAACAAATGGTTCAGATTTATTTTATTACCGTCAATATATCAATGATTTTCACTTGTGATAATTAACAAAATGAATGACTCTAGAAAAAACAATTGGTGGAGGTCCGACCCGAGATTTAAACCCACGCCTATCTGCATGTACAATACTGACATTTTCCTACTCTTCTTGAATATAAGAGTATGCGGAGAAGTCGCCATTCTTCTCTGTTCTTAGCCTTCTCCTTCACCTCTTGTACGATGACGTTCGCTTTCTCTTTCATTTGTTGTATGTAGCTTTTCCTGGGTCTTCCTCTTTTCGCTTCTATTTTTCCTTCCATGATGTTTTTGATGAGTTTGTCATGTTGTATCAAGTGGCCTATCATTCTTCCTCTCCTATTCTCAACAGTTCTCAATAGTGCTCTCTTTGTTCTACCTAAGTCCTAAAAATAGCTTTAGTCCTTTTTAACCGAATAAAGAAGGTCCTCGTTTCGATTGTTTGTATGTATGTATGTTTGTCCGCGATTATCTAGCGTTTGGCTAAAGCTATTTGGATTCAGTTTTCAGCAAAGTATTTGTTACATTTTACAGTTACAAGGAGGTTCTGTGTTTGACCTGTATGTATGTATGTTTGTCCACGATTGTTAGGGATTTCAGATGTAAGTTTATGTTAGTAAGTTCGTCGTGAAACGACTTTTTCCGATAAACTGATTGCACTATTAATTGATTGATCGTATTCATTACAATAGCTTAAATAACCCTCTGTAATAAAGAGCTAATGAGATTGTGATAAGAAAAACAGAATATCCAATCGTATATCAATTGGAATAAAAATATCTTACTATCATAATCTTAACTTCATTTTTGGCATACATACCTACATACAACATGGCTATAAATCGCTGAAAGGGGTAGCCAGAGTCTGAAAAATGGGCATGCATAAAAATATTAATGAGTGAATGTGAAGCTCGACAGGTTTCCTTCAATAGTATTTGCCTCTCCCAATAGGAACTAATGGCGTATATGTATATTTATAAATAGTTTCTCCTATTTGTACGAGATAGCTGTGCCTGGTGACCTTAGTAGCAAGAAGTTTTGACGAAGTTTTAGAGAGAGATGACAGTAAATTGGTGAAAGAGATATATAAAAACAATGTGGAAGGTAATGTTAGTAGAGGACGACCTCGGAGGACACATTTGGATCAAATAGAAAATGTGCTCAAAAAGGCAGGTGTCCGCAGTATGAAGAATAAAAGAGCATGTATGAAAAGATTGATGGATGTAAACGAAGCCAGAGAGGTTTGCCAGGATCGTTCAAAGTGGCGATCGATAGTCTCTGCCTACCCCAATGGGAACTAACGGCGTGAGAATATGTATATGTATGTAAGTTTTGACTGAGCAACCGTGATAGTTCAGTAGGAACACCGTGGTACCTCTGCCAACAACTTCGGGGTTATTCGGCGTGAACGAATGAGTTTGGAGTTTTGATTTGTAACATAACTTCTAATAACTGTCCATCACCTCTATCTATATTTTTTATGGATTGTAAAAGGAGGAGCAGAACTTTTACGTCTAAAGCTTAATGTTAAAAAAACTTAACTCCCCTGTCTTAGGAGTAGATTTCAGAATAGTCTATTTCAGTACAGGAATTGTGCTCCAAAGAATATATTTTCTAACTGAAAAGCATTTGAATTACATTCCAGTCTCTGCAGCATCCGATTTTAGAACACATTTCGCTTATTACCTTCTTTGCTCTCGGGGCCGGCGTAAAATACCTAAAAAGCGTTTGCACTTATATTTTACTACAATTAAAATAGTAAACTAAAGAAAAAAGGATAATTATAATACAACAATAAGTTTGAACCTTCAATAAAACATATAATATGTGCATATACTCTTTTAAAAATAATTAATAAATTGCTGTGTAGTGTCGGCTTAGAATAGCACTACCCCTTTTCTTCTGGTGGGTGTACGTAAAAGGCGACTAACGGTATTGGGGCTTTTAAGGGATTTTTGGGCGATGCAGTTGGATGCAGTGATGGGTCACCAAGAACCTTTATTTCACCATCTATTCCCCATGCACCTTCCAAAAGTGGCTGAGGAATTTCTAATTCCTTAGCTCTGGATACCCCTTTCTTGGGATTTATAGCCGTGAGTATATGTATGTAAAAATAATATTATCTCAAAAACCGTAGTCACTGCTTAAAATAATCCCAAAAAGGGTATCCATTGCTCACTGAAGTAGGTTTCTCTTTTTATCCAAACAAACGATTCATATAAATCAGTCAGGGTACTTAGAATTCTACTCCACAGTTTTTGATTACTATCCCAGAAACTTTGGCTTCCTTCATTAAATTAGGGTGGTGAATAACATATAGTTTTTCTTTCTACGAATCCACTTGACTTTCGGTTATCGAACAGTAATACATAACTTAAATTATACTAGAATTTAAGGATTTTTCTTAATCTCCTTACTATTTCTCAATATTACCTTTTTTATAGAAACGAACAGCGAAAAACATTTCAAAGATATTTTATTTTATTTTATTTTAATGTATAAGGTTAGGTTGGTGTTCCATTTTTAAGCAAAAACCAATTACCAGTAGGTTATAAATGTATATTTAATTTTTAACACTGAGGACTTCGTGCGAATAAAGGCTTTCCACACATTTTAAAAAAAGGTCGGCTTGGTACTTCAGAACAATATAACAAAAAAATAATTGCTTGTTGCCAAATAAATATTGACAAATATAAGTAGGTTTCACTAAAAATAAGTATTATAGCCAATTTTTTCACTAGAGGTAATCTGTTTCAGACAACATCAAATGTATGTCGTGGCCATATCGTAGATTTGAACATATCGTGAAATGATCGATAATTTCATGAAATAGTCGTATTTCATGAAATGTCAAACTGTTTATTGGCCACATCGTGATGTGGTTTGGGCAGATCAATGATAAGAAATCGTTTCTTGATATGGCCAACTAAACGCGCGGCCTCTTCATGAAATGGTTAATATTGTTTAGTCACATCTTGAAATAGTCACATTAAATACTGGTAGAGGCACTGAAAACGCTTTGTTTATTTTTGAAGATGGCGGCCGCTGTCTAAAATGTTATTTCTCGCAGTAAAAAAGTTAATTATTCGCTATTAAGTGAAGAAGAAAGTGATTGCAAAAGAGTTTTCGACGAAAAGGTTCTTGAGTACTTTGCAAATTACGAAAAAACTGAGCAATATGTTAAAAATCCGTTGAGTTTGGATCGCATTTCTCAGGTCACCCTATTCTACGTTCTGGCCAAGATGTAATGATAGTCTGTGTGGATGATAAAATCGTGAAACGTTGACGATTTTATGATCTGGTCAAATTAAGTTTGTCAAATCATGAAATGTGACTATTTCATTTAAATCTGCGATATGGCCACCACAGATACATCACAAGAAAAATTGCAAGAATAGGTGTGAATATTTGTAGTTTTAAAATATTATAAAATATTAGATTACACTATGGTACGCTATCATATTTAATAATAACGAATCCAAATCCTTAAAAAACAAAACGGTACCAAGCGTGGAATATCCATATCAGTCCCACCCGTCATTTAAACCTACTTTTCACTTGACTATATTTAAATTTAGAATTGTGATGTGAACCAAAAAAAATTGTGTAAGTGAGTCGCAATTTTACTTTAGCCCAACTTAATTTGGTTATATAAGTGAAGTCATTATTTTAAATGGTATTTCAAAGGACCGCGCCTTTCATAAAATACTGGCGATCTCGCTAATTACTTGCCATTCAACCAACACTTTATTTTTGGTATATTTTTACGCTTTGACAAATTGCTTGGTTTATTCATAAAGTTAAAATAAAAGGAATGCTTAGCTACGTTAAACAGATTATTTTGTTAAAGATAAATGTTAAAAATAAAATTTAAAAAACACTAAAAAACACGCTTTTATAAGTGCACTTAATAGTCAAAAATAAATTACGGGTCGTTCAAGTTGTCTCTATTTCTGGGCTGAAGTGTAAACTATGGGCTTTTAATTATAATATTTGATTGTAAAAGCGTGGGGCGCTGGAAAAGGAAAGATTTTTTGTTTACCTTGCTAAGAAATCAAGTTAAGCGATGTTTCGGGAAGCAGGTTACAGAGATCGGCACTCTAACTCGAGTTGCAGCACCAATAGTTGGAGGCTCTACATTAAACAGTCTGTTCAAAGTACTAGTCAACAGTGGCAAAATGTAGAGTTCTTGTTCGTGTATTTGTTTACAAGAAAGTTATTCGTGCTCCAGCGCCCCACGCTTTTACAATCAAATATTATAATTAAAAGCACATAGTTTACACGTCAGCCCATAAATAGAGACAACTTGAACGACCCGTAATTTATTTTTGACTATTAAGTGCACTTATAAAAGCGTGTTTTTTAGTGTTTTTTAAACTATTAATTTATTTTATGCTTTTTAGTCTTTGCTAATGGTATATTTTAAACATTTATCTCTGGTGTCTCTCTAGCTCTATATTGTTGCATGTACGTTTTGGATATTTGTTTTTGTAGAGAATTTTCGTTTTCACTGAGTTTTCATTTTTTTTGGTCGCGTTTTCCTTTTCTTTTTGTAGTCTCCGTTTTCCTTGTGTTGTTGTTTCTTTATGTTTAGTTTTACCATAGTATTCCCACGAGTATAAGACAATTAAACGGTCAACCCCCCAAAGGTCCGAGTAGAGGAGCAAGACTACTTACAACAGGGTTTCGCCCGGTTCCCTGAGGTGACGCTAGCGACATGACATTTTTAACCACCCTCATGCCATTCAGCCCTCGGCACGTTTCTCACCTTGGCTTGGGTGGGATCTTTAACGAGCTACTTCCCCATTTACACGTCAATATACATCGTATCGTAGTAGCGCCTGTAGCTCAGTTGGACTGATGTGATCGTATTTACAAGTTAAGCAACGCGAGCTGCGGTCCGTCCACGGATGGGTAACCGCCTAGTGGTATTTATCTCGGGCGCTACCGTGCTTCGCAAGGCACGTAAAGCCGTTGGTGCCGGTTGTTATCGTAAGATAGCAGTCGTCAAGCTTTGTCAGAGACCCAAACGGGCGGCTTGATAAAATCTAACGGTAAGGTGACCTCCACCAACCCGGCTGGCCCCCGTGGTGAAGTATGGCTAATATCTTCCTCACGGAAGAGACCCGTGCCCAGCAGTGGGACGTTATGGGTTGGTAACGATACATCGTATGCTAATATTCATAATGAAGTTCCAGTTCAAATCTTCCGGCTCCATCATCAGATCAGTTCGGTAGTACCATATTATTGTATTCAGACCTTGAAACCTAATCGTGGTCAAAGTTCATTTCGTGGTCAAAATTCATTACAAGACCTTTCTAACAAGTCCAAATACGGCTATAATACGATAATCCATCATTAAGTTCCAGTTAATATCTTCCGGCTCCATCATCATCTGATGCATCTGAGCTCATCTGAGCTCGACAGTACCATATTATTGTATTCAGACCTTGAAACCTAATCGTGGTCAAGGTTCATTACAAGACCTTTCTAACAAGTCCAAACACGGCTATGATACGATATTTCATCATGGAATGCTAGTGCCTATCTTCCAGCTTCATCATCAGACCTTGAAACCTAATCATGGTCAACGTTCATTACAAGACCTTTTTAACAAGCCCAAACACGGCTATGATACGATCATCCATCATGAAGTTCCAGTTAATATCTTCCGGCTCCATCATCAGATCAGCTCGACAGTACCATATTATTGTATTGTCATCGAAATCACATACAACTGCCAATTTTCATAACGCTATGACCTTTAGAAGATGGTTAAATTAGTTTTCTTAGATTTGATTACATAGTTACATACATACAGGTCGACCTAATAAAAGCGTGTTAACAAGAAGCGAAGCGAAACATGAAACAAGTGTAATTACGGTGATAAGTTTTTTACCATCGTTCATTTTGTTTTACCTTGCGGAGCTTGTGAATATTACATTGTATTAATTTCAATAGCACGTAATCAATAAAAGCACAGTCAAATCTTACAGTTTGTTACGAAATCTTCAAGAGAGTGTATACAATTGTCAATTAAATAATACAGATATACTGATAAATAATATGCTGTACAAGGACAGTATTGGTATAATTTCTTAATACCCGTACATTCACTTACAATTATTAATCCCTTAAAATAAGTAGCCAGAAACCAAAAAAAATTAGGATATTGCTATTTTTAGAACATATATGCCACACATATTCGCCGTGTAGTGTCGGCTTAGAATAACACTACCCCATTTCTACCCGTGGGTGATCGTAAGAGGCGACTAAGGGTATAGGGCCTTTTTAAGTGATTTTTGGGCGATGTGGTTGGGGACCCGTCACCAAAATCATTTATTATTACCATCTTTTCCCCGATCACCTTCCAAAAGTGGCTGAGGAATTTCTCATTCCAAAGCTCTGGCTACCCCGTTAAGGGATTTATAGCCGTGAGAATACGTATGTATGTATATATATATATATAAGCTATAAGAATGGTGACACATCTTTATCTCGCTAAAGTTATACTGAAACAATGCAATACAAAGAATATACATTTTAACATCAAGCTAGCGAATTTTGCAAAGAAAATTGTTTGAAATGTCCTTTCAGTGCATAGAATTTTATTTGCCCGGAGCAACAGCAGGAACAAACACTACTGTTGTCATTGACCCATATCGAATGTGAGTCAAGCAAAACCTTTCAGTGGATACGGGAAACTTTGATTGCACTTAAAATAGCAATTGCATATCTATAGGGGAAGAGAGCTCTGTTATTTCGATAAAATATATTTAATTAATTGCTGTGTAGTGTCGGCTTAGAATAGCACTACCCCATTTCTTCCCGTGGTTGTTCGTAAGAGGCGACTAAGGGTATTGGGGCTTTTTAAGGGATTTTTAGGCGATGCGGTTGGAGACCCATCACCAAACCCCTTTATTTTACCATCTTTTTTCCTCTCAACTTCCATAAGTGAATGAGGCATTTTCAATTCTTCAGCTCTGGCTACCCCTTTTAGGGATTTTTAGCCGTGAGTATATGTATGTATGTATTATTTTTCAGGCTGTGTAGTGTTTTTTAGAATAGCGCCACCCCATTTCTTCCCGTGGGTGTTCGTAAGAGGCGGTTTAGGGAATTGGTGCATTTTAAGTGATCTTCGGGCGATGCGGTTGAAGACCCATCACAAAAAGCCTCATTATTTTACCATCTTCTCCCTTCTTAACTTCCAAAAGAGGCTGAGGAATTTTTAATTCCTTACCTCTGGTTACCCCTTCTAGGGATTTATAGCCGTAAGTATACATAATATTTGGGTTGTCTGGAAGAGATTGCTCTTAGTGATAAGACCGCCAGTTGTACTTTGGCTTTTGTACCATTTTTTTTTGTAATTGTTGTTTTTTTTGGGATGTACAATAAAGAGTTTTATTATTATTATTATATTATTATATGTATGTATGTTATTTCTATTATTTATTATATTATATTGTTATTTTATAAATAAAAAATATCATGTAATCAAATCAGACAGTAAATTACCTTTCATCATATGATTGAAATGTTCAATACAAAGTTTTCTCAAGTTCATCGTTACCAAGATAACATAGAACGGCCTTTAATAAAGCTTTCGTATAAGATCCCGCTATTGAAAATAATTGTCAAAAATAGAAAAAATCTTTCTAATATCTTTAGAATTCGGTCGAGCTTAAAATTGAATCGCTAATGCTTTCTGAGCTTATTAATGTTGTACGGACCAATCTTTAATTGTAATGCGAAATAAAACATTTTTTTAATTATTATTTTTATTGCAACGTACATTGTCTCCAAATATATAACTTTGAAAAAGAAGTTTCGCTAAGGTTCATTAATAGACATATAAAAATGTGTGCATATCCGTAAAATTGTCATAATGTTACAAGACTCAAGTTCTAGTACTTCTTTGATATCTATATCTATAGAAACCCGTGATGAAAGCGAAAAAAAAGATAAAAAAAAATCTTATTGTTATAATATAACAATAAAAGTAAAAACTTCTTGTTCACTTTTATAACGGAACGAACTTTTCGATGAGCTTAAGAGAAAAGATGTTAACTTGTCTGTTAGCATAAAAATCAATTTATATAAGCCATTAGTTACCAAACAGCAGGCAGAGACTATATAGATCGCCACTTTGTGCGATTCTTGCAAATGTTTCAAACTTTATTCAAATCCAAAATATATTTTTCTATAATTTTAAAACTTCTCATAACGTTAAATTTTTCTTTCTAGTGATTTGCTAAACCTTAAAAACAACGAATTGTTATGGCATACTTCCAAAATATGATTGAAATGTTCAATACAAAGTTTTCTCAAGTTCATCGTTACCAAGATAACATAGAACGGCCTTAATAAAGCTCTTTCGTATAAGATCCCGCTATTGAAAATAATTGTCAAAAGAATAAATCTTTCTAATATCTTTAGAATTCAGTCGAGCTTAAAATTGAATCGCTAATGATTTCTGAGCTTAATAATGTTGTACGGACCAATTTTTAATTGTAATGCGAAATAAAACCTTTTTTTTTAATTATTATTTTTTATTGCAACGTACATTTTCTCCAAATATATGACTTTGAAAAAGAAGTCTCGCTAAGGTTCATTAACAGACATATAAAAATGTGTTCATATCGTTTTGTAAAATGAAAATTATCATAATGTTACAAGACTCAAGTTCTAGTACTTCTTTGATATATATATCTATAGAAACCCGTGATAAAAGCGAAAAAAAGATAAAAAAAAAACTTATTGTTATAATAATATAGCAATAAAAATAAAAACTTCTTGTTCACTTTTATAACGGAACGAACTTTTCGATGATCAATTTATACAAGCCATTAGTTACTATTCAGCAGGCAGAGACTATATAGATCGCCACTTTGTGCGATCCTTGCAAATGTTCCAAACTTTATTCAAATCCAAAATATTTTTTCTATAATTTTAAAACTACTCAGAACGTATTTTTTTTTTATCTAGTGATTTGCTAAACCCTGAAAATAACGAATTGTTATGGCATACTTATCTTAGTAAGGATCACAAACAAAGTTACCATGTTAGTTAACTACAAAATGAGCGAAGAAATGGTAGACACATTATTTGAGAATTTCAGGTCCTAACTCAATTTTGCAACCGTATAATAAAGCAAATGAGGGAATGAAAGGTAATGACATTTTGAATCTAACAGAAAAAAAATTCAAAGTAATTATAAAACGCAGTCTTCATTTGCTTTCAGTGGCACGGGAAGTGCAGGACAAATTTTTGTATGTTTTTTATTGATCCTTTTTTTTGTTTTTTATATTTTTTTGTTTTATAACTAATTTATTGTAAATGTTGTTTAAATTAAGCTGTAAATTATATTTTGTATTATGTTACTTGTTCCTCTTGTGCCTACAAATGGCGAATAAACGTTTTTCTTTCTTTCTTTCTTTCTCATTTAAAAGCTTATTACAGTTTAAATGATTATATGATAGATGAAACTGCTTGGTGTCACCAGAGCTCTATTCAGGATATTTCCAGACATACACCAATATTGTAATATGACTAAGAAAATATGTGTGTTGCTGAGTTTCTTTCGGGTTCTTCTCGCAACAATACACCTTCCGAATCCGAAGTAGAGTCAGTAGAGTAAGATTTAACTTATACGTAAGTTTGTGACGTTCAAAAAATAGAGAACAATTCTTTTTATTTTGAAATAAATATTTTTTATCTTTTTATCTAATTTAAAAGCTATTTAATTGGTATTCATGATCAAAAAGAAACAAAACAAACATTTGATTAATAAGTAGGGAGTACAAATTCTCCCTATTTAAATATTGCAAGTTCAACTTTAAGAAAAGATGATGTACGAGACGACTAAGGTTACCGGGTCTTTTTAAATGGTTTTTGGGCGATACAGTTGCAGACCCATCAGATATTACAAACTTTTCCTTAATTAACTTCCAAAAGTAGCTGAAGAATTATCTGATTCTGAAACTCTGGCTAACCCTTTAAGGGATTTATAGCCGTGAGTACAGTTTTGGGTGATGCGGTTGGAGACCCATCACCAACGATACTTTATTTCTACCATCTTGTCTCTGTCAACCTCCAAATGTGGCTGAGGAGTTTCTAGCGCTAAAGCTCTGCCTACCCCTTTTTGGGATTTAGGGTCGTAAGTATATGTATGTGTATATGTTGAATAGTATCTTTTGTTTCAACAATCTTAGTTCCAATTTTGTTAAGAACAACAAAATTGTATTAACCTTAAACTGTTGCGTGCATTTTATGATTTATTTAAGTTTGTTCGTAAAATGTTTAAACATGAAACGTGAGCCATAAACCAGTGTTCATAAACTCTAGAACATTATAAACGTTCTGAAATACAAAATCATACAATATGTTTTGGCTACTTTTTTCTGACTTCCTTTATTTTATAATGATAATCATCGGTTTGTCATAATCAAACCATCTCGTTTTGTTTTCAATTTTGCCATACTCGAGTTTTTCAAGCAAATAATATTCCTGAAATGTTAATGATGTATATTATATTGTATGTAAAACAACATATGTTAGTATGTTCCCATAAATCATTGATTGTATTTTTATAGGCACACAAATGGCACCTTTCTTAAATGGTGGTGGCTGTTTTGTTTTAGATATTTTATGGTCGGATGCAATCTTTTACGTTATATTCATCATGGGTCTGTTACGTTTATGATAGATGGTTTAATCAGTGTCTGATTTAGGTAACTCCAGTGTTTGACTACATTATATTACTATGAGAAAAAATATCGGGTACATCAAAATCCGAATTCAATAAAAAAAGACGTCAAGAGATGCAACGCTGCAAGACCGAGCTTCCGGCAAACTTGAATAGAACACTCATAAAATATAAGACATTTCGCAAAGAATCCAGCCTTGTTAGCTCTCTCACAAGATTTCTATTGAAGTCAACAATTCCTCGGACTAAAAATAGTGAAAGGTTAAGATTAACACGTACCTGAGTCAGTAAGGAGCTTCCCCTTTAGCTCGAGGTCTTTCTCCGCTGACGTCGACCCGTAGTTCTTGTAATGTTGATCGTCCAACTTATTCACTTTGAATCGCTCCGACATTTTCACTTCACATTCAACTATACCACGTGACACAGGTTAATGAACTATTCTTTGGTCGCTTGTTCAATTTGGCACAAGTTTACAGCGTTCAACTTTGGCTTACATTTACATTTTTATACCTAATTACTAAGTTTTTTTTTCAGATTTCGTGAAACAATGAATGAAATGTTTGCGAGTTTGAGAAGTGTAGACAAAGGGCTTTTATTAAACTTAAATTCTTTTGGTATTCTAAAAATAAAAATCATTTCAGACTTCGGTTGAAATTTTTGTTTTTGTGGCTTTTTTTTAAGTTATCAGTTCAAGATACTTTGATACTTTTCCTACGAGACTAAATTTGATATAGTTATAAAACATATGAGTTAACTAAGCCCATGTTATAATGCTCGCGAGCAGTGAACAAGCAAATAAATGGATAAAAATAATTAATTTAAATCTTTTTGTTCATGAAAACCTCATGTGGGGATTATTACTAAACAATAAAGGAAACAAAAATTTCGCCTGTGTCGAAATTTTTCTTTCCTTTATTTATTCTTTATTTATTAGTAAATAATAATTAATTTTTACTTATGTTTTTTAATAGTTATTACTACTTTACAGTAACTTCAAGTAATACATTTTGTGTTATTGGAAGAGAAGACAAAGAATTCCCTTGAAAATACACTGGATAAAATACATTGTAAAATTAAGTTTTATCGGAAATATCCACAAAAACCTTTAATGTGAGAATTAAACGAGAACAGTCTTTATTGAAATAAATCCCTCTATTTCTCTCCATGGAAAACTTTGAAACAAAACTCAGGCGGTAATTGGGATACGGCTTTTATAATAACCACATTTTCCTTGTCACAAATATTAAAACTTATTTTGTTGTATCATGATTCTAAATGTACCGTGTAGTGCCGGCTTAGAATGTCGCTACCCCTTTCTACCCACGGGTGTCGTAAGAGGCGACTAAGAATATTGGGGCTTTTTATTGGATTTTTCGGCGATGCGGTTGGAGACCCATCACCAAAAACCTTTATTTTTACCATCTTTTCCCCACTCAACTTCCAAAAGTGGCTCAGGAATTTATAATTTCCTTAGCTCTGGCTACCCCTTCTAGGGAAATATAGCCGTGAGTATGGTAAAAGAGATTTACAGAGCCAACGTTGGTGGTTATGTTTGTGGAGGACGTCTTTAGAGGACATATTAGCGAGGGTGCTCAAAAGGGCAGTCGTCCGAAGTATGAAGAATAAAAGAGCATGTGTGAGAAAATGAATGATGCGAAGCTAGAGATTTGTTAGAATCGTCCAAAGTGGGGATCGATAGTCTCTGCCTACCCCACTGGGAACTAATGTCGTGAGTGTAAACATGTGTATGTATATATGTAATAATTCTAGTCGTATGTTTTAGTAGTAGCAAGAGTTTTGGCTCAGAATGTATTACTGAACAGTTCTGAAGTATTTCTAATACTCATAAAGTTTTAATTGCTGAATAGTTTTCGTTACTATTCTAGCTCACTAACCAATCACTAGTGCACTTCGGTTTTAGTTTAATTTTATGTCTAGATAAATATTTCAACTGTTGCACATTTGTATTTATAGTTTGAATGTTCTAAAATTTATTTTCTATTCGGTTGGATTTCTCTGATTCTATCAGTATTTATTTATTTATCTTATCATAAAATACAGTTTTTACAGGTTTCACCTAATGTAACTATATTACACATTTTATAATTCATATCATAATACAATAAAAACAATACATTTTAACATTTATCAAATCAACTAGTTTGCATTGTAACTTAAATAATGCAATGAGCATTTGGTGAAGTCAGTCAAAGAACACCCGAAAATGTCAATTTGCTCCGCTATCTCACCTAGTGCCACAAACGCCCGAGTCAGCGGCATTATTATTAGTTGCGTGGTTAAAAATATATTTAAAAAGCTCAAAAAGCATACGTGGATGACGTCTTTTTTTATTTTGTATTAAAAATTGGGTTTGCGTTAAATGGATGAAGACGGTCCTATTTATTGTTTAAAAATCATGTCACGATGCTTGTCACTGTGCTGACTGTGCAGAATAACCTGAATTCGATCAATATAATACATATACGGAAGTATGACACAGATCACAGACACAGTTAGCCCCAAAGTATAACATAACATAATAACATAACCATAAACGTTCACGCCGAATATCCCCGAAGGGGTTGGCAGAGGTACTAATATGTCTTTAGAAAAGACAAATTGGTGTAGGCCCGACCCAGGATTTGAACACTAGTCGTTTGCACGATAACCGAGTGTTCTACTCACTGGGCTATCACGGTTGCCCAAAGTATGTACAACTTAATGACTTGTGGTATGGGATACTAACTTAATGATATATTTAATATTATATAATACACATATTAATAACATCCAAGACTAAGAAACACCATTTATGCTCATCACATAAATATTGCCCTCAGCGGGGATCGAACCCGCGACCTCCGCACCCAGAAGCTGGTCACCTAATCCCTCGGCCACGGCTGTCGTCAATCATTTATTTCAACTATCATTATAACCCCGAAGGGTTGGACGAGGTTCTAATACACCTGGTCTTCAGAGTACCAGGACTGCTGCCGCTTTGTACAAATACACAATCACGTGACTAAGCACAACTTAACTCTAAAATGTGGGTTCCCTTAAGATATTTCCTTAACCGTTCAACAAAAATTATAAATAATAAATAAAGCAAAGAAAAATCTCGGCACAGGCGGGAATCGAACCCGCGACCTCGGGTATACTACGGCTGCCAGTGCAATTTTTCTATCCTTTATTTCTTTACACGAACACTTTACATTTACATTATATTAGCAGCCATTGACACGGTAGCTCAATTGGCAGAGCGACGGGGGCGTATACCCGAGGTAGCTGGTTCGATTCCCGCGTGTGTCGAGATTTTTCTATCCTTTATTTATTCTTTATTTATTAGTAACATTCCCCACATGAGGTTTTCATGAACAAAAAGATAAAAAAAATATATAAAGTTACAAAAGCGTATTAAAGTCTTTAGGTTTTCATTATTAAACTATGTAGTGTTTTAGAAAGGACACTAAGGGAACGCGTGATTTATAATTTAAATCGAGTTTGGCTCTTAAAACTGAGTTCTTCATAAAAGGTCAAGTAAAAATTTTTAATTCTTTCAATTGCTTACTCAAATCTAAATATTTAACTTTGATATTAGGCCTATGGGGCGTATGAATGGAAATAGAGTAGCAAAAATAATATATAGAGCTAATAAAACAAGTAATTTTTTGTTGTTTGCAGCCACATACAAGCGAGATTCCGAAGTGAAAAAATAGTAAAAAAAAATACTTTATGTGTAAGGTGTGTAAAAAGAATATGGTATAATTAAAACTATATCAACAAAATGTAACCCAGAAATTCAAGTTCAAAGATAGTAATTCTGCTTGTTTCTTAATGTATTCAATTTATTATCAGTTATATAATATGTAACAAGGTTAACAATGTTTTCTAATCAAAGCTGAGTTCAATACGAGTGTAGTGACGAATGTGTCTGATAGAAATTACCCCATTTCAATATATTTAACATTTTTGCACCAATACTAATCATCGATTAGTAATGCAATATATTTCATGATTGTTTGTATTTGCATCCATGTATTTGAAGATATCAAATGAGACTAAGATTGCAATGATAACTACAAAACTTATGTCAAAGTTGTCGACCTCTATCAAGATTAGTCAGCCAAACATAAAACGCGTTCACGTTTCATGTGTTGTAAAGAGAATATTCAAATTTGTTGAATGGATATGTAACAAATGACGTCACAGCTGATAATAAAAGCAAGGAATTCAATGGCTGTTCTCTTTCATAAATCTGAGTCCAACACACGCCATCGCGATCGCATTGAGGTGTTCGGTTGCATTGTGTCTCCACAAAGACTTCCAAGCGAAAATGACTATGGAACCGGCTTAAGCCGTAATCTAGTTAGCGCAACACTGAAATAATACGTCACACAGAAGCCATTCACGAAAACTGAAACGTTCCAAACAAAAACATTGTATTCAAAAACAGACTCTTGTTTACAATCAAACGCACGAGCATACAGTTTTGAAGGACCGTTTAATATTTATTTTTATGACGTCGCACCTGTTTTTGTATGTGGTGAGTTTGTGAATGTTTTTTTATGATTGCAATGTTTTAAAAGTTATCGCGCGCGGTGTGCGAGGGGCGTGCGAGGGCGCGCGGATACAGCAAGCACTCTGCCGCGTGGCTCCCGCTATACTGCCGTGCACTGCGCATCACGAGTTTACTTTACTCTACGCTCCTGTACTTGCAACTGTGCCCAATTTAAATACCGTTATGTGAAGACTTCACATAGTTTGCTGAATTGAGATTCATTGTCAAATATTGAATATTTAGTTCATTGATTAGCAGTTGTATAGTGAAATAGTGTGAGTGTTAGCAGGTTGTGCGAACGACGCAGTCCAGTCATACGGCACGCGAGTATAATTGTACCGTCTAGCGTCCACTGCAACTATAGGTTTCAGGAAATCAACCTGCAGGTTGAAAGAACTTCAAAGGCAACGAACTACGTTGAACCATTCTTTTTGCACTCATAAATTCTAATTTATTTCAGCCGCAATGAGAAGCTATGCGGTTGGATTAAGTTGAATATTTCTTGTAGCGGTTTAAAATAGCAGTTGACTTCTAAGTTACATATTTGAGATTATCAACTTGACGAAATATTAAAGATAAAAACAAATATTTAAGCGTCTCAATTTCAAGCACTCATGTTAACTGTTTAAACAAACTCGCCGTTTCTACCAAATTAAACATTGCGGGAGACAGATACACACTATATATTAATGATGTAATAATGCTATTACCCCATCTGATCATTAAATGTCGTAAGAATATACTTAAGTATCTGGATTTTTAAAGTATTTATTGACGATGTAGATACGAGTAGCTACTTTTTACCAGAAATCATTTTCTTTTTGTGAATCCTTCCCAATATATCTAGGTAGGTGAAACTCTACCTTTTTTTTAAATTACATTAATATATAATTGTATATATATATATATGAATAATATGTATATTGTATTTATGTAAATGTGCCTTTTTTTACTGGCTCACAACTGTGGATTTTCTTGAATTTAAATAAAATTGATTTATATATTAACTATAAAATTGAATATTAATTGTACTATGAAATAAAGTATCCCATTTCAATCTAATAATACTACAATTCCCTAAGTCTTTTGTTCATTAAAGACATTGCAGTAAATATTTATCTTTAACTTAGCAATTACTGAAAGAGCTGATGCGAAATAATTTAGGATATATTTAATTGTAACGAAGACTTTATTGTTACACAACCAGAAACATTTATAATTTGAAACATAAATAACATATTTTAACTAAAAGTAAACACCTAAACCTTCTCCTTAAGTTACACACAAATGGCTGAATGGAGCAAAAAGTTTAACGTTATTGTAAATAACCTCCTTCGTACCAAATGAACCCGTTCACTTAGTTCTAACCTAAAAAAAGTAAAAATGTCAAAATAGTAACACCGTTTTCTTAGTTTGTGGTTTCAGCTTTCATGCTTTAACTATTTTCGATACCGATTTTTTTGTAATTAACACTTAATCGCGATGAATAAAAACCAGTTAAATCCGATTTCAGTCACCGACATTACAAATGTGGATGAGGTGAACACGCACCTAATGTTTCTTCGGAAACCAACGCCACTGATGAAGATCATTGACAACATCCCAAAACCGACCAGAGCGGTACCCAAGAATGGACTCCCAGTTTGGTATCAAATTGGGTTAGAGGCAAAATTGCCTGTCCCTAAACTGCCACAGGGAAAGATATCTTTTTGTCGCGGCAAAATTGGTGAAGATGTAAGTATCCAATTTAATACTTTTGGTATTATTGCTAGCAAATACGTGAGTGAGCCGTGAGGCTACAAAGCCTATACCTACGGAATAGTCGAAGCTTCTAAATTAGTACTTATATAGCTGCTGTTTTAAATTCAGAGGGAGGAACACGCTTCATAAGCCAAATTATTGTAGTTACCTAGTAATATACGCGAGAAGTTAACCATTATTTAAGCAGAACTCACATTGTACATATACTCACGGCTATAAATCCCTAGAAGGGGTAGCCAGAGCTAAGGAATGAAAAATTCCTCAGCCACCTTTGGAAAGTTGAGTGGGGAAAAGATGGTAAAATAAAGGTTGTTAGTGATGGGTCTCCAACCGCATCGCCCAAAATCCCTTAGAAGCCCTAACACTGTTAGTCGCCTCTTACGTACACCCACCTGAAGAAATGGGGTAGTGCTTTCTAGGCCGATACTACACAGCCAATTTAAGCAGAAATTACACAACAATAAGATTAAGATGATTTTTCAAATTCACATTGAACTTCATTAAGATAAAGGGTTTTTTTAAGCGGTTCGGACGATGCGGTTGGAGACCTATCACCAACGATACTTTATTTCCCCCATCTTGTCCCCTATCAACTTCCTAATGTAACCGAGGAGTTTCTAGTTCTGAAGCTCCGGCTACCCCTTTTTTGGGATTTACGGCCGTTAGTATATGTATGTATGTATGTATCAAATATTGCTTCACTGATACTTATAGTTTCAAGCGGGTAGTAATATTTAAGAGTCTCGCCTTTTTTGAAACGTTTCCAACTTCATTGTTGAAACAGCTGTTCCGTGCGTTCAATATTTTTGCTAATGGAAATTTTGCCAGATGGTAATCACGAGAGTGCTAAAATTGGTTTAATAAAATAACTAAATTAGGAATGAAATAAACCTAATTTAATGACAAGCCAATCTCAAATGTGTTTACACAGATGTATACATTAATTTATAGAAAGCGAATTTTATTTCATCGATATTATCATTTATTATCGTTATGTGTGTAGTTCAAATAATGGAAGTTATGATGTGATTTTATATGAAATAACAAATTTCATTTATCATATATTTTATTTGTCGCGTAAAGAGACAAGAATTATGGTATATATATATTTCCCTTCCATAAACCAAGAAGAATTTTGTATTTTCTACATCCTATACAAAACTGGGTGGGCATCGGAGTACACGCTGTTATGAAAGGAGCGAAGTGTTTTAATTTTGAAGTGCATATTAGTTTAAAATATCACTAAACCATTTCTTTCCACGGATGTCGTCGTCAGGGCTTTCTAGGTCGTTGTTTTGACCAACAACTACCAACCTTAACTTTCAACCAACCCTACTTTAATTTTATTCCTCAACTTCTAAAAATGGCTGTACATTATCTTATTCTGAAACTCTGGGTATCTCTTTTATGATTTATTGTCTTAAGTATATGTTTGTAAGCATCGCGAAGTCTAGAAGGAGTTGAATGACAAACGAAATTCAAAGTAGTAAATGGCATTAATCACTTAAAACATTAATTGTAGTTGTAGATAAGTGACAACCTCTATATTCATCTGTAACTGAAACGCCACTAAAACAAGAGTCACAGATGCGGTTTTCATTACGCTAATGCTCTCCCATTCAACGTTTGAGCCTTTGGATTATTTTGACACACACCTTTGTGGTTTGATAAAACGTGTAATGAGCTGATTTGCATTTTAATAAAGAAGTTTAAACATATAATTTATGTTTTAGATTACGTTTAAAGCATGACAGTAAGCTCAGTCATTTCTTGTTTCATATACCTCTCGTACTGCGCGAAATATAAATTTATTTACAAGCAGAATGTATAGGACACAATAATATGGATGATTTCAACCAAAAAGAGATTGCCAGAGCTTTGGAATGAAATAAAACATTGATTTTATTAGATATTTGTCACGAGAAAATATTGTAAAATAAAAAAGTAGTTGTAATAGATTTTAATTACATACATACATATACATATACTCACGGCTATAAATCCCTAGATGGGGTAGCCAGAGCTAAGGAATGAGAAATTCCTCAGCCATCTTTCGAAATTTGAGTGGGGAAAAGATGGTAAAATAAAGGGTCTCCAACCGCATCGCCCAAAAATCCCTTTAAAGCCCCAATACTGTTAGTCGCCTTTTACGTATACCCACCGGAAGAAATGGGGTAGTGCTATTCTAAACCGACACTACACAACAGCTACACATTTTCAATTACTTTGCTCAAAAATAACTTTAAAAGACCCATTATCGTCAGTTAAATTGTTATATTTCCAAGGAAATAAGTTTTCTCAGTGTTGTTGAAGCCCTATTTACTACACAGCAAAGATAATATATAGAAAATCTGCAGGACAATAGTCAATAAATAAAATTTCTTCCAACTCCTATAGCAAGCAATGGCATGCGTTTAAATAAGTATGAGTAAGGTTGTAAACATTATGAAATTCTACAACTTTATTCTCGCCCCAATTTGCCTAGTTCCTTAAACTTTCACAAGATATGCTTTAATGTATTAAAATTATAACAAAAAATAAGAAAAATAAAACTTCGTTACAGATAATGCGCATAGGCCTAGGAAGTACAGGCGGAACGAAACCTTCATTCAATCTTGAAGATCCATATTGCTACACTACTTCTCACGAATATGTGGCTGAGCATGATCCTCATTTGAAACACCATTTCAGCCAGAAATCTGTCCGCAACCATTTACTGAAACTGGGAGTCATGTCGAAAGATGGCGGTGCTGTGTGCAATCTTAAGGCTTTCAACCAATACAGGCAGTATTTATACAACCTTTTCATGGACCGTATCAGGATGGAGATGAAAAGGATTGTAAGTTATAAATAATCTCTTTTTTCAACTCAAATACACGCCATATCTTCCCAAAAGTATGGCATAGTCACTAATATTATTTTACCGGCTTTCACTCGTCAACGCGCAATCTCATCATCATCATCATCCATCCTGACGTCCCTCAGCAGGGACAAAGGGCCTTGAGCAGATTTCTCCATCTGGCTCGATCTTGGGCAGCGGCTGCGAGATCCTCCCACTTCAATCCCACAACTTTTGCCTCATTCTCCACAGAACGTCGCCAGGTGGTTTTTGGGCGGCCCCGTTTACGTTTTCCGGTTGGCTGCCAGCTGAGCACTTGCTTCGACGGGAATTCATCGTGTCTTCTGAGGGTATGACCCAGCCACCTCCATTCAATCGCAATCGCAATCTCATACATACCAAAAATATTTCATCTACAGGATGAGAAAGCAAGAGATGACTTAGTTCTGTCACTGGTAGAGCGAGACAGAGCAAAGCACGCGATTGCTTTTTGGAGGAAAGAAAAAGCTCGAGAGCATTCGGAACGAGTTGCAATGGAGAGAGGTTCAGCTCAAGCTGAAAAGAAACGACTGTAAGTGCTCTTCCGCTTAGACTTTTAAGCCTATCATTAGCTCATATTGTCTCTACCGAGGGGCTCGACCCTATCCTACAACTAACGATCTATCTAACACGGATACTACCGTCATTATAGTCGGCACTTATGGACTTTCACAAGCTTTCTCGAACACTTAATCTTCTTAATTTTTATAAAGTGAGATGACTGACGGACTGACTATTTACCATATATTACTGAGATGCATACTGCTTGTAAATTACTTAAACGTTTATTTTATCTATAAAAACGTATTATACCAATTCAGTGAGTCTAGAGATTTTGTAAGATAACCTACAAACTGACGGTATCCCCGATTTAGCAATAAATGTGGCAGACCTTACTTAGGACTTGGACTTTCCAGTGGACAGTGGTCTACTAAAACATATTAAAATAATTGCATATACTAAAGTTCGCAAACACAAACCTCAAAATTAAGTACATCATCCCCATCTAAACTTTCTGATAACTTCTAACTAGCAAAAATATAACCCAAACATTTTCTTGTTGCCATTCATCAGCGAAAGTTGTAGTTTTTCTGCTATGTTTCCGTCCTGTCTCGAGAAATACTAATGAGAAAATTATTTAAGCGTTGAAAGGCGCGCTTAACAAGCGGTGATTAATGTGCTGAGTTTGCCACGCTACACCGAACTAACCACACGTCTCCTGAAAACCGATATATACGTGGGTTTTCTTAGATATTTCTAATTAATACTGCTGTGGAATAAATACCGAGCCTAAAGAGGAGAGCGATTAAAAAGGGTGCCTTGGCATGACAACGAGAGTAGGTTCAGGTATTTTTGATTGTTGTAGTGTTTCAACGTACGTGAGAATTTAAAAGGTGGGGTGGTGTTTTTTTATTCGATTTTACTCCTCTGAAGTGTTTTAAACCACTTTTTCATATTATCTTTTTACAGAGACATAGTCCTAAAACCATATTAAGAAACAAAGGGAATGTTATGATTATTGAAATGAATATAGCAGTTAAAAATAAAACTAGTCTTAACTGGCTCTGCTAATAAAATAGCAAAATTGAATCCAAATCCATTTCATAATTTATCAAAGCGCCTTATCTCCTCTGAAATCAAACCATCAATTAACAAATCTGTCACCAAATCATCGCCGCCAATTTAATTAGCGAATCTCAAACAATGTTAATAGTTGAACGTCAACAGCCGAAATCACGAAGCAGTTAGCACCAAGTCTGTTTGAACAGCGTGTTTGAATCGTCACTGCTCTACGGAACATTAGTTGCTGACGTAGATGTAACAATATTGGGATATCGCATTCAGTATTTGCTTTATTTTGATTATAAATGGCATTTACCTACATCTTCATGAAAGGTTATGTGTGTATGATTTATGCCACTATTCCATAAAAACAAAAAAAATTACATAGGTAAACTCACGGCCATAAATCCCAAAAAGGGGTAGCCGAGCTTTAGAGCTAGGCCTCTGCATAAGAACCTGAGCAGTTTCAAGTATTTTTGGATGGTGAAGCGTTTCAACGTAAGTAGAAATTTAAACAGTGGGGTTGAAATAGCAGTTACGAATAATATCTTATTTGGTAATAATGTCTTAATTGGTAATATCGAAATCTAACCAAAACCGTAGTTTTACAATTCATCAAAGTACCTTAACTCCTCTAAAATCAAACATTAATCAACAAGTCTGTCACCAAATCATCGCCGCCAATTTAATTAGCGAATCTCAAACAATGTTAATAGTTGAACGTCAACAGCCGAAATCACGAAGCAGTTAGCACCAAGTCTGTTTGAACAGCGTGTTTGAATCGTCACTGCTCTACGGAACATTAGTTGCTGACGTAGATGTAACAATAATTGGATATCGCATTCAGTATTCACTTTGTTTCGAAAACTAATGGCATTTACATACTTCGTTTACATCCATAAATCTATATTGATGGATGTAAATTAAAAAGGTTTGCAAGGGTCGTGCGAAGTGGCGGTCGATAGTTTCTGCCTACCCCAATGGGAACTAAGTATGTGAGTATATGTAATAGTATAAGATCCCGCTGCTAAATCTCTACGTTCATTACGTATTGAGTCAAACACACATTTTATAGTCCAGTCAAAATAGGCTAAATTATGATCCAAGTTTGCATTAATTCCCAACAAGCTGGATTTTTGTGTGGTCCTTAAATACGTCATTACAAATGATATGTCAAAAGTCCCCATCGATCCCGCTTGTGCGTTGTTTTTTATTCGAGGTCAAAGGTCACAAATTTGCGTTTTTCGCGTATATCTCTGGAACAACGAGAGTTATCGAAAAATGGTTCGAACAAAGTTTGTAGATCGTACAATTGTCTACAAAAAATATCCAAACACTTTTTCTTGAACGGTGCACTGTTCTCGAATTATGGCTATTTTAAACATAGAAAACCTGTAAGTACACCTGTAAGTAGGTGATATTTTGGTGTGTTTTATACGTTCATAAGTTACACGCATATTATTATATGAAATTAAAGCTTTATTTTTCCTAATATGATAATACATAGCTGCCTGTGAAAAGGCGGCCGCAAATTAGGGTTGCCATCTGTTAAAAACGCGAGATATCCAATTATATTTCACAAACTATGCTATTGTTTCTGTTTATATTTTATGCCTTATATAATAACTATACTTATATAATATTTATATTTTTTAAATACTTACTTACTCATACTCACGCCCATTATTCCCATTGGGGTAGGCAGAGACTATCGATCGCCACTAAGTACCGTCTCGACAAACTTCTCTTGCTTCCCTTACATTAATAATTCTTCTCATACATGCTCTTTTATTCTTCTCACTTCGGACCCCCACCTTTATAGGAACGTTTTCTATCTGATCTAGATAAGTTTTACGAGGCCGTCTTCTTCTAACACTCCCATCCACATTGGCTCTATATATCTCTTTCGCTACTTTATTTTCATCCATCATCTCTATGTGCCCAAACCACCTTAACATTCCTTTTTCACTCTATCATACAACCTTACATTACATATACTTCTGAGGGATTTCATTTCAACTGCATTAACTCTACTTTCGTGCTTCTTCTGCCATGCTATAATGTTTTTATGTTATGAAAGGTTATGGTTAGTGCCACTATTTTATAAAAATCAAAACTTTGCGCAAAAGCAAAATGTAAATTCGACAGTATAGATACAAAATGCAATATATCTCAGTAGTTTCTACAAAGTATTTGCAACCTGCAATCATTGTATATAAAACTATATATGTTTTGGAATGATTCACATTAAGGACCCATTCACTCCGCCTTATATTTTCTTAAATATCCATAATCCCCAAGTCACTAAAAAAAACAAAGTACAGATAACTATAATAATTGATACATTTTTCACGATTCCATGTAGCCTCATTTGATTCTTAAAAGCTAAGACTAACACACTATTGGAAAAAAAACATTAATTTATATTGTTATTATTTGCTGTGTAGTGTCGGCTTAGAATAGCACTACCCCTTTTCTTCCGGTGGGTGTCCGTAAGAGGCGACTAACGGTATTGGGGCTTTTTAAGGGATTTTTGGGAGATGCGGTTGGAGACGCATCCCCAACAACCTTTATTTTACCATCTTTTCCCCACGCAACTTCCAAAAGTGGCTGAGGAATTTCTAATTCGTTAGTTCTGGCTACCCCTTCTAGGGAATTATAGCCGTGAGTATATGTATGTTATATTGTTATCATGTTTGGGCTATGATTTATACATCACATTACTTTTATACCAAACTTTAAAGTATTAATATCAAACTAATATGTTGACGTTCAAACGCTCAAGAGGTTGGCCAAGATACTAATACTTATAAACATTACGTGATATTGTCACCTGCTGTTCAGAGAACCCACGTTTTGCTTGGACAGTGTACTCACGTGATAGGGGGCAGACCTATGGCCGTTTTGTACGTATACACTGTTAGAAGACTAAGAACCGCGATAGCCCAGTTATCGTGCAAACGACTAGTGTTCAAATCCTGGGTCGGGCCTACACCAATTTGTTTTTTCTAAAGACATATGTGTGGTTAATTTATCATGGTTGTTAACGGTGAGGGAAAACATCGTGAGGAAACCCACATGGCTGAGTTGTACTTAGTCATGTGACAGTGTATTCGTACAAAACGGCGATAAGCCTGCCCCCTATCACGTGAGTACACTGTCCATGCAAAACGTGGGTACTCTGAACACCAGGTGACAAAGTCACGTGATGTTCAGAAGTATTAGTACCTCTGCCAACCCCTTCGGGGATATTCGGCGTGAACGTTTATGTTATGTTATTATGTATGACTAAGAACAACTCAGCCATCTGGGTTTCCTCACCGTGAAGGCCCGATTAACAACTTGAACCCTCATCGTCTGCACCATAAGCGGTGTTCTACCCACTCAGCATAAAATTGTTAACCCTTTATAAGGCAGAGGGCATATAGCGACCACCATAATTTCAACCTTACCTAGCTTCAAATAGAAGTGAAATACAATGAATTTTTGATCATACCTTGCCTTATAAAGGATTAACAGTATTATTATCCGAATTTCAAAGGCTTGTAAGTTCTATGCGATGTCTACACTTTAGTTAAACTATCCTGTGTAAATGGACTAATTTCGCACGCTACCAAACTTCGCCGCCGTATAATTTGCCATAGTACTTCTGTTGTGTTGATTGCGATATACATAGATACAAATACTTATATACTAACAAGTATTGACGACAAAACATTTGGAGCAGTATAAGCCTTTTAATATAATCCATTATATCTCATCGAATGTTTACATTAAAATAAATAAGAAAAATACGGACATGTACATATACACAGTTGTCAGGATCGTACGAAGTGGCGATCAAGTCTCTGCCTACCCCAATGGGAACTAATGGCGTGAGTATATGTATGTATGTATATACATATACACAGATCAAGTTAGACCCAAACTAAGTAGAACTTGAATTATGGGATACTAACTCAACGATATATTTTATATGATATAAATTATACCAGGACTAAGAAACAATCATTTATGCCCACCATATAAATGTTGCTCTCAGCAAGGATCGAACCCGCAACCTTCGAACCAAGAAGCGTACCTATCCACTCGGCCACGGACGTCGTCGTCCACATTATAAATAAGTTGGCGTAAAGCTGGATTGGTTAATGTTTTCTCAAATGCTTTATAAGTTTTATATTATTACTCATGCAAGAAAAGGATATTGTACTTACATAAGGATATTAAGTTAATGCTAAAACGCTGGATACCACTCTAACAAATGGATGTCATGAAGTTCCACTCCATTTAGATGAATTTATTGAACCATTTTATGCCTTTTCCGTTCTGTGCAATACTTGATACCTACACACAAGTTAGTATACCACAAAATGCACTCAACATTTTTACTCTGAAACGTAAATGCGTTTGACTTTGCACACGGAGCTTTTCGTGCAACTCAAATCGAAATGCACGCCTTTAATTAAAAGTCGTGAATTTCTGTATCGTGAATACTTGTGTTTGCAGCAAAGTTAAGGAATGACTTAAGCTGATGGTGAATACGGGAAATAAAACTAACACGTGTAAACTTTAAGTGAGGTTCGTTTCTGAAGTATGTTTGCTATATGGAACTGAAAATATCTAAAATCAAATGAGTTTTGGGATTTCAGATCCTGGGTAGTATATTATTTCAATTGCCAGTTTATATATTTCTCAGTATTCTAATTATACGTTATTATATATAAAATTCATGTACATACATACATACATATACTCACGGCTATAAATCCCTAAAAGGGGTAGCCAGAGCTGAGAAATTAGAAATTTCTCAGCCTCTTTTGGAAGTTGAGTGGGGAAAAGATGGTAGAATAAAGGTTGTTGGTGATGGGTCTCCAACCGCATCGCCCAAAAATCCTTTAAAAAGCCCCAATACCGTTAGTCGCCTCTTACGTACACCCACCGGAAGAAATGGGGTAGTGCTATTCTAAGCCGACACTACACAGCTAAAATTCATGTGTCACAGTGTTTGTCACCAACACCTCCGAAACGGCTCAACCGATTTAAAAGAAATTTAAATACACATTCGGTTTATAACTATTTTTATAATCTTGAATGACCGAGTTGTCGACCCCTAGCATTTTATTTTTATTTTATCGTCTAGAAATATTTTTATGGCAAAACAACGTTTGCCAGTTATTATACATGTCGCAGTCGGACTAAATGTGAACTAGCTTTTCTTCCCCTGCAGGGGGCTTTCGCCCCCCGACCCACCCAAGCAGAACTTATTTTTTTTATGAAGACTAATCATTATGATTTTAAATGGTATGTGACATATTTTCGGACCTCCGATGATAGGAGTTAAAAAGTAATGTACGATAAAGCCCACCCCAGTATAAGAACGATGCGGCTAAACGTGGGCCGCCTTATTGAAGCACGTATCGCAATAATAATCCGGCTAATGCTTGAACCGCCGCATTACAAAACGGCGCTGTTTTAGATAACGGCTAGCCGCAATGTAAAAAGGCGGATTATACAATCCGACTGCGACATATAGATTAGAATAGAAAACTCTTTATTGTTCATGAAACAAAAAATATACTTATAACATTATATTTAAACTGTATTAGTAGAATATTTTTCAGTATTTCCGATTCCACATTTAAGCACTCTGCATAAAAGGCGGTATTTTTATTACTGAGCCAGTAAATTTTATTTCTTCTTTATTTTTATTTTTTATTTCTAATATAAATAAAATTTAAATATAATTTCAGTTTAGATAAATAAATAAAAATATAAGTTCAGTATCGGACTCATCACATTATTTAAAAGCTCGAATAATATCGGACATATTGGCACCAATAAATAATGATATTATTTATAACAAAGATATTAAAACTAGGTAATAATTATGACGTATTTGTATACAGAGCAAAAGAAAAGGAAGCCAAAATCGAAGCAAGAATGAAATATTTAATAGAATTCCGCGAACGACAGCGCAGAGAAAGAGCAGAGAAGGGAAGAGAAAAAGAGAAGATGATCAAACAGAGAGTAGATGCTGCAGCAGAGATAGAAACTAGAAGAAAAATATCTCAGATAAGAGTTTGGAAGAGAAACGAGAAGAGACGAGTCAATAGAATGAAAGCGGAACAAGAGGCTAAGAGAAAACGAATGGAGGATGATGTAAGTGACTTAAACTTGTGGTTTGCCCATGGCTTTTTCTTTAAGGATAATTACTTAGTTGCTAATTCTGTTGATATTTTAAGTAGTTAATTATTCTACGCAACCCATAACCCATTTTATATTGTGGTTCAATGCTACGCTTCAAAACTGCAAAAAAATCTCTTAACGAGTTTTTTTTTTCAGTTAAACATAGTAATATTTCGTTATGGCCAGAAATTAAACGTTTATCCATCTTTTTAGCAAACAGACAGCAGTATAAAAGGTCGAAATCCAACTGAAAGAGATACAATAATAGCTCTTGTTAAAATAAATACATCATACAATCGGATGTTTATTGTGTCCACAATGCGTTATTGGAAATTATTAACGACCGTTTTCATTAACATTTACTCTAAACATTCGTTCCACTAAACCAAACCATCTAGAAAAACTTAATATAATCTAGTTTGTCAATAAATAATGTCATACCATCGTGTAAAAATACTAACGGACACAAGCAACAAAAAGGTTGGCCAGAGAACTTAAGGCAGTATAAGATAGTAACGGTTCTGTTAGTGGAGTTAAATTAAGTTAAACGTTAAATGGCTAGCACTAAATTTGTGAGAAACTTCGCCGCTCTGCCATTAAACACTAGGGGAGGTTAATTATGTAGAAACTCAAACTCTCAAATTCAATGTGCACATAGTGTATATAAGAAGGCGCACTAGTATTCTTGATCATACATACATATACTCACACCCATAAATCGCTTAGAGCTAGAAACTCCTCAGCCACATTTGGAAGTTGATAGGGGACGAGATTGTACAAATAAAGTATCGTTGCTGATGGTTCTTCAACCGCATCGCCCAAAATCCACTTAAAAAAGCCCCATACCCTTAGTCGCCTCTTGCGACACCCATGGGTAAGAAGAGATAGTGACATTCTAAGCCGGCACTACACGGCATAATCATTCTTCATCATCACGTGCCATTTTGGTAACCTTGTGTTCAAACACATTTTGTTGGGCTGTGCATATGGAACATAATTTAAATCTTTTTGTTCATGAAAACCTCATGTGGGGATTATTACTAATAGATAGAGAATAAATAAAGAAAAGAAAAATTTCGGGCTTCGAAACGTCGGGCTTTTAAAATAATGTAATAACACGCGATTAAAATATCCGAAAATCAAAAGTTGTTTTAATTATAATGTGCAATCGCGAAAATCTAAGAAAATACTATAAACTAAAACTGTTAATATTTTATTATGGGTTTAGTGTATATGTTTGTACATACATACATACATACACGGCTATATTTCCCTAGAAGGGGTAGCCAGAGCTAAGGAATTATAAATTGCTCAGCCACTTTTGGAAGTTGAGTGGGGAAAAGATGGTAAAAATAAAGGTTTTTGGTGATGGGTCTCCAACCGCATCGCCCAAAAATCCAATAAAAATCCCCGATACCCTTAGTCGCCTCTTACGACACCCTCGGGTAGAAAGGGGTAGCGACATTCTAAGCCGGCACTACACGGCTTACATTCTAAGCTATATGTTTGTAAGTTACTAAAACCAAATCTAAATAGTTTACAAGATTATTGTAAAATTTGTTCAATCCAGGCCAACAAGAAATGGAAACTGCGGATCGAGACACAGAACTTCAAGATCAGACGGGAGGCATTCCTCCTCAAGACGTACTGCGAAGATATGGAAGCTGCAGCAAGAAGAAGAATGAGGTAGGAATCATATCACTAGCTATTGCTTGCTTGAATTTAAACATCATCATCACTAAATCTCATACATTTTTTTTTTTTTCTAAAAAAATATAACAGTTTTTATAAGTATATAATAATAATCGGGATTAACCAACGAACATTTTTAAAACCACGGTGCTGTGTAGTGTCTGCTTAGAATAGCAATACCCCAATTCTTCCGGCGGGTGTACGTAACAGGGCGACTAACGGTATTGGGGCTTTAAGGGATCTTTGGGCGATGCTGTTGGAGACCCATCATCAACAACCTTTAAGTATTTCACCATCTTTTCCCCACGCAACTTCCAAAAGTGGCTGAGGAATTTCTGATTCCTTAGCTCTGGCTACCCCATCTAGGGATTTATAGCCGTGAGTATATTTATTTATTTATTTATTTATAAACACAACAATATAACCATTACAGAAATGATATCTAATACAGTTATATTACACTACATTTTCACACAACATACACGACATTCGTCTACTCCGAATCCAAATTTATATAATTACTTTTCCTTATTGATAACATAGATAATTCATACTAGTTTTCGTAAATTCAGCCAGCGTGCATGAAAATATATCAACACGCTCAGAGACCTGGTTCATCGCGTTCAATGCACGAGCAAAGGCATTTTCACTGGACAGATTGGTCCGCGACGATGGCATTGAGAATAACCTACCCCGGCGCCGTCTCAGTGTACTGCTAGGAACTACTAGTTGTATCTCAGACAGGATCCTAGGGTTATTAATAATTCCCCTTACTATTTTTAAACAATACAATAACAACGTAAAGTCCCTCCTAACCTCTAGCTTGTTGTACCCTACCATACCCAAAATAAATAGAGTAGGGTACATCAACGGATAGTAGGGATAAATTCCATAAAGCTTGAGATATAAAAATCTAACGAATTTATTTTGTATTTTCTCCACCATGGAGCGATATTTCACTTCATGTGGAGACCAGATGACTGCGTTGAACTCCAATTTACTTCGTACCAGTGAATTGTAGAGAGCTTTTATAGCGTCTATATTCGAGAACTCTTGGGTTGTACGTAATACAAATCCGAGTGTCCTAAATGCTTTTTGACAAATGTCTACAATGTGATTACGAAACGACAAGTCCGAGCTAAAAGTGACTCCGAGATCCCTAATTTGCTGCACCCGTGACAGCGCCACTCCGCTCAACTCGTACTGCTGGTGGTGTGGGTTACGTTGTCTACTGTACGTGATAGTAGCACATTTATTTAAATTGAGTTGCAATTTATTCGCCTGGCTCCATTGGTCTATGGCATTTACGTCACTTTGGAATTTCTCATAATCTTCTACAGTGTGAATTGGTAATACCAATTTCATGTCATCGGCGAAAAGAAGACAAGTCGCGTGTTTCACTACTTTCGGAAGGTCGTTAACCATAATTAAAAACTCCAAAGGTCCCGAGTTACTACCCTGACTAATTCCCGAGTGCGTAGGGTACTCGTGAGAACTACATCCATTAAAACTAACGTACTGACGTCGGTTTCCGAGATAGCTGGCAAACAAATGAAGGGAATGAGGTGTGAATCCCATTTTAGCCAACTTTATGAGTACGACATCTCCATCAACCGTGTCAAATGCTTTTTTAAAATCGAAGTACGCCGCATCAACACTTTTCCCCGAATCAACATGGGGTACCACATGAGACATGAAGTTCAACAGGTTGCTAGTTGTACTATGCGCGGGCCTAAAACCGTGTTGACAATCCGATATTATTCCCGATATTTCGCTATATATCCGTTGGTGCAACGCGGATTCCAATACTTTTGCAAAAGCAGATAGAATAGCTACCGGGCGGTAGTCTTCCACGCTAGAACTAGTCTTTCCCTTCGGTACCGGCACCACACGCGTCACCTTCCAGCAATCCGGGAACGTAGCCTCCGCTAGGCACAAGTTATAAATAAACAACAGCGGTTCCTCTAATGCTGCCCGACAATCTTTGACAACGAACCCCGGAATCCCGTCCGGCCCCGCCGACGTCTTGGCCGGAAGACGCGCCAGCGCGCGGTGCACGTCGTCGCGGCTGAGCGCGGTGAGATGCACACGCGCCGCCGCGCCCGCCGCCGCCACGTCCGCCGCCATCGCGTCCGCGACGCTGAGACGCGCCGGACTCTTTGCATACACGGAACTGAAATATTTTGAAAATTCCTGACAGCTTTCCTCTTTTGAGAGCATAGTTCCATTTATACTAATGGTCGGTTTGTACAGACTATTCCGTTTGGATTTTACCATTTTCCAAAATAGTTTAGGCTCCTTTGATAGTAAAAATTCAACCCTATTTTCATAATTTTCCTCTGCAATACGTAATTTTACTTTTAGCTTAGACCTCAGCGCAGAGAACATTTCGTAATCACATTGTGACCCACTTATTTTATACATTTTATGTAATTTGGCTTTTCGAGCTATGTCGCGTTTTATTTCAGGAGTATACCACTCAGGATACAAATACCTGGGGCACCCTGTACAACGCTTTTTTTGTGGAACGCAGTCATCCAATATCTTATTTATTATCGTATAAAAATAATCGAGAGCTTCCACTGAGCTACTTATAAAATATAGGTCAGTCCAGTCCGTAAGTAGTAATTTTGCATATAATGCAGAAAAATCTGCTTTCCTAAATGCCCATCCCTGTCTACAACCAGTTTTTGTTTTCATTTCCTTTCTTAAAATCTCTCGATGTAACGACAAATTTGGTGTTGAACAAGATGGCGTTCCACTGCCTACCCCTTCCTCACTGCTACCGGCAAAAAAACACAATGTCACATCTAACGGTGGGTGATGCGTGTCGACACATACAAGCGGCTCACTAGATGGCGAAATGTCACGACAAATGCCACCCTCGGTACAAAGAACCAGGTCCAAACATCGTTCATTTTTATTTAATATTGTATTTAGCTGGCTGAATCCACAATAAGCTAAAATGTATTCAAAATAATTGACTACTTCTGAAGAACAAGAATAAAGATTAAAATCGCCTACTACCAAAAATTTATCATTATACTTCACAGACATTTTTTCTATGATTTCAAATAATTTAAAATAGTGATAATCACTACTTCTTGGTGGAATGTAAACAACACATATCACAATCAATAATCTATTTTTTCTAAATACCCTCGCTATTACAACTTCAAATGAGTATTCGTCAATGTTCGTGTCGCCCGGCACCTCCACTCGGCGGATCTCGAAATCGGGTGTGGCCACTAACATCGCACCGCCCATTTTGCGATTATCGTTTCGGTCACATCTTAGGACGCTATAACCAATAGGGAGAAACTCACAATCGAAAATGGACTCAGTACAGCCTGTTTCAGTTATTGCGAATAGATCAGCCCGTGAATTAAAAATATTGGTTTTAAACTCTTTTAGTTTCGTTCTGAGGCCTCTTACATTCTGGTAAAATAGGCTGTAATGTTTTATTGGTTTATTCCTTTTCCTACTGCTTTCGAAACCAAATCCATTCGGCTAGTTTAACATCCTTGGGCCATTTATCTGAGTCGCAAACAGTATCGTAGTGCGATTCAGGAACTCCGATTAAATAGGACACATAATCACGTTCCGTTTTATGTTTTATTTTATCAACTTTAATATCTTTTTGTGTGCCTATTAAATTCTCTATGTGTATTTTAATATTTTCGTCGGTAGTGGACTTTTTCAACCCCCAAACATGTAAATATTTTTTCTGTTCCACTCCTTCAATTCCATTGATAGAAGAACCTCCCCCCTTTATTATATTTGTTCTGTCAAACTTTTTAACGGTTTTCTTCTTTTTAACTTCAGTCCAGCCATCACTTTCCTGTTGATTTACAACAATTTTACCCGCTCCGTTTTTTAATTTCCTGGCCACAGCTGCATAGTTAGTGACTGCGTTGGCACTATCTTCCCGTCCCTGTCTTGCGCTCCATTGCGTGGCTAGTGTTTGCATCTGCGCATGCGCGCCCGCCGCTGCTGTCAGTGATTCCTCGACTGTTCCGCTTGGTGGTAATGGCTGACGTTTGTTTACCTTGGATGCTTTGACATGTGATTCGATGTGGTGTTGCGACATAGAGATCTCAGTGTTTCCAGTATATTTACCTAACTCTGTTTTGAGACGGTACACCTCATTTTGCAACTTGAAACATTCCTTTTTTGCGTTATCTAATTCAGTCTGAATATGAAAGTTTTCTGTTGACATATCCAACTTATCCTCAATAGTTTTAGTTAGCTTGGCTTCCAGTGACTCCATACGTGCTAAAATGGTTGAATTAACGCTTTCAATAATACTGCTCAGTGACTTGTTCAACTCACTCGACTCTACGACGTTCAGAGTATGTTGACCCCCCAAGGATGTATGAATCTCCGGAGATGTAGTTGCAACGTACTCACATGACATATTGTTCGTGTTTGATGTCATATCCAAGTTTAGCATACTATCTTCTTCTTTTGCGGCCCTTGAACCAACACCTCTCACTGGGGTATCGTCAGTCACCACAATCCTTCGGGTAACATTGACACAATCCTGACAGCGGTACCTCTTTATCTCCTCTTGGTGTTCCCGATATTGGGCAGACGTGATATTAAGGCAGCTATGATGGTAGCATCCTCTACACGACGTACACTTCACCGATTCAAAATCGTCAACCGTCTTATGACACACAACACAGTACATATCCGTTAACGGATTTTTACACTTTTCACTAAAAGTTGCTACTTCCCGTTCTCTTTATTTGTAAACATAACCTAGTAATTGTACACAGTAATGGTTACAAAATCAACTCTTAAAATTGCTATTTACTACAGTTATGATTTAATAATACGGAGCTTAACGTATTCAATATTACTTCGATATTGAATACGTATATATGTATGTATGTATGTACGGCACGCCAGTCACGGACTGACTGATGAGCTGGCTCGGCTGATAGTTTGTGATTGAGGAGTTTTTAAAGTACCCTCATATCTTTCAATCAAAAATCAAAGTGGTTTTAAAAAAGGTCGTTGGTTAATCCCGATTATTATTATATATAATGTCTACAAACCGCGAGAGTTTAGAATGTGTATTTATAACAGATATTTTTTAAATGTCTTTGTCATGCATTTACTTACATACATACATACATACATATACTCACGGCTATAAATCCCTAGAAGGGATAACCAGAGCTAAGGAAATCGAAATTTCTCAGCCACCTTTGGAAAGTTGAGTGGGGAAAAGATGGTAAAATAAAGGTTGTTGGTGATGGGTCTCCAAGCGCATCGCCCAAAAATCCCTTAAAAAGCCCCAATACCGTTAGTCGCCTCTTACGTACACCCACCGGAAGAAATGGGGTAGTGCTATTCTAAGCCGACACTACTCTGCAAAATTTACTTATTTACACAATTATGTATTTAGTATTGTTGTATTTTTATAACCTAGAAAAATGATTTTACCAAAACGTCACTATTACTCACGACCCAATCATTACACTGTCATATATTAAATGCCCTCACCGAGGATATCCTTTCTAGCCTATCTTGATTTGGTTATTTAACTATGATACCGAATGATATACTTAAATCTTCGAAAAATTAATATGTCTATTTATTACCACAATATTTTTCTACTAATTATGTTTTTCTGATAACAATGATTTGTAATTTTTACCTTTACTTGTGTACAAGTAATTCATAAACTACACTACATGTTTCATAGGGATTATGCATTTAAGGTGCTCGCTCCGCTGCGCTTCGCTCGCTCGTTTTATACATAACCTAAACTAACCTAGCTAAATGTGACCAAACTTTTCTTCACCTGCACCTGGGGGCTTCAGAACCCCCAACCCCCCCAACGGATAAAATTGTCAGAGGTTCAGTATTTTATTCGGAAGTTTAGTTTTATTATTCGAAGTTAAATATATTTGTAAGTAAAAATGAAATTTGATCCTGTTCATAGGTGTTTGTTAAATTTATTTAATTTTTGGCTTTGTTTTGTTTTTTTTGTCGGTAATTTATTAAAACGCTGGTTTATTAGAATAATAGTCGGACAGAAGTAGTTGTAGATTCATAACCATTATTATTTCCCTTTACCACTCTAACCTAGTGAGCTTGAAGAACTATGACGAAGTCTATATTTTCTAATAATAAAAGGATAAATATATATATTTAAGTAGCGAGGTGACTAATTTTATTAATATTTGTATTGATTAGACGTTAAATACCGATTTCTAGTTCAGTTCTCAGAATAACTCAAATTTCCTTTAAACGCAGAAAAGCGGAGCTAAAAGCTTACAATACCGACCTGGCTCTACAGAAGATGAAACTTGCCAACTTGAAAATGTTGCACGGAGGCACCGAGCAGGAGAAAGTACTAACGAATAAGATTGGAGTTACATTCGAAAGAGTAAGTTGCTATAAAGTAATGAAAACAGTAAATAAAATATATATTTTGATTTTGGTACGATCACGACGTTGCGGCAAGATGTATCTTTTATGATCGAAATACAGTCCCATTTTATGTGATTTCACGTGAAATTAATTTTATTTGTTATAATAATTTATGGTAAACGGTATCAATTCCAATAGCAAAATTCAGTATTTTCTTTTTTATATTGTACAACTTTTGTTTGCTTTATATTTTTCATACTTTTGCCAAGTCATAATTTTTAGACCCCAGCGTTTACAAGCTATGCTGCGGACGGACTGACAGACGGACATAGCGAAATTATTTGTTCTCTTTCACTGTTAAACCCTAATAACTATATTTCTTACGTTTCATTCTATACCCACTATATTTCATAAGAATCGATCAAGTAGTTCTGAAGGAGTTTTGTTACAAACACAGTGACCAGAGTATCTTATTGATAGAAAATAATCCGTCCTTCAAATGTAATCTAGATAAACGAGGTCGTTATTATGTGTTATTTAATTGAATAGATTTTAATAAGAAACAGGGAGTAATAAGGAAAATTTTCAATGAAATAATGTAAGACAGACCATTTTTTATTTATGTAATAAAATATTAAGTATAGCTTTGTTGTTGTTCCTTGTTTATCTGTCACTTTTTAAATATTTTATTGTGTCTTAGTGATGAACGTTTAAGGCGGTATGCCTACCTAGTATTAGTTATATCATATTTAAGATTATTATAGCATATCGCTGTTGTTTATCCAAATAAATAAATAATCTGCATCATCATTCTGGCTACACTGAGTTTTTCCTCAAGATTTTCCGATCGATCGCTCCTGCGCTTCTCTCATCCGTCAGCTTCGCCTAACTTCCTCACAGCCCATATATGTGACCAAGGGGGCTCAAGCCTACCCTTCATATAGTGATTTACCCGTAATCCACCACGCTGCTCCTACCAGGTAATTTAGTTAGGTAACTAATCATCCTCCAAAATTCCAGATGAACAAAGGCGCAAAAGGCATGTCTCTAGAGCTAGCGATGGAGTTCGCTCGCGACGGCATGAGAAACGCTACCTCGGTACCTGGCGACCGGTACGCCACGCTGGCGCAGGCGAGGACTTTCATGGATAAGAATGTTGCGTTGCCGAGGGCACCATTGAGAATGCTGGAGGAGGTAAAGATAATATAGATTTTTGGTAGATAGGGGGTAAGGAGGGGTAGCCAAACCTTCAGAATAAGCTTCAGTGTGGAGATAAGTTTGTAAAACAAAGGTTTTCTGTGATGAATCTCCAACCGCAATGCCGCCTCTTACACCGACGGGAAGAAATAGGGTAGTGTCATTCTGAGCCAACATTACACAGCAGGCAGGGTTAAGTAATCTATATCTATACTTATAATAAATCTGTAGAGAGGTCAATTCTGTACATTAAATATATTTTCAAAATAAGTATCAGGGGGTGATTAGTGATCGATACTGATGCCAAAAATGTAATCAGTAAAATTTTTGTCTGTCTGTCTGTCTGTCTGTCCGTCTGTCTGTCTGTCTGTCTGTCTGTCTGTCTGTCTGTCGGTTTGTATGTTCCTTATGGAAACAAAAACTACTCGACGGATTTTAACGAAACTTGGTACAATTATTCTTCATACTCCTGGGCAGGTTTTTGTATACTTTCCAGCAGAATAGTAAAGGGGAATTTTGGGAAATTTTGGGAAAACGGGGGAAGTTGCTCCATTTTTTAAGCTTCTGTCGCGTGTGCAGCCTTAATAGTTAGAGTTACATAGAAGTCATGTATCACGGATATATTTGGCATAAAATTGCCTAAAAAATATCCTTCAACAGCATATGTCTATCTTTTATGGTTGACTCACAATAACACGTGTAACTCCTGATAGCTTAGCAGTTCGGAGCATCCTGATTATTTTTGTTAACTCTTACGTTTATAGTTCTCTCATTTATCTCTCATTTAAAAAAAATTACATTATTACCTATTCAATGAAAAAAGAATCATAGAAATCGGTATAGAAACACCGAACTTATACAAGAAATAAGCCTTTCCGAATTAGTTCAAATTCGGAGGTAGGAAACGCAAACACTACTTAAACGTGTAAAAAGAAATAAAGGATAGAAGAATTTCGCAATGGCAGCCAATTAACTCGGTGGCTCAGTTGGCAGAGCGTCGGGGCGTATACCCGAGGTCGCGGGTTCGATTCCCGCCTGTGTCGAAATTTTTCTTTCCTTTATTTATTCTTTATTTATAAGAAATAAGCCATCGCGTCCTGTCGTCGCACGTGAATACTGAATCATGCTGGATTATTTTTCAGTAATAGTATATGCATGATGTATGCAAAGTTTGTAACTCTGATTCTTTGTTTGCATGGGTTTATTTTCGGAGATACTGAACCGTTCATCAAAGCGCTTTCACAATCACAAAGCTAAACTATTCAGGAGTGCTATAAGTGGCGCTAAATTTCACAAAGTTTGAGCAGTGATTGAAGAAACCTCAGATATTTTTAAAACTACGCTACCCGTGCGAAGCTGGGCCGATCCACTAGTTACAAATAATAATGACGGCATGAGGAACGCCGGGCCGGGCGTGCCGGGCGACCGGCACGCCACGCTGGTTAGGCGCGAACCTTCATGGATGAGAATGTTGCGTTGCCTAAAGCGCCGTTGAGGATGCTGGAAGAAGAGAGGTTTGGTTTTTTTTAGGAATAGGATGTTTCTTTTTAATTAAACATGAGGAGCTGGCGAACAAAACCGGAGAAGTCCACAAAAATAAATGTTATATGTCATATATGTCATATACTTCTGTTAAATCTTGTTTAGAAGCAATAAAATTTGTAATGAAATTTACAACAAAATAATTTATAAAAAAATACATTTATATTAAGAAAAACTAAAAACTACGCCATTATATGTAACTTTGGTGGCATTAATTGCAGTAATACCTAAACAAGTATAACTTAGAATTTTTAAATTATTGACTTATTTATTTCAAATAAACAAGCAACGCACTACACTTATACCAGTACTTTTAACTCCTACTCTTAAATTCCCAGGCCATGGAAGCCACGATAATGGAGTTCGCCCGCCGCTGCGTCAACAAGCTGCTCCACAAAGTGCAAGAAGAGGTGCGCGAGCAGTGCGCCGTCGTGTTCTTCCAGAGCTTGCGACCCATACCGTCGCCGAAGAGGTATAATATATGCATATACTCACTGCTAATAAAGAACACATACATATACTCACAGTTAAAAAAGAGTAACCAAAGCTTCGCAATTAGAAATTTCTCATCCGTTTTGGAAGTTGAGCGGGAAAAGCTGATAAAATATCGCCATTCATATCGCCTAACCACTTCAAAACCTCTTAAACCAAGTCGTGTCTGAGATACCTGAGAAATAAATGTGTTTGTGTTATTTAAAGCCAACACTACATCAGCTTCAGCTATTAATAGCCACTTCGTACGATCCTGGTAAACCTCTGGCTTTTCATTTACTGATACTGACCAATGCATATCTTTCATACTTATTCTTAAGTTACACCCGGATGTAATTTTTCCAATTTTCTATTTATAAATAATCCTTTTCTCCTATAAGCGATACTGACCACATTGGATGCACATCCAAACCCCCAAAAATCTATGCAATTTAATTTTAATTACACATAAATAATTTCTTTTATTAAGCTCCTTATCACACAATTTATAATTAAAGGAAACTTATTGCTCGCGTATTCAACAACTTGATTATACGCTACAGAAATAAAACTTAACCATATACATAGCAGCCCATATTTAAAACTATAATTTATTTTCTTTGTTAGGAGTAAAGAACCCAGGTGGAAAGTTCAGGTCGTGAAAGAAATGAAGAAAATGACTGCAAACATGCAAAAAAAGAAACCAGGTTTCGGAGAAATAGCAATGTACGACTCACCAGACGTAGCTGACAAGGAAATGAAGAGTGTGAAGAATCGTCCACCGACGCCTGTGGTGAGTACTTTTTAAAGCACGTGTATACAGATACATCAAGAAAATCTGTTCTTGAAAAGGCAGTTAAGAAATAGCTCTTGGGATCTTTATGAGAAAAACTCACCTAATTACGATTATCGTGATGTTGTGGATAGTTGTCAACAATTTCTGCAGTATGCGTTCGTAACGATTTGGTAAGAGACAGTTTATATAAATAAACTAAAAGCTGATAAATTTACTGTCGAAATCAATCCGTTTATTTTTATTCCTGTTTTAAGTAGTCGGGCAAATTATATCTTTGGACATGACAGTTTCGGCGTATGATTCATCAAAAGAATACATGAAATAAAATGTATAGATATGCGACATTCAAAAGATTGTTATTATATTATATTGATTGCTAAAAGAGATTTTTCTCACAATACGTAGAAGTTAGCAATCAACTCAACTAGACGACGAAAGTGCAATGCGATCCATTACTGTCACCAACTAATCATTCTCCCGTGTAGCCGTTTCCTTGTTAACGTTCCATCACGTGACATGTCACGTATTTGGACACGGTCATCGGTACAAGTAAATGCAATACGTCAAGATCTTACAAGATATAATGTATACGCTGAAACTTTTCGAGGTTCTACAGAGCGCCTAAGGGTACACTATTACTGAAATGCCACTGCCCTTAGGTTCGTCGGTCACTACTCATGTACTCGCTAAAATCAAAATTAAAATAATGGAGAGGTCCTTTTCTAAAAGTTTAATGATTCTGCGTTTTTAGATAAGGCTGCCTAACTTATGACAGAAATATAACTGTAAAAGCGTTTTCCACAGGAAGATTTCATAACAGACGTAATATTGACAATTGGTTTTCCCTTACAGCCTTCCAAAACTCTACTGACAGAAGTGGCGTTCCATGAACGAGGTGATGATCTACCTGAAGTTGTTTCCAGCTCACTGCCAGAACGACAAAAGTTACTAGAGGTATTTAAAAAACTATCAAGATATGTTTCTTTTATAGTATGGTTTAAAGTTTAAAGTATTAAGTATGGGTGTCTGCTATAGTAGCCGTAATATTAACTGAGTCGTTAAGTTATATAATTTCACAATGTCTGTCTCGCTTGCACTCAACTGTTCTGCGCGCTGTCGATTCTTTATCTCTCTCTATCACACGACTCAGTACATAAAGCGCCTACTTTAGCAATATGCTTACACTAGCTGACCCGACATGAAAAGTGTAGACTTTCACGTCGTCAAACTGAAATATTTAACTGAACCGTTGAGGGTCTCTGTCATTAGATGAGAAAAAAGGCGTTTTTCGTAGTTTCGGCTGAGCATTGATTCTGAATCAGTCAGTCCATCTTGTCTTGCACTTCATCCTCGCGTGTAAATTTTGATGCGGAGTATTTTTAAAATTGCATTATCTTCTAAATGTTAATTAAAATTGAGTCATGTCAAGGACCGCTTTGTTCACAATTAAATACTCTTAATCAACAACACATTTATTTGGATAAGGGTTAATATTATGTTGATAAAATATTATGGCATATAATTAGCAATAATGCTTTAATTTCAACCAAATTTTATTACCATAAAAATGGTTATAGTGAGTCAATCTTAAAAGATAGACATATACAGACCTATACATTTTTTTAGATCATTTAAAAAAGAATAATTCTTTAATACATACTTTTTGTGTAACTTAAACCGTTTACGCAGCACACACAACGGAAGCCTTAAAATATGAATAATTATCCCCGTTTTTGTAACATTTACCTCTAATTCTTTGTTCTTATTAGTCACAGCGTGATGATATAATAGCCTAATAATAATAATAATAATAAATAGGCGTAGGGATGTGACGACCCCACCGCCCATTGTTGGAATGGCAGGATGATATGTTTGCCATTCCGGCTTTGCAAATAGTCTGCGCTTGAGTTTGTAGGTGTTGACCGTGTCTACAAACTGGTCCCAGCGCTGAATAGGGTGACAACGGTCTCCCCGGGGCAAGTGAGTGAAACCCCGGGTGAATCTTCGCTCATCATAATGGCAGACTGTAATAATGATGAGCGTATAGGGCCGCTTCCCTTGGGTGATCGAAGGGGCACGTCTGGAGCTGGGGCTGGACGTGGCAGCATGCGGTCCCCCAGCCGCCGCGGACCGGCCCGACCACCTGGCCGGTCTGCGCGACCACCTCAGCCACCAGATGGCTTGGCATCGGTTGGGACTGGGGCAACTCAGTCCCAGCAGTCGGTGCCCGCCGCTGGTGGAACAAGGCGCCGCATGGCATGGACGGTCGAAATGAATAGAAATGCCATGCGGGCCTATATTAGGGCCTCGGGTTCAAGAACTGGACGGACGGGTTATCGGGCAGCAATGTACCGCGAATTTCTGCGGCTGGAGCCCAATTTGACCGTCACAGAACAAAACCTGGCGGATCGAGTTCGGTACATACAGCGCTCAGGACTTTTTAGCACTACCGAACTCGAACAATTGCGACGCGAGGCTGTTCCCCCGCTAGACGAAGAGCCACCTTTGCAGGTTCTCCCTCCAGTCCGTGAACGGGAAGTACGGAGGGAGCCAATTGCTAACCTGCCGGATGTGGGTGGTGCGGAAAGCGATTGGGGAACAGTCTCCCTGGATTTGGATTTGGTGAGGAGCGCACTCGAAGAGACGATCCTGGAATATCGCCAAGTGCCTCTGGAAAGGAGGCCAAGGCTGCCCCGAGTTCCTCTCAGCATCAAGGTTCGGGATGTCGTTGAGGCCGTCAATAACATGCTGCCCTCATTTTTAGAGAGCAGCATGGACCTTTGGGATACGGATTCAATTCTCTTTGGCGCCGCAATGACAGTTTGTCAATTTGTCGGCGTCAGGATGCCGCCAACAAGAGCTGGTGGCTCCCGCCAGGCTGGCAGTACTAGTCCCAGGACTAGAACTAGACCAGCCTGGATGAGGCGGATTGAAAGCCGTATCACAAGGGCCAGGGTCCTCATCGGCAAACTGACCAGCTTCAGATCAGGCAACAATAGGCCGAGGGTGGTGCGCTTCGTCAGGGAGGCATTCCCTGGTGAGAATGTCTTTGACAACTCACCGGAGTTTGCCTGTAGACTGGTGGAGCGCATCGATGATCTGAAGCAGAAGATCGCTGCTTGGGGTAAGCGAATTAGGCGATATTCTGAAAGGGTAAAGAGGTACCAACAGAATCGTCTCTTCATGAGTGACCAGAAGAAGTTCTACAGAACTTTGGAGCGTCCCGATGTGGTTTCGACAGGTCAGCGACCGGAAAAAGCCGATGTAGTTGCCTTTTGGCGTGGGCTTTGGTCGCTGCCTGTTGATCACGAAGAGGGCCGATGGTTCGAGGCGGTCGAGGGAGCGTGCGAGCCCATAGCGCCCATGAACCCCGTCAACATATCCGAGGAGGATGTGGTGGCTGCGATCCGTAAGGCTCCGAACTGGAAAAGTCCGGGGCCGGACGGATTGCACCATTACTGGTTGAAGGGGTTCACGCGCTGTCACGCTACTCTCGCCCGTCAGTTCCAAAGCGCCCTCGAGAGTGGGACGCTCCCGAACTTCTTAACTACTGGGGTCACTCATTTAGCTCCAAAGAGCGATGCTACCGCGGATCCATCACAATACCGCCCCATTACTTGTCTTTGTACAATTTACAAGACCTTGACATCCGTTCTCAGCTCCAAGATTACTCAACACATTGTTGATAACAATGTGATATCTGGAGCTCAGAACGGATGTAGGGGCGGTAGTCGCGGTAGCAAGGAGCTACTCCTCATCGATGCGGTCGTAGGCCAACTGGTCAAACGCAACCGTCGGAACTTCTCCGCTGGCTGGATAGACTACAGGAAGGCGTTCGATTCGGTACCTCATACATGGCTCATGAGGGTCCTCGAGCTGTACAAAATTGATAGTGCAGTTCGACACTTCCTCGGGCAATGTATGGGGTGCTGGAGAACGATCCTGAGTTTAGACGGTCAGCGGATGACGGATGCGGATGACCAAATTGATATAAGGCGAGGGATTTTCCAGGGCGATTGCCTGAGTCCAATTTGGTTTTGCTTGGCCCTGAATCCTCTAAGTACACTCTTGGAGAATTCGGGGACAGGCTTTCAGTTTCGGAGAGGCGGACCACGCTTGCCTCATCTCCTTTACATGGATGACCTGAAGCTTTACGCCCCCACGGCTGACAGATTGGCGGAGCTACTGACGATCACTAATGATTTCAGTGGTTCCGTCAAGATGGAGCTCGGGGTCGATAAGTGTGCGGTCATTCATGTTGAGAAGGGGCATGTCGTGCACTCTGATGGTGTCGATGTCGGCACCAATCATTTGAGGGCACTCTCCGAGGCTGAAACATACCGGTATCTGGGCATGTCACAAACCATCGGTGTGAAGGTGGCAGACGTGAAACAGGGTGTTTGCGAGGAGTTTTATGAACGCCTGAAAAGTGTGCTTAATAGCTACTTGTCAGGCGTTAATAAAATCCGAGCCATTAACTCCTGGGTCATGCCTGTACTGATGTACACGTTTGGCGTGCTCAGATGGACTCAGTCCGAACTAGACGCTTTGGACAGACGAGTCCGCACGACGATGACCTCTCATCGAATGCATCATCCGAGGTCGTCGGTTATGAGATTGTATATCCCGCGGAAGTGTGGTGGTCGAGGCCTCTTGAGTGCCAAAACCATGCACAACCGCGAGGTATGCAACCTCAGAAACTATTTTTTGACGATGACGGATGATAGTATTCGGGGAGAGGTGGTCGCTAGTGATAAAGGACTGACTCCCTTATCGTTGGCCTCACAGGATTGGCGAACCCCGGAGGTACTTAGCACCTCTGATCGGGAGTCCGTATGGAAAGAGAAGGAGCTGCACGGGAGGTTTTACAAGGTACTTCACGAACCTTTCGTGGACCGTAAAGCCTCCCTGCATTGGCTGCGTTTCGGGGACCTCTTTGGGGAAACCGAAGGTTTTGTCTGTGCAATACAGGACCAGGTTATCAAGACGCGGAACTATCGGAAATACATCCTAAAGGACGGTACCACAGACATCTGTCGAGCATGTGGCCGTCCCGGAGAGTCACTTAGGCATGTTATTTCCGGTTGTTCGGCTCTTGCTAACACTGAGTACTTGCACAGACACAACCAAGCAGCCAAAATCCTACATCAGGAGCTCGCTCTGAAATACGGACTCTTGCAACAGAGGCTGCCGTATTACAAGTATCTGCCGGAGCCAATTCTAGAAAACAACCGTGCCAAAATCTATTGGGACCGATCCGTTATCACGGACAGGACTATTCTAGCGAATAAGCCTGATATCGTGGTATGGGATCGGTCGCAGTCGAGGGTATTTCTAGTGGATGTCACAATCCCTCATGACGAGGGTCTCGTGAAAGCCGACACCGAGAAGCGTCGGAAATATCTCGATCTGGCTCACGAGATCACCGACATGTGGGGTGTGACTTCGACAGAAATAATCCCAATTGTTTTGTCCGCGAACGGGTTAATTCCAACCAGCCTCGCGACCAACTTGAGGCGGTTGGATTTCTGTGGCGTGTCGGTTCCAGCACAAATGCAGAAAGCGGTGCTGCTCGATACGGCTCGGATCGTCCGTCGGTTCTTGAACCTGACTCCCTGACCCCGACCGACTGTTCTTTTGTCGGGGAGTACCGCCTCTCCCATTTCAAATTTATATTTTCTTTTTCGGCCATGGGAGAGGCGAGGAACTAAAAGTTATGCCAAAATAATAATAATAATAATAATAATAAATAATAATAATAAATAATAATTGTTGACCGTGTCTACAAACTGGTCTCAGCGCAAAATAGAGCAATAACGGTCTCCCCGGGGCAAGTGAGCGAAAACCCGGGTGAATCTTCGCTCATCGTAAAATGGACAGTAATAGCAACGATGAGCGTATAGGGCCGCTCCCCAGGGGTTATCGCTGGGGCGCGTCTGGAGCTGGGGCTGGACGTGGCAGCATGCGGTCCCCCAGCCGCGGCAGACCGGCCCGACCACCTGGCCGGTCTGCTCGACCACCTCAGCCACCAGATGGCTTGGCAACGGTTGGGACTGGGGCAACTCAGTCCCAGCAATCGGTGCCAGCCGCTGGTGGAACAAGGCGCCGCATGGCATGGACGGTCGAAATGAATAGGAATGCCATGCGGGCCTATATTAGGGCCTCGGGTTCAAGAACTGGACGGACGGGTTATCGGGCAGCAATGTACCGCGAATTTCTGCGGCTGGAGCCCAATTTGACCGTCACAGAACAAAACCTGGCGGATCGAGTTCGGTACATACAGCGCTCAGAACTTTTTAGCACTACCGAACTCGAACAATTGCGACGCGAGGCTGTTCCCCCGCTAGACGAAGAGCCACCTTTGCAGGTTCTCCCTCCAGTCCCTGAACGGGAAGTACGGAGGGAGCCAATTACTAACCTGCCGGATGTGGGTGGTGCGGAAAGCGATTGGGGAACAGTCTCCCTGGATTTGGATTTGGTGAGGAGCGCACTCGAAGAGACGATCCTGGAATATCGCCAAGTGCCTCTCGAAAGGAGGCCAAGGCTGCCCCGAGTTCCTCTCAGCATCAAGGTTCGGGATGTCGTTGAGGCCGTTAATAACATGCTGCCCTCATTTTTAGAGTGCAGCATGGACCTTTGGGATACGGATTCAATTCTCTTTGGCGCCGCAATGACAGTTTGTCAATTTGTCGGCGTCAGGATGCCGCCAACAAGAGTTGGTGGCTCCCGTCAGGCTGGCAGTACTAGTCCCAGGACTAGAACTAGACCAGCCTGGATGAGGCGGATTGAAAGCCGTATCACAAGGGCCAGGGTCCTCATCCGCAAACTGACCAGCTTCAGATCAGGCAACAATAGGCCGAGGGTGGTGCGCTTCGTCAGGGAGGCATTCCCTGGTGAGAATGTCTTTGACAACTCACCGGAGTTTGCCTGTAGACTGGTGGAGCGCATCGATGATCTGAAGCAGAAGATCGCTGCTTGGGGTAAGCGAATTAGGCGATATTCTGAAAGGGTAAAGAGGTACCAACAGAATCGTCTCTTCATGAGTGACCAGAAGAAGTTCTACAGAACTTTGGAGCGTCCCGACGTGGTTATGACAGGTCAGCGACCGGAAAAAGCCGATGTGGTTGCCTTTTGGCGTGGGCTTTGGTCGCTGCCTGTTGATCACGAAGAGGGCCGATGGTTCGAGGCGGTCGAGGGAGCGTGCGAGCCCATAGCGCCCATGAACCCCGTCAACATATCCGAGGAGGATGTGGTGGCTGCGATCCGTAAGGCTCCGAACTGGAAAAGTCCGGGGCCGGACGGATTGCACCATTACTGGTTGAAGGGGTTCACGCGCTGTCACGCTACTCTCGCCCGTCAGTTCCAAAGCGCCCTCGAGAGTGGGACGCTCCCGAACTTCTTAACTACTGGGGTCACTCATTTAGCTCCAAAGAGCGATGCTACCGCGGATCCATCACAATACCGCCCCATTACTTGTCTTTGTACAATTTACAAGACCTTGACATCCGTTCTGAGCTCCAAGATTACTCAACACATTGTTGATAACAATGTGATATCTGGAGCTCAGAACGGATGTAGGGGCGGTAGTCGCGGTAGCAAGGAGCTGCTCCTCATCGACGCGGTCGTAGGCCAACTGGTCAAACGCAACCGTCGGAACTTCTCCGCTGGCTGGATAGACTACAGGAAGGCGTTCGATTCGGTACCTCATTCATGGCTCATGAGGGTCCTCGAGCTGTACAAAATTGATAGTACAGTTCGACACTTCCTCGGGCAGTGTATGGGGTGCTGGAGAACGATCCTGAGTTTAGACGGTCAGCGGATGACGGACGCGGATGACCAAATTGATATAAGGCGAGGGATTTTCCAGGGCGATTGCCTGAGTCCAGTTTGGTTTTGCTTGGCCCTGAATCCTCTAAGCACACTCTTGGAGAATTCGGGGACAGGCTTTCAGTTTCGGAGAGGCGGACCACGCTTGCCTCATCTCCTTTACATGGATGACCTGAAGCTTTACGCCCCCACGGCTGACAGATTGGCGGAGCTACTGACGATCACTAACGATTTCAGTGGTTCCGTCAAGATGGAGCTCGGGGTCGATAAGTGTGCGGTCATCCATGTTGAGAGGGGGCATGTCGTGCACTCTGATGGTGTCGATGTCGGCACCAATCATTTGAGGGCACTCTCCGAGGCTGAAACATACCGGTATCTGGGCATGTCACAAACCATCGGTGTGAAGGTGGCAGACGTGAAACAGGGTGTTTGCGAGGAGTTTTATGAACGCCTGAAAAGTGTGCTTAATAGCTACTTGTCAGGCGTTAATAAGATCCGAGCCATTAACTCCTGGGTCATGCCTGTACTGATGTACACATTTGGCGTGCTCAGATGGACTCAGACCGAACTCGACGCTCTGGACAGACGAGTCCGCACGATGATGACCTCTCATCGAATGCATCATCCGAGGTCGTCGGTTATGAGATTGTATATCCCGCGGAAGTGTGGTGGTCGAGGCCTCTTGAGTGCCAAAACCATGCACAACCGCGAGGTATGCAACCTCAGAAACTATTTTTTGACGATGACGGATGATAGTATTCGGGGAGAGGTGGTCGCTAGTGATAAAGGACTGACTCCCTTATCGTTGGCCTCACAGGATTGGCGAACCCCGGAGGTACTTAGCACCTCTGATCGGGAGTCCGTATGGAAAGAGAAGGAGCTGCATGGGAGGTTTTACAAGGTACTTCACGAACCTTTCGTGGACCGTAAAGCCTCCCTGCATTGGCTGCGTTTCGGGGACCTCTTTGGGGAAACCGAAGGTTTTGTCTGTGCAATACAAGACCAGGTTATCAGGACGCGGAACTATCGGAAATACATCCTAAAGGACGGTACCACAGACATCTGTCGAGCATGTGGCCGTCCCGGAGAGTCACTTAGGCATGTTATTTCCGGTTGTTCGGCTCTTGCTAACACTGAGTACTTGCACAGACACAACCAAGCAGCCAAAATCCTGCATCAGGAGCTCGCTCTGAAATACGGACTCTTGCAACAGAGGCTGCCGTATTACAAGTATCTGCCGGAGCCAATCCTAGAAAACGACCGTGCCAAAATCTATTGGGACCGATCCGTTATCACGGACAGGACTATTCTAGCGAATAAGCCTGATATCGTGGTATGGGATCGGTCGCAGTCGAGGGTATTTCTAGTGGATGTCACTATCCCTCATGACGAGGGTCTCGTGAAAGCCGAAACCGAGAAGCGTCGGAAATATCTCGATCTGGCCCACGAGATCACCGACATGTGGGGTGTGACTTCGACAGAAATAATCCCAATTGTTTTGTCCGCGAACGGGTTAATTCCAACCAGCCTCGCGACCAACTTGAGGCGGTTGGATTTCTGTGGCGTGTCGGTTCCAGCACAAATGCAGAAAGCGGTGCTGCTCGATACGGCTCGGATCGTCCGTCGGTTCTTGAACCTGACTCCCTGACCCCGACCGACTGTGCTTTTGTTGGGGAGTACCGCCTCTCCCATTTAAAATTTATATTTCCATTTTCGGCCATGGGAGAGGCGAGGAACTTAAATTCATACCTAAAATAATAATAATAATAATAATAAAGCCATTTATTTCTCACTTAATTTTTTTACATTTCAACTTAAAAATACAAATTATTATTAATTATGCACTTAAAATATAACATTCATTACATAACAATTTATTTTTAACATCAGATCTAATTAATATAAATTAAAATTTTAAAATCAAAATTAAAAATCAAAATTATAAATTAAAATTATAAATTAAAATTATAAATTAAAATTATAAATCAAAATTAAAATTAAAATTATTTACAAATATAATATATACAGCATTACATCATTTGTTTAAAAATATTTATCATTTAACATTTAACTGCATTTAATTTATTTTTAGTGTTATAACTTATTCTTATTTATACATTTTATTATTTTATGTGAGACACCCATTTTTGGGCGTAGGCCTCCTCCAACCCCTTCCATTTGTCTCTCTGCTTGGCTGTGCGGGTCCACGTAGCGCCAGCCAACTGCACGATGTCGTCCGCCCAGCGCCGCCGTGGTCTGCCGCGTGGCCTCGTCGCTTCTCTGGGATACCAGTGAAGGAGTCTCTCACTCCACCGGTTGTCAGTTGTTCTCGTGACGTGACCTGCCCATCTCCACTTGAGTCTGCATGCTAGCTCTACGGCGTCTGTCACCTTGGTCATATTTCTGAGTGATGTGTTTCGTACCCTGTGTTTTAGCTTGATGTTTAGCATGCTCCGTTCAGCTGCTCTCTGAAACACATTAAGTTTTTGAACGATATTTTTAGTAAGGGTCCAAGTTTGACACCCGTAGAGTAGGGTGGGAAGAACAATCGTGTCCATCGCTTTCTTTTTAAGATGTGTCGGAAGCTTGGACTTGAATACATCCTTGAGACTCCAGTATTTGCCCCACGCTTTCTTTATTCTTCGTTCTACTTCTCTAGATGTTTGATCAGCGAATGTAATATTTTGTCCCAAGTAAATGTACTCTTCTACGTAATCTATGGTGTGTTCTGCTATTTTGATAGGGATTTTTTTATAGTTTGTCATGGCAAACGTTTTTTGCTTGTTCATCTGAAGCCCACAGTTTTTACTCTGTTGGTCAAGCGTTTCTATCATGTGGACTAGGGTCTCGTGGCTTTCTGCAATGAGAACAATATCGTCAGCGAATCTAAGATTGTTAAGGACTTCTCCATTAATATTCACACCGATTTCATCCCAACTTAGTTGTCTAAAAATTTGTTCTAATAATGCTGTGAACAGGTTGGGCGAAACCGGGTCGCCTTGTTTTACTCCTCGCTGTATGTTGAATGGTTCTCCTTTTCTCTCTAGTTTAACGATTCCCTTACTATTTTTGTAGATTTCTTTTAGTATATCAATGTAGGCTGTCTCTACGCCTTGCTCTACCAAAGCCTGCCATAGGGGTTCGTGCTTAATAGAGTCAAAAGCTTTGCAATAATCTATAAAGGCAATATAGAGCTTTTTATTATACTCTGTGCATTTTTCAATTAGTTGTGTGATGGTGAATATATGGTCTGTGGTAGAGTAGCTCTTTCGGAATCCAGCTTGTTCTCTAGGTTGGTTACTGTCCAGCATTTTAGATATCCTTTTTAAAAGTAGAGTTGCGAATACTTTGTAAATTGTTTGTTGTAGGCTTATTGGCCTGTAGTTGTCTAGGCTCATAGGATCTCCTTTTTTGTAGAGAAGGGTTATTATCGATAATAGCCTAAAGCCTTCCTTAATAAATGGACTATCCAACACAAAAAGAAATTTTCAATTTGATTGGCCAGTTCCTAAGATCCTAGCGTTCAAACAAACAAACTCTTCAGCTTTATAATATTAGTATAGATAAGAGGAATTTGTCTTCAACCTTCGTAATATATCTATTGAGTAACCTTTAAAATTAATTATAAAATTATCGCGATATGTTTAGATGGTTCATACGGCATCAAGATTGCTGATGAAGAGAGTGAAAGAACTTGTCAATAGAGGCATGGATCCTATCACGGGAAAAGTGACACTGCCAGCCATGAGACATCCAAGTAAGTTGGGATATAGCACATTTTGAAAACTGCAAATACTACTCTGTTTTCTTTTATAGCATTTCTTTAAAACTCCGCAACTCCGAGCAACCGTGATAGCCCAGTGGGTAGAACACTCGGTTATCGTGCAAACGATTAGTGTTCAAATCCTGGGTCGGGCCTACACCAATTTGTCTTTTCTAAAGACATATGTGTGGTTAATTTATCATGGTTGTTAACGGTGAGGGAAAACATCGTGAGGAAACCCACATGGCTGAGTTGTACTTAGTCATGTGACAGTGTATTCGTACAAAACGGCGATAGGCCTGCCCCCTATCACGTGAGTACACTGTCCATGCAAAACGTGGGTACTCTGAACACCAGGTGACAAAGTCACGTGATGTTCAGAAGTATTAGTACCTCTGCCAACCCCCCTCCGGGGATATTCGGCGTGAACGTTTATGTTATGTTATGTTTATAACTTCAAGTTTAGTTTTTCTTGTTATTTAAAAAAATATAACTTGCTATCACGATATATCTATATGCTTCTAATTGATATGAAAAAAAGAGGAAACCCACATAGCTGAGTTGTACTTAGTCATGTGACAGTGTATTCGTACAAAACGGCGATAGGCCTGCCCCCTATGCAAAACGTGGGTACCTTCTCTGGACACTAGATGGCGCTGCCATGTGAGTTCAGAAGTATTGGTACCTCTGCCAACCCCTTCGGGGATAAACGGTTTGAACGTTTATGTGTATGTTTATGTATTTTATGTTTTTTTACAATCTTTATATTTGATCTCCCTATTTGATGGTCCTCTACTGACAAATATATTCCTTTTTGTCAGTTTAACAACTTTTATTCAGACATACATACATCTCAAACTCAAGCTCGAAGGGGTTGGCAGAGGTACTTATATTTCTGAACATCATGTGACATTGTCATCCGGTGTTCAAAGTACCCACGTTTTACTTGATTCGGGGCAGGTTTGTCAGGATCGTACGAAGTGGCGATCGATAGTCTCTGCCTACCCCAATGGGAATTAATGGCGTGAGTATATGTATGTATGTATGTATGTATGGGGCAGGTCTATCGCCGTTTTGTACAAATACACAGTCACATGTAGCGGTGTAGTGTCGGCTTAGAATAGTACTACCACTATTTCTTCCGGTAGGTGTACGTTAGAGGCGGCTAACGGCATTAGGGCTTTTAAAGAATTTTTGGGCGATGCTGTCGGAGACTCATCACCAACACCTTTATTTTATTTATTATTTATTTTATTTTCTTTGGAAGAATAACAGACTAATACAATCAATATAATACTAATAAAAAAGCTCTGGCTACCCCTTTAAGGGATTTATAGCCGTGAGTATGTATGTATGTACACTGTCACATGACGAAGAACAACTTAGCCTCAACCATGATAAATAAACCCCATATATGTCTTTAGAAAATATAAATTGGTGTAGGCCCGACCCGGGATTCGAGACAGCGGTGTTCTACCCACTGAGCTATCACAGTTGCTGACATATACATACTGCGCAAATTAAATGCAGATTACGTACTCAATTTGCTGTGTAGTGTCGGCTTAGAATAGCACTACTCCTTTTCTTCCGGTGGGTGTACGTAAGAGGCGACTAACGGTATTGGGGCTTTTAAGGGATTTTTGGGCGATGAGGTTGGACACCCATCACCAACAACCTTTACTTTACCATCTTTTCCCCACGCAACGTCCAAAAGTGGCTGAGGAATTTGTTATTCGTTAGCTCTGGCTACCCCTTCTAGGGATTTGTAGCCGTGAGTATATGAGTATATGTATGCACTCAAATACTGATCGCTTTAGCAACATTTCGATATTAAACATATTCAATTCACGTAGGCTGATGCAAGCAGGAGCAAATAATTCCATCACATATTTTATTTATTAATTCACTAGTGGATCGGCCCAGCTCCGCACGGGTAGCGTAGTTTTAAAAACATCTGAGGTTTCTTCAATCACAGCTCGAGATATATGAAATTTAGCGCCTTGCCTTGATTACAATTTGTAGCACTTCAGAATATTGTAACTTTGTGATTTTGAAAGCGCTTTTATGAACGGTTCTGTATATCTGAACATAAGCTAATTCTCAGTTTGAGTTGGTAGAGTTGAAGTTGAGTAAATTGCTATGAAATATTTAAAACAATCTAAAAAAGAAACAAAGTAGGATGAAATTACTGGCGCCATCTAGTATGTTATATGCAAGTTCGTAAGGATTTGGTTTTGGTCTATTTTATTTCATTGTATAACTTTGGTGTTTCCGTACCGATTTCTATGATTCTTTTTTGATTGAATAGGTAATAATGTTATCGTTTTTAAATTAAGGGTGAGTGAGAGTATAATAAACGTGAAAGTAAACATATATCATCAGAATGCTCCGAACTGTCAAGCTATCAGGAGTTACACGTGTTATTGTGAGTTAAACATAAGAGATAGGCATATGCTGTTGTGGGTTATTTTTTAGACAATTTTATGTAAAATATTTCCGTGATATGTGATTTCTATGTAACTTTAAACATTAAGGCTGCACACGCGACGGAAGCTTAAAAAATGGAGTTACTTTTCCCGTTTTCCCAAAATTTCCCAAAATTCCCCTTTACTACTCTGCCGCAAAGTATACTATAACCTGCCCAGGAGTATGAAGAATAATTGTACCAAGTTTCGTTAGAATCCGTCGAGTAGTTTTTGTTTCCATAAGGAACATACAAACCGATAGACAGACAGACAGACAGACAGACAGACAGACAGACAGACAGACGGACAGACAGACAGACAAAATTTTTACTGATTGCATTTTTGGCATCAGTATCGATCACTAATCAACCCCTAATAGTTATTTTTAAATTATATTTCATGTACAGAATTGACCTCTCTACAGATTTATTATAAGTATAGATTACTCTCATTGAAGCAATATCGAACATGCGGATATCAACCAATTTGGTTAAAGTAATTACTTTACCTGATTGAGTGCCAAGCTCGTTCGTCTATATTAATTTGCCAAAGTATTTTCATCTTACCAAAGTACTCTTTGATCTTCACGGATCAAAAACACATAGGGGAGGGGTGTAATGCGATTCTACTTGGAGTTCATTATGTTCCCGTATTTCACAATACTGATATCATTACTGATATTGGCGGACTAATATACTATACTGATATTCTCGACTTTGATGTCGGTTATGTCGTTTGTATAACTTTTGTTATTAAATGCACGCATGATAGAATAATTTTGCTGTGAAGTACCGGCTTAGAATGTCCGGCGACTAAGGGTATGGGGCTTTTTAAGGGGTTCTCGGGTGATGCGGTTGGAGACCCATCACCAACGATACTTTACTTGTACAATCTTCTCTCCCATCAACTTCTAAATGTGGCTGAAGAGTGCCTAGCTCTTAAGCTCTGGCTACCCCTTTTTGGGATATATGGCCGTGAGTATATGTATGCATGTAAAGCGACATGATAGTCCAGTGGGTAGAACACCCGCCCGAAAAACAGAAGGGCGTGAGTTCCAATCCTGGGACGGGCCTACACCAATTTGTCTTTTCTAAAGTCATATGTGTGGTTAATTTATCATGGTTGCTAACGGTGAGGGAAAACATCGTGAGGAAACCCACATGGCTGAGTTGTACTTAGTCATGTGACAGTGTATTCGTACAAAACGGCGATAGGCCTGCCCCCTATCACGTGAGTACACTGTCTAAGCAAAACGTGGGTACCTTCTCTGGAAACTAGATGGCGCTTGCCATGTGAGTTCAGGAGTATTGGTACCTCTGCCAACCCCTTCGGGGATAAACGGCGTGAACGTTTATGTTATGTTACGTTTATGATATATGTATGTATAATAGACAGAGGAATTTTAAAGCCATTTGGCAAGAATGATGAAAGTTTACTGGGGAAAGAGATAAAAGAAGCCAATGAAGATGGTATTTGTAGCAGAGAATGCCAACGCAAGACGTAAGAAAGCTAGATCAAAAATCTTCTAACAAGGGCGAAAGAACTAAGCAAGAAAAAATAAAAGAACACATATGAAAATATTATTGAAAGTGAGGACAGCAAGAGAGGTTTGTCAGAAAAGTACAAAGTGCTCTGCCTACCCTGATAGAAATTAATAGCGTGAGTATAAGTATGTGTCTGTATTCAAAGATTAAAAACACGTACATGTGACATATGTCGCAGGACTGAACTGTGAAAAATTTATTTACATAACTATAATCACGCCTATAAACCCAAAAAAAGGGAAACCAAAACTGCATAATAAGAGCTTCAAATAAAAAAAAACTATATTGAGAGGGGAATAAATAGTAAAATAAATGATGGTCTGTGATAGGTCTCTAGCCATATCGCCTTACAATCACAATCACTTAAACCCAATACCCTAGTCACTTCTAACGACACCCACATGCAAAAATTGGTTAGTAGAACTCAAAACCGACACACACATCTACAAAAGTATATAATTTTACCATATTTGAAGAAGAAGAAGAAAAAAATAATTTTTAACAAAAAGAAAACCGACTTCATAGTTGGAAAAACAACCGAAAATAAACAATCTAGTACTAAAAAGTACGAAATAAGTATTTTAGTTGAATATGAGTACTGTGATTAACACCTTAGCAATTTCTTTATTCCACACGCGTCAGTTCAACCTACCTCAATATTAAAATTCTCCTAAATTAATTTGTGAGTCGGTGCCAGGTGCCATATTCAACTAAAATACTCATTTCGTACTTTTTAGTACTAGATTGTTTATTTTCGGTTGTTTTTCCAACTATGAAGTCGGTTTTCTTTTTGTTAAAAAATATTTTATTTTATGAGTTTTAGAGATGGGTAGACCTGTAAACCTGGCAAAGATGCCTCTCGGATGAGGAAGCGACGGTTACTGTATTATTCTTCGCATTTCCGGTATTTCTATTAATGTACTATATTAAATAGGCTCAACCATATGTAACTTTACATTGTTCTTGAAATCCCTCAAAAGGCGATGGTCTACAATTCTACATTTCAAGAAAGACTCAATCGTTCACGCTGAATATCCCCGAAGGGGTTAGCAGAGGTAGTAATACTTCTGAATATCACGTGACATTGTCACCTGTTGTTCAGAGTACCCACGATTTGATTGGACAGTGTTCTCACGTTATACGGTCAGGCCTATCGGCGTTTTGAACAAATACACTGTCACATGATTGTAATTTTCGACAGTCCCCTCGATTTCCTGGGATGCCATCATCAGATCCTGGTCTCATGGTACTTCCTCGGTAACAATAACTTAACAAAAGAAATGTTTAGTAAACCTGTACTTCTCTTCATAAAAGCTACGAAGAGGAGTATAAATCTATATAGAATGTTGAAAGAACTGTTTCCTAACTCCTAGTGATTGAGGACCCACACCTTCCATCATCAGTTCAGCAGCATAACAATATGATTTTCAGAAGCAAATGCCAATATAACATACATACATACATACATATACTCACGCCATTAATTCCCATTGGGGTAGGCAGAGACTATCGATCGCCACTTCGTACGATCTTGACAAACCTCTCTAGCTTCGTTTACATCCATCAATCTTTTCATACATGCTCTTTTGTTCTTCATACTTCGGACGCCAGCCTTTTTGAGCACACTCTCAATTTGGTCCAAGTGTGTTCTCCGTGGTCGTCCTCTACTAACATTACCATCCACACTAGCTCTATAGATCCCTTTTACCAATTTTCTATCATCCATCCTCTCTATGTGCCCAAACCATCTCAACATTCCTTTTTCTATCTTTCTTACGAGTACAATATCATCTTTCACACCACACTTTTCACGAATAACACTATTTCTCACTCGGTCACACAATCTAACATTACAAATTTTTCTGAGGGACCTCATCTCTACTGCATTCACTCTGCTTTCATGCTTCTTCTGCCACACCCAACATTCGCTTCCATACATAAGCGTGGGAACAAGAACAGCATCATGCACAGCCATTCGGGCCTTTTCAGACACCGATTGACAGGTCATAAGGCTATTCATTGCTCCATTTACCGCATTACCCTTTTTCACTCTTCTTTCAATGTCTTCATCACATTTTCCATCCCTTGTAAACAAACTAACTAACTAACAATAAATGCCAATATAAGTTCAGAAAATATGTAAAAAGTGGTACATTTGCCTATGAAATTCGAGGGTTCCCCTCGATTTCTCCAGGATCCCATCATCAGACCCTAATATCCTCATCATGGTACCAATCCAGGAGTATCTTCTTTCCAATGAAAAAATAATAATCAAAATCGGTTCATAAATGGCGAAGTAATCGGCAAACAAAAAAAATATACGGTCGAATTGAGAACACTCCTTTTTCTGAAGTCGGTTAAAAAGATTTATTTGCCGCTGTAGGCACAAGAAAAACAAGTATCATAATTTAATTATATTTTAATTTAATTCCATTTCACATTGTCTAATGTATAATGTACAGAATTGTTTTTTTCTTTAGCTTTAGTATTTTAATTTTCTCTTTATAGGTTACTCTGCTTACCCACACTGACAGTAAATTTAATAGGTGTTCCGTAACTTAAATTTATTTATTTTATTTTTAATTTATCGATTTCATTATTTATTATTTCATTCTTGATTGTCGTGCCTAATAATTTATTTTTTTATTTCACAAAATATTATTCGTTAATAGCAATTTAATTATTGAAATTTTAACTATTGCTATGTATGTCTTTATTTCATTTATAAATTGTATTATTATTTTTTAAGAATTTATGAAAAATTTATGTGTAAATGAACACAACTGAATGTTATACATTCTGTGTACTATCGGGAATTTGTCAATAAAACAAAAAATACAAGTTATTCATCTAAATTTATTTTATCGCCTTCAAAGTAGGCCCCATCGCTTGCAATACAACTTCTCCACCGCTTCACCCAGTCTTCCATGCATTTTTCATAGGCTATTTGCGGTATGGCCTTTAGCTCATTCAGCGAATTTTCTTTTATGGCTTCTATCGACTCAAAACGTTTTCCTCGAAGTGGTAATTTTAACTTGGGAAATAAAAAAAATCAGACGGAGCCATATCAGGTGAATACGGTGCTTGGTCGAGAACTTTTGTTGAATTTTTCGCTAAAAACTCTTTCACTATAATGGCTGCCTGTGATGGTGCATTATCATGGTGCAGCATCCATGAGTTGTGTTGCCACAAATCTGGACGTTTTCGGCGGATACTCTCACGCAAACGCTTCATGACGCCTAAATAATATTCTTTATTCACTGTTTCTCCTTCTGGAAGGAATTCGGAGTGAACCACACCACGGTAGTAAAAAAAACTGTCAGCATCACCTTGATTTTGGAGCGACTTTGCCGCGGTTTTTTGGGTTTCGGCTCGTTTTCGAGACGCCATTCTGAAGACTGTTGGCTTGTTTGCATGTCGTACTCATAAACCCATGTCTCGTCGCCAGTTATTATACGTTTCATAAAGGTCGGATCCGTAGAAGCTCGGGAAACCATGTCTTCAGCGACATGCTTTCGCTGCGCTTTTTGAACAAAATTGAGTTCTTCTTCTTCTTCTTCTTCTTCTAGTCGAGCGGCGACGCGTTTCATGCCTAAAATGTCAATGAGAATGTTGTGGACGGACTTAAAAGATATGTTCACCTCACAACCCAACTCTCTCAGACTCATACGTCGATTTTCGAGCACTAGCTTCTTGATTCTGTCGATGTTTTCTTTGGTCGTAGCGGTTGAAGTTCTACCAGAACGAGGCAAGTCTACTACTACTTCTCGGCCTTCTTTAAAAGCCTTATACCATTCATAAGCCCTTGTTTTCGATATACACTATTCGCCGTAGGTATTTCGCAACATTTTTAGTGATTCACCACATATCATTCGAAACACAAAATTTAAGGCACACTCTTTGTTCAACAATATTTTCCATTGTAAAAATCACCGAGGACTCTAAACTATGACCAACAAAAAATGTAGTTTAAAACAAATTAAATGATAGATCCCGCTCAAATTTTGCGCGCTAAATCAGTACAGTGCTACCAACATGCAGTAAAAAAATTGAACGACCTCTTTTACGCGGGTCTTTTTATTGACATATTCCCGATACTTTTTACACAGAGTAGTATGCTGACCTGTAATTGGTTTAAGGACCAGCTGTATTTACCTGTGTTTTTTTTCTGTGATATTTATGTTCTTACACTGTTGTTTGGCTTTAAATAAAAAAATAAACTTTTACAACTTAATTTTAACAACATTTATTTCAGTGGAATGGGGTGAGGTGGTGGAGGCGCTCGCCAGCGCGGTGGTGGACAACCGCATCCAGCACGATTGCTCGGACGTGCGGCGCGCCTCCGTCTACCTGGCGCGGCGGGTGCTCGCCGTCATGCTGTACGATATCAAGGCGGAGAAACAGAGGATGGTATGGTCCTGACACTTTGCTTTCTTATCAGTCTTGTCAATGTACACTTTAAAAGGTAAAAGTTGTAAAAACATTATTCTTACAACTGTAAGGAGACTGTAAGTAACGTAAAGCAATTTCAACTATCTTGTCCCCTATCAACGTCTACGTGTGGCTCAGGAGTTTCTATTTCTAAAGCTCTGGCTACCCCTTTTTGGGATTGATGGCCGTGCATAAAAATCACTTAAAAAGCCCCCTATACCCTTAGTCGCCTCTTACGATCACCCACGGGTAGAAATGGGGTAGTATTATTCTAAGCCGACACTACACGGCTAATAAATAAAGGAAAGAAAAATTTCGACACCAGCGGGAATCGACCCCACGACCTCCGGGTATACGCCCCCGTCACTTTTCTTTCGTTCGATTCATTTTTAGTAATAGTCCCCACATGAGATTTTCATGAACAAAACATTGTAATTACAAATCTTAGTATCACACCCAGACTGACTAAGACATCTTGATAAACTTTCAGAATACCGGTTAAAAGCACTTGAAAACTTCACTTTGGGGAATACATAAAACTATCAAAGTTTGACAATCTGGTTTGACACACGTAAAGGTTTCATTCTCTAATTGGCCCCATGTGATTGTAGCCCGCTATTGATCTGCATTTAGTAGTTAGAGTTTTATGGAACCCTATAAGCTTGGAGAGCAATACTTATTATAAAAAACACATATAGAATTAGACTTTGTTGTACATAAAACCTCTTTCTTACTTACTTATACTCACGCCCATTATTCCCATTTGGGTAGGCAGAGACTATCGATCGCCACTTAGTACGATCTTGACAAACCTCTCTTGCTTCCCTTACATTCATTATTCTTCTCATACATGCTCTTTTATTCTTCTCACTTCGGAATATTGTTATTATTTTCGAAGTCAATCGAGGAAAGAAAAAAATTGACATCATCAGGACTTGAACCCGTGACATCCCTGGCTGAGCCCCGGTCGCTCTGCCAACTAAGCTATGCATACCATAGCTATGGTGCCAAGTAACCACTGTTGCGAAATTTACTTTTCCTTGCTTCTTAACACCTTTCTGGTGTCAAAAACATAGAGATATAGATGAACAAAAATACATTGTTTTCAGAAAAATGCAAACGGCGAGCCAGAGCTTGAACAAGACTTTTACGTACCAGCTGACAACATGGCATCTACTACGAAACCCGATGCAAGTGGCGATAACAAATAAATTTTCATATATTTAAACTTATCTCTATTGAAACATCTGTATATCTCACAATGATCACTTTGGATTAAATACTTTATATTAATTCGTGTTTTGATTCAGATTAGTGTTTGTAACAGAAAATGTAATGTCACAACTTATTTGATTTTTTATATATAAATTTATTGGATGTCGATTTTGATACATGATTTCCTTTTTATTGAAATAATATTATAAAATATTTCTTTCAAATGGTGTGTTTTATTTAACTTAACAATGCTAGTAGTAATATATGTAGTAGTAACAATACAATGCTAGTTCTGGAGCGGTTGAATGGTTTCTACCTGAAATAGACACTCTAGAAAAGTTAGTATTCCTTTTCTTTACTTGACAAACCTCCATGGATACGAATACTCATCAAATTTTGGAATTTAGGCCTAGTTTTCACAGAAAGTGACCGTGACTACTGTCAAATATATGTCTCACTGAAGATACATGTGTGTGTGTGTGTGTGTGTGATTCCAGCTGTACCGAAAAGTTTTACATAGACTTCAAAATAGATTACTATGATGGTGGTAAATAAGCAGGTGTTTTTAGTGTTAACATTTTTTGTTTCCATAGAAAAATATTAAAATTATTATATTGTTACTTTTTGAACAACTCATATGAGTTTTAATTCATTGTAATAATATTTATTAACTATTAAAACTTGCACCAGCCGAAACATAACATAACATAAACGTTCACGCCGAATATCCCCGAAGGGGTTGGCAGAGGTACTAATACTTCTGAACATCACGTGACTTTGTCACCTGGTGTTCAGAGTACCCACGTTTTGCATGGACAGTGTACTCACGTGATAGGGGGCAGGCTTATCGCCGTTTTGTACGAATACACCGTCACATGACTAAGTACAACTCAGCCATGTGGTTTCCCTCACGATGTTTTCCCTCACCGTTAACAACCATGATAAATTAACCACACATATGTCTTTAGAAAAGACAAATTGGTGTAGGCCCGACCCGGGATTTGAACACTAGTCGCTTACACGTTAACCGGTGTTCTACCCATTGAGTTATCACGTCGTGTCGTTAATAAATGCATATGTAATACGCACATAAATAACATCCAAAAACTACGAAAATTTCTACGAACAGGAACTTCGGAAATTCATCAAATATATGTCTAGGTATTAAATTTTCGGCGTTTCGCAATAAGACTTAATTTTTCAGCCAACCCCTAAAACTTCCAATCTCTATGGACAATCCAGAGATATTCCTAAACCTATCAAGTCTCATAAACATGTCACAATACCGCCTTAAAATCGCAACAATCCATCAAACTGACATTCACAAAATATGGTACAAATAAGAAATCTGCAGTTTTAATCCAAAAATCATCACCAGACACATTAAATGCAGTTTCTATTTCCAACAAAACAAAATTGGTTGCCAATCAGGCGACACTAAAGGGTGTGATGAGAGAATCACTTGGTAATGCAAAGATGAAGGAATCCAAGTCATCGCAGGGGTCTCTAATCCTGATGAATCCAGTGGCGAGTGGTGATAATATGGCAACCGGGTTATCCGGACATAAATCCAAGGATGAAATACTCGAGACGCCCACTTTGATCCCTTGCTGCGAGGGGAAAGAATTACAGGTAACACACCATACACACTATTATTATTTTTATAATCGATAAGTCAGCTGTGTAGTGCAGGATTAGAATAGCACAATCCTATTTCAACACACCAGTGTTCTAGAAGGCGTGGTCTTAGGTGTTTTAAGTGAATGGCGGCCGGAGAGCCATCACCAACTATCCCTTATTTTACATAGTTCTCCCCCCCTTATAAATTAAAGTGGCTGTAAAATTTCTGATTCTGAAGCTCTGCCTACCCTTTTAGATATTTCCAGCCGTGAATATATGTATAATTATGTTAGCAAAGAACACCTATTGAGTATCTATTATCGGCTCACAATAATATCTGGTTACGAGCGGGTTTTTATTAGTACATCTATGGGTTAAGATACCAGACAACTAAACTGCGGTGTTGTATCGGCTTAGAATAACACTACCCCATTTCTTCCGGTGGGTATACGTATGAGGCGACTAACTCTATTAGGGCTTTTAATGATTTTTGGGCGATGAGGTTGGAGACCCATCACCAACAACCTTTATTTTGCCATCTATCGCACATTCAACTTTCCAAAAGTGACTGAGGAATTTCCAATTACTTAGGTCTGGCTACCCCAACTAGGGATTTATAGCCGTGAGTATATATATATGTATATATGTACAACTAAAAAATTTGCATTTTTTTATGAGCGGTAATCTATAAAGCAGTGTAAGCGAATCTCGTCTATCAATTGTTGGGAAATTGTCGATTCTAAAGCTCTGCTTACTCTTTTCGGAATAACAACCATGAGTATATATAGTGTAGCGTAGCTTAGCATAGTGTATGCTTCATTTTACCATAATTGCCCACTTCAACTTCCAAAAGTGGCTTCGTGATGGTTTTCAATCTGTGGCCAGGCTCAGATTGCACATGTCAAAATATGGTAATAAAGACTCCATAGTAATAGAAACGCGCGGGAGCAGCGCGATTCTATTTTCTGGCGGTTGGGTTGCGGTAACCGCGCGGTTATGTCTGAACGATTACTTACTAACTCATATAAATTAGACCCGCGCGATTTCCATGCGATTCTATAATCGCGCGGTTCCCGCCGTGTCTGGACTAGCGCTAACCAGTAAAAAAAATAACGCAATGCAAATAATAAATAATATATAAACTATTGTGTATGTCTCGATCGATCTTGTTAAATGGCTACAAAGACAATTTAAACACTACATAAGATAGATACAAGTGTATAATTTTATATTGAAATTGTTGCGAAACATTACACAACAAACGTTAGCCGAGTTAATATAAACTTTATTAATAAACTTTGTACAGGAAAATTTATCTACCTTCTGAGGAAAGTTTTATCGTTCTGCTGATACCTACGAGATACTTCGGATTACTTTTGACATTTTGCCGATAAACCACATTTCTAACTATTCTTTGTAGAATGATATCATCATGACTGCTTGAAAGGGAGGTTGTCTAACTTTATGACGTTTTAATCATACATACATATACTATAACTATAACTATATAATATAGTGTGTAATGTAAGGTTGTGTGATCGTGTGAGGAATGATGTGATTCGTGAAAGGTGTGGTGTAAAAGATGATATTGTAAGAAAGATAGAAAAAGGAATGTTGAGATGGTTTGGGCACATAGAGAGGATGGATGACAGTAAATTGGTGAAAGAGATATATAGAGCCAATGTGGAAGGTAATGTTAGTAGAGGACGACCTCGGAGGACACATTTGGATCAAATAGAAAATGTGCTCAAAAAGGCAGGTGTCCGCAGTATGAAGAATAAAAGAGCATGTATGAAAAGATTGATAGATGTAAACGAAGCCAGAGAGGTTTGCCAGGATCGTACAAAGTGGCGATCGATAGTCTCTGCCTACCCCAATGGGAACTAACGGCGTGAGAATATGTGTGTATGTATGTACATATACTCACGGCTATAAATCCCTAGATGGAGTAGCCAGAGCTAAGGAATTATAAATTTCTCAGCCACTTTTGGAATGTTAAGTGGGGAAAACATGGTAAAATAAAGGTTGTTGGTGATGGGTATCCAACCGCATCGCCCCAAAAAACCCTAAAAAGCCCCAATACCGTTAACCGCCTCTTACGTACACCCACCGGAAGAATTGGGGTAGTGCTATTCTAAGCCGACACTACACAGCAATTTCGAAATAAAATACCATAGATTCTGATACTTTAACGAAAATGCAAATCTTACATTCAATTTATTGGGAAAATTAAAGAATAAATATCCTTTTAAGTAAGTACATAACATTGGGAAAATAAAGAATACGAAATGGCTTCATGTGCTGATAGAAAGTATTTGAAGGAAACATTTTCGTGTCATAAAATAATTCAAAAATATGATTTCAAATCAATATCAATGTTTCGAGTTAAATCTACAATGGATTTATATATTATTTATATACGTATATAAGTTATATAAGAAAAAAAATAGTTCAATATAACAATAGGAATGCGGTGAATAGAATAATTGATACAATGAAATAGGGAATGATTGTCAACAGAAATAAATTATGTTCCCGCTCTAAATGTAAAGGGTTAATTAATTTCAATGGAACGTTTCTGGTCGAATAGAATAGTGACACAATGACAGCAATACAATTGGTGTCTCTCACCACGACTTAAAAGTATATGGTGGTGGCATAATATTTATTTCATTTGGTTCATCTTTTAATAGGAATTGATGGCAGAAAAATTTTCTTAACAATTTTTTAGCTCGCTCTTCACTTGTAAAAGTTATATACTTATAAATTATTTTCCTTCTTAAAAACAACTCTCATCGATCGAAATCACAAACTTTGCAAGCTTATTACAATCTTAGCCAAAAATTATATATGTATATATATATATATATATATATATATATATATATATATATATATATATATATATCACGGCTATTAATCCTTCAATAGTGTAAGCTAGAGATTCAGAATTGGAAATTCCTCAGCCACTGTTTAAGTTGAGATCACACGAACCAACAGCAATAAGAGTGTTAGTGCTATTCCTTGCTAACACCACACAACTTACAGGGTTATAAATTTCATGCAATATTTATTTATTTCAAGATTCTTTTACTACCCAAATACAAACATTTCGTTCTTCGATTCCAACTTTTATTCACCAATTCTTCATGTTCTTGTTCACGTATTACAGATAAATCAGGAGTTGGTCCACATTGGTTTGTCTGCGATATCTGTGAAGCACGAGACGGCTTGCAACATCAACGTGCCAGCAGCGCCCACCAGTCTGCCGGGAATTGTTAAGGTGAGGAAATTAATGGCTTCGAGTGATTGAACCTTTAAAGTTTTATGAGAACACTGCAAATTCACATGTAGGAGACGTGAGTTCAAATTCTTAGCCGGGCTTGGAGACGTGATATCAAATCCTGATTCGGGCCTACACTATTGAGTATTTTCTTAAGTGAACGAAGTGATATTAATGGTCACAGGAAACATTGTGAGGAAATCCATACGGCTGGCTTACTCGTGTGATAGTGTAATTGTACAAAGCGGCGATAGGCCTACCTCCTCCACGTGAATGCACTGTTTTAGAAATCTACGGGATAGTCACGTGATGTTGGAAATTATAAGAAGAATATGCTGGAAGAATGTTGAGTTTGAAGTTATTTTACTGCTCTAATATAATTAAAAACATTATTTTACAAACATTGAAACATTTTCGACATGATAGTCCAGTGGGTAGAACACCCGCCCGAAAACAGAAGGGCGTGAGTTCCAATCCTGGGTCGGGCCTACACCAGTTTGTCTTTTCTAAAGTCATATGTGTGGTTAATTAATCATGGTTGTTAACGGTGAGGGAAAACATCGTGAGGAAACCCACATGGCTGAGTTGTACTTAGTCATGTGACAGTGTATTCGTACAAAACGGCGATAGGCCTGCCCCCTATCACGTGAGTACACTGTCTAAGCAAAACGTGGGTACCTTCTCTGGACACAGGATGGCGCTGCCATGTGAGTTTCAGAAGTATTGGTACCTCTGCCAACCCCTTCGGGGATAAACGGCGTGAACGTTTATGTTTATTATGCTATGTTATGAAACATTTTCAGCATCGGAACTCCTTCCGCTGCCTCCATCGGCCAGACTTGAAAAGGGTGCCCTACCTTCGTTGTATGAAACCGGACGAGCTGGAATCGCTGTTTCAAGGATATGCGGAAATACCGATGAATAATTCATATTCAGGTACATACGATGGTAATTGGCCTAGACCTCGTTTTTAAAACATACCCTTTCTATATTTTAAATCGATTGAAGACATCAAACGAAACAACTTTGCCTATGGAATGCTTATCTAAAATATTGTAATTTTCAAAATAATTAATACATAAAAATTGTCGCTGCCTAGATCAAACTGAGAAAGTATAGTGAGGTTCTTAGCCTCAGTTGAAATAAAAAAAAAATTTTAGCTTATGCTAAGAAACTCACCATACTTTCCCAGTTTGATCTAAGCAGTGTCATTTTTTAATCATTGATTATTTTGAAAATTAGAATATTTTAGATAAGCATTCCATAGGCAAAGTTGTTTAGTTTTATGTCTTTTATCAATTCAAAATATAAAAAGGGTATGTTTTAAAACCGAGGTCTAGGACAATTGGGATATTTATCGATGATACTATGATCGGTCTATGTCGATTTTTGAATTGAGTATTCCAGCTGAAAACAACTAAAGTATCGTTCTGTCACATTGAAATCTTAACAACTGAATGAGAAAAAACGATACTTAAGTCGTTCTTTGCTTGAATACTCAATGCAGAAATCGGGCGTTAGAGTAAAATTGCCCCATCTTAAGAGTAGCATCTACTTTTTTAAGTTACTAAGAAACATTGATGACGACGTGATAGCTCAGTGGGTAGAACACCGGTTGACGTGCAAGCGACTAGTGTTCGAATCCCGGGTCGGGCCTACACCAATTTGTCTTTTCTAAAGACATATGTGTGGTTAATTTATCACCGTTGTTAACGGTGAGGGAAAACATCGTGAGGAAACCCACACGGCTGAGTTGTACTTAGTCATGTGACAGTGTATTCGTACAAAAACGGCGATAGGCCTGCCCCCTATCACGTGAGTACACTGTCCATGCAAAACGTGGGTACTCTGAACACTAGGTGACAATGTCACGTGATGTTCAGAAGTATTAGTACCTCTGCCAACCCCTTCGGGGATATTCGGCGTGAACGTTTATGTTATGTTATGTTATGTAAGAAACATTATGCCTGGTATTTGTAAAGGATAAATGACAACGAGAACGTATTCTGCAGAACAAGCACGAGCACTATTTTATCGATACGATAACGGTTAGAATGAGATGGCAGTATACGATACGAAGTAAGTGCGTAAGAGATGGCTGCTTTATCCCACGCGATAACTAGTTTAAACACGGCTCGTGCTTGCCCTTCTGCTGCAGAAAGCTATCTGCAGACGTATAAATTACCACAATAATTATGATAATGTATGATGATAGTCAATTTCTTATTCTAAAGCTCTGACTACCCCATTTAGAAATTCATAGCCGTGAGTAAATGTGTGTCTCTATGAACTAGGCTTAGTTGAATTATTTTTAATATTTTGAGTAAGGCAAAAATAGGCATGTACTGTTTGTCCAGTGACCGGGTGTAACCTTGCACATGAACTGAGGTTCCAGTATTCATGTCATTCACCCAAAAGATCTGCTGTGTACTATATTGTAGTAATTAATTATGTTTTTTTTATTTATTTATTTTTTCATGTGTTTACAATCATATTCTCTAAGATAGAATATTTATTTACTTATTAACGAGCATGCAGTATCTACATCAAGTAGAGTGCAAAAGAAAAACATGTCGTCAATATTGTTGAATTGTTACTTTCCTAATTTTGTACTTGGTTTTGTAGATCAATAAAAAAAAATATGTTTTATAACATTCTAGGATTACCAGACCGAGCACCAAAACCATTGAATCCAATCAAATCAAGGTGTGAAGCGAAAGTCGAAAATATTGATGATGGTGTGTACTTTGTTTCATATTTTTACTATTACACATTCCTGGTTGAAGATTATTTGTCAAGCATATGTATTTGGGCTATTAACCAGTACCACAAAGGTCCAAGATGACGTCCAGTAGGTATGCCGAAATGTCGGACAAATATACCACGTAAGTGATTTCACAACATACTGGTTTGAGTCAATCCCGATTTTTGTATATAAATGTATACAAACCGCGAGTGTTCAAAAAGTGTGTTAACAATACAATCGTTCAACAATATCTTGACAAATACTAAGAATTAAATAAAAATCTTGGAACATTATACAGTTGCATGTAATTCGTTCGATAAATTTCCGTATACACAATTTAGACCCATAATGTTCAACCATGATAGTCCATTGGGTAGAACACACGCCCATCAAAACAGACAAACGTGAGATCAAATCCCGGGTCGGGCCTACACCAATCTATCTTTTCTAAAGTCATCTGTGTGAATAATTTATCATGGTTGTTAACGGTGAGGGAAAACATCGTGAGCAAACCCAAATGGCTAAATTGTATTTAGTAATGTGACAGTGTATTCGTACAAAACGGCGATAGGCCTGCCCCCTATCACGTGAGTACACTGTCCAAGCAAAACGTCGGAACTCTGAACACCAGGTGACAATTTCACGTGATGTTCAGAAAAATTGGTAACTCTGCCAACCCCTTCGGGGATATACGGCGTGAACGTTTGAGTCTTTTGAGTTGAGCCTATAATACTCGTCTCAAACACAAATATAAGCAACTTGATACGAAATCCAATGACTTACTCCCCTAGACGCTCTCCACCCAACACTCACTGAGAAGCCGGGGGGTATCGAGGACGTCCCGGAAGGTATGCGACTCCACGGCACCCGAGCTAAGCTGTACACCTCAGTCTTGGCGGGTATCACTGGAGACCATGTTGAGTGAGTGACATTTTAGCATATTATGACCATAGTCTGCCTCCGTAGTCTCGCGGTTAAGCGCTTGGTTTCAAGTACGGAGGTCTCGGGTTCGATTCCCTGGGGGTGGTAACATTACAAATTTAATTTGTAAGATTAAACCCAGTCTGAGGGATATTACAGGCTTGAATCACCTGATTATACGAAAATTAAGATGATTCCGATTTCGTAACGGTAGTAGTCGTTAGTCTGCCAACCCGCAATTGGCCAGCGTGGTGGACTATGGCCAAATCGCCCTATATAGGGTAGGCTCGAGCCCCTTGGTGGGGACGTAAATGAGCTGTGAGGAACCATAGTCTACATATATCCCTACCAAGGCGCTTGAGCACAGCCTGAATAGGATGATTTGGCCATAGCTCACCAAGGTGGTTCACCAAGTGAGCGTTGGTATATTTACCTCCAAATAAAATGTATGTGAAATCACGGTTTTGGAACTTCCTTTCTAGCTCACACGGAAGAACATTGCAGTCATTAAAATGACTACCCGATGGCAAAGCCACCATTGTATACTATAACGAGACGTAGTATGCATTAAGAGATAAAGTAAAAACATATCCACCCCAAGTAAATGAAAACCTTAAAATATGGCTTATAGTTTAATTTCTTAACAAACTTCTTATTTCTCCCTTTTGAAGCCTCAACTATAATTATCCGGGACATCATATGATATACAAATTGGTATATAATTACCAATAATAAACAAAGGAAAGATAAATTTCGACACCTATAATATCACAACAATGAGGTTTCCATGAACAAATTTATCATAATAATTGGAACATACTAATTATAATTATAGCATACAATACGATTTGAATATTCTTCCCCCAGAGACGTACGACATACCAATCCCAGACAGTATGATGGAACCAGGCGTGAAAGCCTAGTTCCAGCCATACTCTAAAGCTCATCTTTATATATTATTTCTGTAAGCCTCTTTCTTGCCCGGAAGCCTGTGACGCGATGAGTTAAGCTAGAAATTTGGTTCAGGTATTGTTTTGTACAGTTCGCGGCCGTGGTGTGTACAAAATTCAGACATCTGATGTAACTGGATTAAGTTAATTGTTACAGAATTTCAAAGTTTCGATTTTGGCCCATAGACTTTGCTTGAGTGTCATAAGCGCGCGCAAACTTTAGTCGATCAGAGATGCCCTGTGATTGGTCGGAATTTTTTCAAACCGGCCAATCAGAAAAATTCACTAGAAATTCAAAGAGCTGAGCTGTGATTGGTCGGAAAATTTCAAAATAAACTCATTTTATTAGACGCGACGTAGTCGCGCCAGGGTTACCCACACCCACTATTATCATCTAAAAGTGTCCTGCGTAGTCGTCCTCTACTGACTTCTTTTCACAATCCATACCAATACATTTTAATATACGTTCCCCCCAGAGACACACCCGACATTCAAATCCCAGACAGTATGATCGAGCCCACGGTGGAAGACGAGTCCCAGCCGGAGGAACTACAGATCATCTTCCCGCCGCGAGATGACGCCTCCGTCAACACGCAGTCTAACGATGTCTTTGAGATGGAGAAAGCTTTGGTGGTGAGGTTTCGACTTGTCAAGGGGATGAATCTTTGTTTAACTAGAGATCCACCCTGGCTTTACAATAGTTTTAGCATTTTCCGGCTTTATAATCTGAAAGAATTATTGACATCGCTGTGTAGTGTCAGCTTACAATAGCACAATCCCGTTTCTTCCCATGGGTAATCGTGAGAGGAGACTAAGAAGGCTTTTTAAGTGATTTTTGGACAATGCGGTTGGAGACCCATTACAAAATACATTTAGTTTACAATCTTTTAATCACTTAACTTATAATGTGGCTTAAGAATTTTATAATTCTGAAGCTCTGGCTGCCTCTTGTTGCGATTTATAGTCGTGAGTATATGTATGTATTAAAATCGTTTGAGTACTTTCAGAACCCTTTATAGCATAATAAGTATAAGTGAAGTTTAATCTACTCTGCAAACCAATACGCACCACTCACAACCAACGAACTAAACTATCACCAACTGCACAACCCAAGCGATGATCAGAGTTATCAATTTAAAAAGTGGCAACTCGGTTTGATTCACCAACATATTTATCAGAATAAACCACCGAACAGCAACCATAAAAAGCAAATTGCTTGATATATTTTTTTGTACTGTTCCCACCTACCCATACTCGCAGCTTTTCATCGTATAATGGGGTTGTCTGAATTTTTGGGTTGAAAATTCCTTACATACTATTGGGAGTTGAATGGGCGGACATTTCAATAACTTCGCCCAAAACTAACTCCCATGAGTACCCTGATACGATATTCATAGGAAGCAATAGGTTTGTGATATTTTTCATTCATTCATTCATTTATATACTCACGGCTATAAATCCCTAGAAGGGGTAGCCAGAGCTAAGGAATTAGAAATTTCTTAGACACTTTTGGAAGTTACGTGGGGATTAGATGGTGAAATAAAGTTTCTTGGTGATGGGTCTCCAACCGATCACCATCACCCAAAAATCCCTTTAAACCCCCTATACCGCTAGTCGCCTTTTACGTACACCCACCGGAAGAAATGGGGAATTGCTATTCTAAGCTGGCACTACACACAAGTGATATTTTTGAGATTGCATTAATGAAAACATTAAGGGATTGGGGTTTTTAAATGATTGTTGGGCAATGCGGTTGGAGACTTATCACCAACAATCTTTATATAAATTTTTTTTCCTACTCAACTTCCAAATGTGGGTGAGGAGTTTCTAACTCTAAAGCTCTGGCTATCCCTTTTTGGGATTTATAGCCGTGAGTATAAGAGTGTATGAAACATTATGTAACAAAGTGGCAGAAATAAAGTATAATTGGTGATGGGTCTCCAACCGCATCGCCCAAAATCACTAAAAAACACCATACTATTAGTCGCTTCTGACGACACCCGTAGCTAGAAAGGGGTAGTGACATTCTAAGCCGGCACTACAAGGCATATAATGTTTCAAATTTAATAATTGATTGTTTTCAGGGCAAACAGTCCTAATTGAATACGATTTGCTGCAAAACCGATGGTCGTAAAAATCAAGAGTAATCGCAATCAACTATTTTAAACTTATTGAATAATTAAATTATTTATTGTAATTAAAGATACCAATCAATTATATAAACTGGACTTTTACTGCAATTTTTAGTTGATGTAAGATCATTGACAATATTACGTGTTATAGACTACTTTCAAACTAAGGCTTATATAAAATTGTTGTTTAATTAACATATTTTTTTTAACAAAATATAATTATACGAAAATAAAACAATAGAAAAGTAAGTTTGAATTTATATTTAGTCTCTACAATATCATACAGTGGACAGTTCCACGCGTTCCCGTTCAAAGAAATTGCACAGTAAGAACTAAAGTGACCTAAATATCAATTTTGGGAAATTGAGATAACAATGTTAAGGGCCGGCGCTGACTGCCGGCATGGCATGGCAAAGGATTTCGGTACAGATATAGCATTTTTAATATTATTACCATGGATATAGAATTCATTTTACTTCATTTTGACACAACAATGCCGACGTTCTGTAATACCGCGGCCTCCCTCGGCATCGTTGTGTCAAAATGAATTCCATAGGCATGGTAATAAGATTAAAAATGCTATATCTGTACCGAAATCCTTTGCCATGCCATGCCGGCAGTCAGCGCCGGCCCTAACTCACCTCAAACTAAGTATACCTCCTCCTCTTTTTAAACAGATAAAGAAAAAACCCCTGAGAAATTTGTCTTAGAATTTTTGTATCCTAAAAGAGTATCAGTTTTAATTTTGTGGCGGTAACTTAGTTTTTGGGTTATACCAATTTAGTTCTCACTATGCAAAATATACAGATACATGTAAAAGAACATTTCTCGGAATCAATCATCAGTTACACAGCGCGTCGATTATTCATACAAATAATTGCACTTCATTATCTTAATTGAAATTGGTGAATCTCTACGCTTTACATGGCTATCCTTCTCTAGTAAACATTCCCTTTCGTTGCGATTAAACATAACATAGTACTTGAAAACAGAACAATGCACACAGATAACTAAAATTGTACATAAAATAATGGACAGTTTTATCTAAAAGATAATGTGTAGTTTTCAAAGATGAAAGCAAACATAAGCTCAGTATTATATATCAGTATTATCGCCATAATAGTGATAGTCGAAATATATTTCATTATATAAGTGCATCTGCGAACTAGCACGTTCGTAATTTTTTACTGGATATAGTGTGGTATATAACAGAAGTCTCATTCGCACTTACAAAGTATAGTATAACTATCTCATTCTAACCAAACAGTTTAAGATAAAATTGAGAGCGTGCTAGCAATTTATAGTTGATTTTACATACTCAGCATAGAAGTTGCCATGTTTAATGAATAATAAATATAAGCGCACATGTTTCTTATGTATCTATCTCATCTCGGTATGTAATTTTATTTCGGTATATTTGTAGTGTAAGTGATATTGGTGAATCCATATATGCTTATATGGTTCCAAAAGCTGTTTCTCATTTACTATTTAAATTCATAGGGTTATTTAGAAATTTCAGTTTGTTTAATTTACCTTCAATCCCAGTTACTTGTAAAAAGTAACTTCTTTACTTCAATATAATCAATTAAATACTTCGACAAATATGATATTTAAATTATAACAGTGGCCAATAATTACTTAGAAATAGCTGTATTTATTGGTTTTAGCTTTTTCTCCTTCATTGACATCATATTCTGGCAAAAAGTGGGAGGAAAAATGACGTGTGATAACAAGAAATTGTATTTACTTTATTTAATAATTTATATTGTTTGTTTTATTTGGTGGTTCATATTATTCATTTGTTGGAATGTCAGATAGCATCATACAATAACTTTAGGCATATTGAAGTCAAACAGAGAAATAGCTTTAGTATATAGGGGTAACTTAATTTTACCTTGGAATAACAGTCCCATATAAATTTACTTAATAAGCTTTAGAAAACATACTAGACAACCAATGCTAAACAAAATTGATTTTAAATAAGTTTTTACTACATATAAAACTTATACGAAGGATTAAGGGAAGGAATAATCTGAGATATAAAATACACCATAAATAGTTGAACCCAATACTGTGGTCCCGAAATAACTCATACAATTCTAACGCCATCTAAGCCAACAGTAGCGCATCACTTAATTATCAAGCATAAATTTTCTCACTTCATTTAAGGTATAAGGGACAGTGCTAGTTTAGTTATGATAATCTCAATTTATATATTTAAAAAGATAAGTTGACTGACTAAAACTTTTCATTCAATTCACTCTAAAAAGTTTAACTGAAAATAAATAGAATATGTAAATTAGTTCGGAACAAGGGACAATATAGAAATTTGTAGAATATTCAAATGCCATCGCAATTTTAATAATTTAACTAAGAAAGCACTGTCCCGAGGTTGCAATGATTTGTTTTGAATGTTGAACACTTTTTTATTGGTTAGAAATTTAAGTTTTAAAAACAATAATATATGCTCCAAATAAATCCTAGAATAGAAAATTAATAATACATCATAAATGAATAAGAATTAAGTCACAGAAATTTAGTTGATTTTAAATAATAATAGTAGTCAGGTCCCAATTAACAAAAACCATCTTAACCAAGTGTTCAACACATTTTTATACACTTTTAATATTAATACAAGCAATACCCTTTCGGTTGCGAAAACATTTAAATAATTGCATTTTCTATAATTATTTTGTGACATTTACATATAGGAGTAAAATTCAATGGACAATAACAGACTCATCTACCGATCACATTAAAAGTTGTTACATTACACACATAGGTCTATCGTCACAAATATGACATTCATTATGACTAAAAATCATAAATATTGTGGTTTGTTCAATATTTTAACAACTATATGTACATAGACGGTACGCATGTATGTACATATTTATAATATAGCCAGATAATTATATCCTTGAGCTAGGGCGTGCGACACAAATTCAACTTATATATTTTAATCATTAATATTCTTCACACATACAACGCACATTTTTAATAATATTTATTAATCGTATTAGAAAACTTCAAATTTCCTATCCTATTATCATACAAAAAGGAGGTAAACATATTAGCTATAAAAAAAGTTTACTCGCTAGGTAATCAGTATTTTCATTAAATAAACATACAAAATAATAATAATAATCATAAAAAAAATACTCTTCACTCTGCTAATGTTTTTAAATAATGGAAATGATTGGGTGTGAAAACGGGTACGTTTTCGTATGTAAAAGTAGTGCTAATGAGAGTATAGTTCATATTTCACTCCGTAGTTCATATCACCAACACTGTAGTTCCATCATGTTTTATCGTAGACACGCGACGACACGGGCGCACTTTACTTACATTTAAATGGCATCTTTATCTACACCTGAAACGAACAATTTACTAAATTACATAACATAACATAACCGTTCACGCCGAATATCCCCGAAGGGGTTGGCAGAGGTACTAATACTTCTGAACATCACGTGACTTTGTCACCTGGTGTTCAGAGTACGCACGTTTTGCATGGACAGTGTACTCACGTGATAGGGGGCAGGCCTATCGCCGTTTTGAACGAATACACTGTCACATGACTAAGTACAACTCAGCCATGTGGGTTTCCTCACGATGTTTTCCCTCACCGTTAACAACCATGATAAATTAACCACACATATGACTTTAGAAAAGACAAATTGGTGTAGGCCCGACCCAGGATTCGAACACTAGTCGCTTGCACGATAACCGAGTGTTCTACCCACTGGGCTATCACGGCTTTCTAAATTAGTTTTGCCAATAGTACTAATATGCAACAATAAAAAGGGGTTTTTTTAGGCTTTTAAAGTGGTTAATGGGTGATGCGGCTAGAAACCCAACACAATAATTCACCAGATTTACCAAACTTTTCCCATTTAGCTTTCAAAGAGGCATGGGAATGGTTCCAACTACCCCTCTATTGGATTTACAGCTGTGAGTATAGGTAATTAGAATTGTACTCATGAGTTCTGAAATATAAGCAGAACTAACGGCCGTTTGGTCTACATTGTGGCGTCGTGGCGGCCACATACCACAGGGAGAGTTTGGGTAGGATACCACAAAGTGGATCGATGATCGTTGTGGAGAACTTTGGGGACCCTATGCCTAGCAAAGGACGTCTATTGGCTGATGGATAATAAGAAAATCACTGTCTTTAAATCCATCACAGCTTTAGATCGTTGCATAAACTCTCGCGTGTTAGCAACTAGAAAACCGCAACCACCGCAATTCATTACTTTTGGTAGCCGTTTAGCTACATAAGCCCCAAATTTGTCCTTCACGTTTCCAATGAGTAAAAATAATAGTTAAAAATCGCTTTTTTAAGAGTTTAATACGATAATGCTGTTAATAAAAGAAATAAGAAACATTTACAAAAAAATGCATATTGTTAGAAGCAGGACTGATATGCGCGCCGCCTACTGGTTGATTTATCAAATACATTGACAGTTTAGGGCCTTTCTCATTACATTGGCTTCAATCACCTGAGTTCAAACCTATCGCATCTCTTTAAAATCAATTTTGTCTATAATTTTTTTAACTCACCGTGTTCGCTCGTAGGCAGTGCCTACTGCTCCGCCGCTCATAACTTGTGGTTGCTGGTGAGCCACGTGAGCCCCTCGTACAGTCCGTCGCCCGTGGTAGCGCACGACGGTTGCACGTACCAGTTGCGGTCGCGGATACGCGTCAGCCCCAGCTTCTCTTGGATCTCGTGGGGTTTCATCGCTGGAAAGTGGGATGAATAATTGAGAACATTGGATAAACTTCAAGAATATTCCAAGTAATATGGGGGGGGGTTCATTGCTACAAGACGGCGAGAAGAAACTATGATGACTCGAGGCATTCAAAGGAATAGAAAGGGCTTGATTGCAGATAGATGACGAGTCGGACCAATCAGAATTAGGAAAGAAACTTCAAGAACATTTAAAGGGATAGGTGGGGTTTTATTGCTACTAGTTGGCGAAAAGAGACTTATTATTCCGTGAGAAATTTAAAGAGCATTTAGGGTAATAGGTGGCTCGTACAGCCGTCGCCCGTGGTAGCGCACGACGGCTGCACGTACCAGTTGCGGTCGCGGATACGCGTCATCCCTAGCTTCTCTTGGATCTCGTGGGGTTTCATCGCTGGAAATTGGCGAGACAAAACTGACAGAATGCAGGAAGAAATTTCAATAAGACTTAAAGGGAATAGGTGGGGTTTAATCACTGCAAGTAAGCAAGAACCAACTATCAGAGTTTTGGGAGAAACTTGAAGAAAATCAAGAGTAAGGGTTATAGGTGGCTCGTACAGCCGTCGCCCGTGGTGGCGCACGACTACACGACGGATCTCGTGGGGTTTCATCGCTGGAAAGTGGGATAAATAATTGAGAATGTAGGAAGCGTGGGGAGAAACTTCAAGAATATTCAAAGGAATAGGTATGGTTTTCATCACTAGAAATTGGCAAGACAGGAGTTTTAGAATTTGGAAGAAATTTCAAAAATATTTAAAGGTGCTGTGTAGTGTCGGCTTAGAATAGCACTACCCCAATTCTTCCGGCGGGTGTACGTAAGAGGCGACTAACGGTATTGGGGCTTTAAAAGGATTTTTGGGCGATGCGATTGGAGACCCATCACCAACAACCTTTATTTTACCATCTTTTTCCCACTTAACTTTCCAAAAGTGGCTGAGGAATTTCTGATTCCTTAGCTCTGGCTACCCCATCTAGGGATTTATAGCCGTGAGTATATGTATGTATGTGTATGTATGTTAAAGGAATAGGTAGACTTCAATTGCTGCAAGTAGGCGCTATCAAACTATTAGAATTCGGGGAGAAACTGGAAGAACATTTAACTTCTCTTGGATCTCGTGGGGCTTCATTGCCGAAAGGTAGGGGAAAGATTTAGAATTTGGGAGAAAATTCGAGAACATTCAATTAGACTTCATTGATGGAAGTGGTGGAATGTTTTTTTTTATAGAATTTGGGGAGAACCTTTGTCTGATTTGGATCTAGTTTTACCTACTTGCTGAAAGTAGGTAAGACCAAACTTTCAGGATTCGGGTAAAAGAGTCTCAAAAGCTCAACAAGCATCCTTTAAACTAGCGATTGCTATATATCTTACCATCAGGCAAGTCCTGTTTATTGGCAAATATGAGTATGATGGCGTCCCGCATCTCCCGGTCGTTGATGATCCGGTGCAGCTCCTGCCGCGCCTCGTCGATGCGGTCGCGGTCCGCGCAGTCCACCACGAATATTAGACCTTGGGTGCCTGGAAATACGGGTTATATTTGTTAGACTAGAATTAATGGAAAATTATATCAGTTATGGGGAATAGGTAATATTACGCTTCATAATGGATAATTTATCAGTGCATGCAGATAGTGTGTTGATGGATCTGGGTATCCGAAGGTGCACTTTGATGATGTAAAGGTTGATTTCACCAGACAAATTTTGAGATCATGCATACATACATATACTCACGGCTGTAATTCCCTAGAAGGGGTAGCCAGAGCCAAGGAATTATAAATTCCTCAGCCATTTTGAGATCATTGTGGTTTTTAAAGAATCAAATGAATCGTTACATTCACCTTGCCTCGCTCAGCATCATGATGACCCAAGTAAATGAAACGGTTCCCAAGTTATGTTAATTTTAATTTACTTTTAGGAAACGCATATGTGCGTTAGTCGAATACGATGCAGTTTAGTTTATCATGCAGAACTAGTGCAGATTTGAACTAGGCCTATAGACCGTAATGCTACGGGTATTACAGTCTACGAGTAACGGCCAGAAAACTCGAAAAGCTTATCGAGTCCGGTATTCAGTTTGTAAATTTAATCCCGGGAATCAAAACCATGATCTCCAAGTCGTGACTCGAGAGCTCTAACCGTTGAACCACACTGTGACCACAGAAGCAGTTCATATTATTATATTTTTTGCGAAAATATAACTTCGAACTTGCAATACGTAATTTTCGTAAGTATAAACACCGCTCAGTGATGTAGTGAAAAAAAGTGAGTATCACTAAGTATAAAATACCACTTACCAGTATAATAATGCCTCCACAAAGGTCGTATCTTGTCCTGCCCCCCGACGTCCCACACGTTGAATTTGACATTCTTATACGTGACGGTTTCCACGTTAAACCCGACTGTCGGTATCGTTGTTACTGATTGGCCTAGCTTTAACTTATATAAAATGGCTGAAGGATGTGGTTAAGGAAATATTCATTATTCACTGCTTACATAGAAATTAGTTTTTATAAGTAAATACTTTTTTCTAAAGCTTTTCATATACAAGAAGACAGCTATGTCAATTGAATACTTCATTATTCTTCGAAACAGAAAAGTGGGAGGATATGCTTTAGACTTCGACTAATTGTTTTTTGCAAGCGATATCATTTTCTTGAATATTTCGACTGAATGTTTTAAGTATTTAGTTTTCATTTAATCAGGATAAAGTTGATGAACACTTTGAAAAGTAAACTTTACTTTGACAGCAGTCATTTCTATACTAGCTGTTTCTGCATCTGTTAATGATTTCACCGCAGCTCTTATCATGCACACCAAGAGACACAAGCGCACCCTGAATAAGCCATCCGCTAGACTAGATCACGCTAGATTAATGCAGGTTGTCTGTCTAACGACTTATACTTATATAAGCTATAGCTAAGCTACGGAGGCAGTGGTATATGATATATAATATAGGTACTTTCATAAATCTTCGTTTACCTTTCATCGACCTCCATCACACTTGCCTCTGAATAAAAAGTTGGCAACCATAAATGGGAGTGATGAGGCTTAGGCTTTTATCTTATTACATATTGTGTACAAATAAATATGTCACAACATGAATAAAAGACACGAAGGAAAATATTTCTTTTCTACGACAATATTAGCCTTCGGCATTCAAATTTATTTCGCTTTGAGAGATTCATCTTTTTCGTGGAGCTATCTTTCCAAGATCAAAGTATAAAGGCGTTTTCACATTTTTCATAAGATTTCATTTTGCATAAACTGAATCATTTTTCTTAACTTAGTAACTTTCATGAATAGCTTATCCGTCTGTATGCATAATATTAACCTTAGGTTGGGTAGTAACAGCTTTAATCACAAAAAAGAAATTGCACAACGAGATTAATACTCTTTCTATCTCTTTTAACAAACTTTGCAAATATATTTAAAATGTCACTGAAGACATATTATTCAGTCGTTTAATTACAGTAGTAGAAGTAACAAAACGATAATATTTACGCATATTTATATATCTTATTGGCACTTTGGCACTTATGTACCATTTTAATGTCTACAGTGCCAAAAGAAAGTATCGCTGTGTAGTGTCGGCTTAGAATAGCACTACCCCATTTCTTCCGGTGGGTGTACGTAAGAGGCGACTAACGGACTTGGGGCTTTTTAAGGGATTTTTGGGCGATGTGGTTGGAGACCCATCACCAACAACCTTTATTCTACCATCTTTTCCCCACTCAACTTCCAAAAGTGGCTGTGAAATTTCTAATTTCTCAGCTCTGGCTACCCCTTTTAGGGATTTATAGCCGTGAGTATATGTATGTATGTAACATACATAAACATAACATAAACGTTCACGCCGTTTATCCCCGAAGGGGTTAGCAGAGGTACCAATACTCCTGAACTCACATGGCAAGCGCCATCTAGTTTCCAGAGAAGGTACCCACGTTTTGCTTAGACAGTGTACTCACGTGATAGGGGGCCGGCCTATCGCCGTTTTGTACGAATACACTGTCACATGACTAAGTACAACTCAGCCATGTGGGTTTCCTCACGATGTTTTCCCTCACCGTTAGCAACCATGATAAATTAACCACACATATGACTTTAGAAAAGACAAATTGGTGTAGGCCCGTCCCAGGATTGGAACTCACGCCCTTCTGTTTTTCGGGCGGGTGTTCTACCCACTGGACTATCATGTGGCATGTATGTATGTATGTATGCCAAAAGAAAACTTATACTCGATTCTTACGGCTCTAAATCCGAAAAGATCCAAACGCTACTAATCAATATTTTAATCTATTCAAAACGTTCTGTCTGCTTATCCATCCAGCACAAAGTACAAGACATGCCTTATTACCATACATTGAGTACATATTAGAAGTTTGATGTGCTCTACTTGAACCCAAGTGAGCGTGAAATAATCGACATATGTTAAGCAGACCTTCGCCGGTTTGTCATATTGTCGCGGAGGAAACTCGTCTTTTTGTTACGATGTGTGAAACTCTGAACTTGAGAGTTGACACGCAAGTGAAACTGGAAAGTAATTTTATCGATGTACAACCAGTTGATGCAAAATTAATGAAAAATAAAACCATAAGAATGGCAATATTACAGGCATGCGTGGGCTGTTCTGATATTAAATAAACGATATCAAATTATCTCAAATTCAAAACGAAAGTAATTGAAAAATAGAACCGGTGATTTACTAAATATATTAATGCAATATTTTTCCAGTAAATGGTTTGGAAATATTTAACTCTTTTAAAAGAAAATCTTTGATTTTAAGCTGAGATTAATAGATTGATACCCAATATCAATTTCAAAAAAAATAATTCAATTTTTATATATTGCTAATAGCTCTTGAAAGACTGTTTAATAAATTGAAATTTGCTCCTTTATTAATAATACAAAAGATTACATTATAATAGCTGTCAATATAATAACCTATTGCTATCAATTGTTCATTGACACAGGTAGGTAAAACAACATCTAATCACCCTATATACAAGCCAAACTTAATTTGTTTTTTTTTATGCATTTTTGGCAAAGGATACTAGTTTTCCCAGCAGCGTCTAGTCCCAGCATCAATATCCTCATCTCCTTGTTGCCGAAGATCTTAGACAGCAGCTTCCCCATGATGCTGACCTCACCTCAACCGCACAACTGGAAAAACAAACAAACATACATCAATTTAGAATTCAAGTTCTAGTGCATTCAGTAGTCTTTTGGAAATAGAGAGGCTACAATGAAGTTATCTGTGATTGCGATTATCTGTGTATCTGTGATTAAATTGCGATAATTTAATTTATTTGTGATTTTGACGATTCGTAAGTCTAATGAGATGTTGTTGTTAGGTGTACACTATTGACTAATATTCATTTCAAGTTTTTATTTGAAAAGCACTAGAAAAATGAATATACAACTGTATTGTAAGTATTTAGTATATAGATAAAAATGAGTTAATGGCTTAACAGCTAGATGTGTATGCCAAGAGATATCTTTCATTCACTAATCCATTTATTCAAAAATCCATTACATAGCACGCCTAATTGTGATCGATGTCTACTTTCAAAAAGGAATACGTGGTATCGTAAACATAATACAACTCAGGATACACCCAAGGGGTATATCGCTAAAGGTTTTTTCATGGTAACTATGCCATGGTCGCATATGTGGGAGCTTGTTATTGGCTAATTTTTGTCTATGCGATAATCTCATATTGTAAATTTTGCTGTAAGTCCCCCAAAGATTATAAAATAAAATATTAAAGGACTTTTAATAAGTATGTTACACCTACATTCGAATTATTTATTGGTAATATCAAATACCTAAGTAGGATTTCCGCTATTCCTGACGTTGCAACTTCGAGGAAACTTTAATTGCTTAAGTTTCATTAAGTTCGCTGAACGTTCGTTATTGATTTCACATGATATTTTGAGAAATGGCGTAGAAGATTTAATATAGAATGAATAGTGTCAGTGCTAGATTAAGATGTAAAATGTATAGAATAAAACTGAAGTTATTGCAACTTTAATTTTATAATTTTACGACTAACAAGATTTTTCACTTTTCTTTTTTATGGACTTTTAACGAGCAAGAGCTCTAGTCAAGAAAGGCTATTGTTACGATATAAAATTTTATATGTTATTACCGCAAGCATTGAGCATATCCTGAATAAGGCAGCGAGCTATAATGTAAACGGTAAGCCAATTCAATGGCTCACCTGATTAGCTTAAAGGCTTACGAAAACCCAGTTCAGTAAAGGAGTTTGAAAAGGAAAGCTTATTATATTCTTAGCGTATTATAGAACTTCTTCCTTGATGAAAATTTTATTCTCTTGCTCAATAACCATTTTGATAGGGTATTTTAAAAAGAGTCTACCTTTTCAAGGGGGTTATTAGAGCGGGTTTCATATAAGGGTGGCTTAAAATATTCCGCTGAAATCTGAAGAAAAATGAAAGCTTTTACGGTGTCCGTCCTGAATAGAGTATTAAGCTTTAGTCTACTACGCGAGCTAGCTGCATATACGGGTTTTGTCTAGTAAGTATTCAAAATACATCAGAAAATTTGAAATAAAATTGCTAAAACACCGGCTTGGTATTTCTCCATTCATTCTAAACAAAGGCGGGCGCGAGCTGGGCATACGCGGAACATTTTACAAAATATAAAACAAAACGCACAATAGTCCAGTTTACTGCACACAAATGCACGTACTGTTGTCATCGCGTTACTTCCTTAATAGCTGTATTGTACTATGCAATACGGAGGTGGTTATGACTTGATAAAACTAAGTCTCATGATGTTATTAAAAACGGCCATAGGCGAGTCGCCTATCCCATGAAAACAAGTTCAGGACAAAAAAAAAATGGTGAAAAAAAAAACACGTTATCTTCACAAGTATTAGTATCTCTGACACTCATTCTTAGCCATACGACGTAGAGGATATCTATTATACAATTGAAGGGATTTCGACCAGAAATAAGCGCACTCGTAAGTGCCATGGAAAGTATAACAAAAATGCAGAGATAACACATGAAACTTATGTCTGATCGAGCATGACATCATAATCTGTTTCTTTTAAGTTGGTATTACACAACATGGCACAAAGAGCATGTTGGTAAGTGCACGTGTTTCGTGATAAGCTAACTTAGACTTACTTAGCTTATCAAATTACACTTTCAGTGGATACTTCTCTTTTTTCTCTTACTTACTCTTTGTACCCCGCTATGTAATTTACTTTTAAACTAAAAAACAAAGTTGTTTTTCCTAGGATATTAAAATACTCTGTACGTTGTTGTAGTACTCTAATGATTAACTACGAATTTAATTAAACGTTTGTTAGAGCAACATCTTTCTTAGCAATTATAAAAGAATAGCGCACAGTATATAATTTAAAATGCTGTTTTGATTGTATCGAGTGTACAGTCATATGCATTTAGCAAAAGCTGTTATTTTAATATTACAATCAGAAACTCCAATTTTATTTATGTATATTTGAGTGTAAAGGCTGTATTCTATACCCCGAGCTAATAATGTTTTAATTTGGGGCTTAATTGATCTCCGCTTAATTGTCGTTTAGTGACTGCTAAAATACCATTACCATCTTTTCCCCAATCAACTTCCAAAAGTGGCTGAAGTATTTCTTATTCCAAAGCTCTGGCTACCCCGTTAAGGGATTTATAGCCGTGAGTATATGTATGTATGTATGTATGTATGACTGCTAAGAATAGTACCACACTATGCAACCTCACCAGGCAACTAAGGGTACGGGGCTTCTGAATGAATGCTAAGGAATGCAGATGGAAACCCATCTGTAACCATCTTTTTGATCTGGACCATCGTATCCATTTTAATCTTTTATTACTGGCTGAGGTATTGTATATTCCATAGCTCTGCCTACTCTTTTTTTGGAATTATACCCGTAAGTGTAGGCGGTAGTAAAAAGGGCGGGATATAATAAATTCACTGAAAATAACATACATACATATACTCACGCCATTAGTTCCCATTGGGGTAGGCAGAGACTATTGATCGCCACTTCGTACGATCCTGACAAACCTCTCTAGCTTCGTTTACATCCATCAATCTTTTCATACATGCTCTTTTATTCTTCATACTTCGGACGCCAGCCTTTTTGAGCACACTCTCAATTTGGTCCAAGTGTGTTCTCCGTGGTCGTTCTCTACTAACATTACCATCCACACTATCTCTATAGATCCCTTTTATCAATTTTCTATCATCCATCCTCTCTATGTGCCCAAACCATCTCAACATTCCTTTTTCTATCTTTCTTACAATATCATCTTTCACACCACACTTTTAATATCAGCGAATACAAATGCGTTACGAAAGTCGATGTAGATATTACGTTTTGTTTTATATTTCCTTTTATTGCACCGCGTGTAATTTAATGTGAAATTATATGTTTCGCGTGTAACAGTCGGCTCCTTGGCAACCATTTCACTTTTATCAAACGAGAAAGAGGTATATGTTACGTAAAATTGCATGTTTAGATCTAAAGGAGTTTTGATTAGCTTCATTGACGATAATAGGATTGAACCTAAAGTTGCGTTTGCAAGTGTAGTGTCAGCTTTGAAAAGCACTCTTCTCAAAAACAAAGATCTTTGCTCGTGGGTGATATACGGGGCTTAGATTGTTTAAATTCATCACAAACTTTCCTTCCTTTGATGTTTTCTCAAACAATGGCTGAATTCAAAATCGTTGATTTATAAACTATGTGTATAGATAGATATATTCTTATTGGGTTTTTTTATCCGTGAGTATATGAACTTTATTCGTTTTCATCTATATTCAGTGCTTAAAATTAAAATGGAAATTAAGCCTAAAACTTTATTTGAACTTATACACCTCAAATTGGAGACTGTATCCAATTTCTTCGATCCAATAAAAAGATAATATCATCACATTAAGACAATATACGTCCATGCTCTCTAAACTACGTTACGAGTAATAAAGTAACCCAAATCGAGTCCACGACAAATCCATAATATACTTATACCTAGAAAGTCTGCTTGCTGTGTATTGTCGGCTTAGAATAACACTACCCCATTTCTTCCGGTGGGTGTACGTAAGAGGCGACTAACGGTATTGGGGCTTTTAAGGGATTTTTGGGCGATGCGGTTGGAGACCCATCACCAACAATCTTTATTTAATCATCTTTTCCCCACTAAATTTTCCAAAAGTGGCTGAGGAGTTTCTAATTCCTTAGCTCTGGCTACCCCTTCTAGGGATTTATAGCCGTGAGTATATGTATGTATGTATGTACCTAGAAAGCTCGAACCAACAATAACGCTATTACACTAAAACTTTGTCCAGTAACTTCCATCACCATTCTCCGATATTCCTGACCTAATTGCACTCTCGATTCATGTTGCAACTAATTAAAACTGAACCCGACTCTCCTCGTACAATTTTATTATATGTGAAATTTTCATATTGGATTTCCCCGAGCCTGTCTGCGGCTTCATTGCCGTATATTCATGATCCTTTTATATTGGATTTAATATCTTTTCGTTTGATATTTAAAGTTATATAGTCATATTTTTATTAGATTTAATACTTTGATCAGTTGTGGTTTCGGTAAGTTTGCTTTATTTACATTTTGATACGTATTTCGTAAGTTATGTTATGATAAGCTACATGATGCAATACATTGAAAAAACATGAGAACAATGTTTCAAACATCACAAAGTTACTAACTTTGACTTATGGTCAACTAAATATAACCATATCTTCATATGCTCACGACTATAAATTCCAAAAAAAAGGTAAGTAGGGTTTCCGAGTTTGAAGTTGAATGACGATTGGTTTATAGTTTATACGATAGGCCATAAAGGATGGTTGCTGATCGGTCTCAAGTCCCATAGCCAAACCATCACTTAAACACCTAAGTCATAACTTAAATTACCGTCGAAAATAATGGGTTGTGGCTATTCTAAGCCGACATTAAACAGCATATTCAAAATATATTATCTTAGGAATAAGAATTGATTCAATTTATATAACATTGTTATATCAAAACAACCGTGATAGCTCAGTGGGTAGAACAACGCTTATCGTGCACACGATGAGGGTTCAAATCCCGGGTCGGGCCTACACCATTTTGTCTTTTCTAAAATCACATGTGTGGTTAATTAATGCTGGTTGATAACGGTGAGGGAAAACAACGTAAGAAAACCCACATGGCTGATTTTGCACTTTGTCATGTGACAGTGTATTCGTACAAAATAGCGATAGGCCTGCCCCATATCACGTAAGTACACTGTCTAAGCAAAACATGGATGACAATGTTAGGAGATGTTCAGAAGTGTTAGTACCTCTGGCAACCCCTTCGGGGATATACGGCGTGAACATTTGAGTTATAACAAAACTCAAGAAAATTCGGGTAGAATTGTCTACCGAACATACCAGTCTGAGGATGAATATTATGACTGTTACCTAATGTATAAATAATGGGACACTGATACTATTATCTCTGCATGACAAGCAAATTTTTTGTTCATGTCAAAAACGGACAAACTTGAGGTAACCTAATTTACTGTCAACGAGTGGGATTAGGTTTCCTTATGTTTATCTATAAATAGATAAAATTACTGTGAGTTGACTCTATATTAATTACATTTGATCTTTATTCCCCAAACAGTTGTTGTCACATCTTATGCATACTCACGGAACCAAAACCAAGGATAAAACTAGGTGTGATACGTTACAAATAAATGACTACAATCGAGTCTTATTCAATCCGCTATAAATAAAGCGCCTAGGAAGCTAGGGAGCATAAAATATGCAACTTTCTCACTTGAAACTAAGACTCTAGGAAAGTATAGAATGACAGATCAGAAGAGCAAGAACGAGCGCTATTTTATCGACTCGATAACGGTTAGATTGAGATGGCAGTATACGATACTAAGTAAGTGCGTGAGAGATGGCTGCTTTATCCCACGCGATATATAGTTTAAACACCGCTTGTACTAGCCGGGCAGAACACTAATTTGGGTCGTAGTTTGGTTGCATCGGTATCTTACAGTATACAAGCAAGCATGAAAATTACAGATTTTTGGGGCTTAGGGCACATAGATGATGGGGATGGATGAAAGTAAATTTCGCGAAATAGATATAGAGGCAACGTGGCGTTATGTTAGCAGAGGACGACCACGGAGGTTCTAGATTAAATAGAATGTGCTCAAAAAAGCAGACGTCCGAAGTGTGCATAAAAAAGTCACTTATGAAAATATATTTAAAAATTATTGTAAAAACTTACGAAAATAGTATTTGCCTACCCCAACGGAAATTAATGGCGCATAATTAAAAGTAAGAAATTTGATAGGATACAGTCAAAGATCTGAAGAAGAAGCTTAGAATGTCACTACTCCTTTCTACCCACGTGTGTCGTAAGAAGCGACTAAGGGTATGGGGCTTTTTTAAGTGGTTTTTGGGCGATGCTGTTATAGACCCATCACCACCGATATTTTAGTTCTACCATCTTCTCCCCTATCAAGATCCTAATGTGGTTGAGGAGTTTCTAGTTCTACCCCTTTTTAGTATAAGATCAAGGCATAGTTCAACCCTTCCGCGCTGTCTATCTTTTCCTTAGCACTTAAGACTTGTAAGTCAACACATTAATAGGCAAGTCGGTGTGCTAAGCTCGTATCTGGGCTGCCAGTCTAAGACACGCAGACTCGTGTCGCGTAGGAGTAACTTATACATTATATATACAGTTGGGATAGGAATGAGGGATCGTCGAGTTACGACACATGAGCTACAGTTGATGGTGTGAACTCAATGAATTTTGCAATGCGTTTAAGGTGGCTGTTTGTAGTAAATTTAAGTAAATGAATAATTCTTCATTTTAAAAACCTAACTACTATTAAGTATAAATATGGCTTAGGAATTTATGATTTGTAATATTTTACGTGCTAATTTTTGATGATATGTACAATAGGCCCTTGCATAGCTTTAGTATCTGCTTACCACTATGAAAACCATCGTTTTAGTAGCGAAAATCTTAACAATCAATAAACTTTTGTCGTTATATTCAAATATTGGAAAACCTACAATCAACAAATCAAAAAAATAATGAATAATGCTAGACTGATGGATAAAATATCCTATATCTGAGTTAAAATTACAACACCCAACTCCTTTCGCAACTTACATCAGCCACTGCTTTGAACTAAACAAGAGTAACCTTTTGATAACAGTCGATGAACCGTCATACAATTTAGATAGATTACTCTATTTCATAAAAATATATCAATTTGAAAATCAACCCAATAGGGGTGTCTAAACAACTAAGGGCAGACCATCCCTTTCGATATCCGTCCGGTCAGCGCTTGGGGCGTTGACCATTTCCATGCCATTTCCCTCGACCTGCCAATTGCAACCTGCAAGCTATGGGGTAGCTCCCTTCATCGGTTCAGGGAAAGAACATTAAAAATAATTGGTGGGCAATTATTGAATGCATTATTTCAATGATCGTATTGCTTTATGCGTAATAGAATCTTACCAAGCCTGACTGACAATTGGTAAAAATCTTTTGTGAAGTATGAAATGTATCTCCTTATTAATTCAATTAAGCGACATGATAGTCCAGTGGGTAGAACACCCGCCCGAAAAACAGAAGGGCGTGAGTTCCAATCCTGGGACGGGCCTACACCAATTTGTCTTTTCTAAAGTCATATGTGTGGTTAATTTATCATGGTTGCTAACGGTGGAAAACATCGTGAGGAAACCCACATGGCTAAGTTGTACTTACTCACTGTAAACTGTTTGATCATATTATTATTTTTGTAAATTTGTGTTTGATGTGCAATAAGAGTTATTCTATTCTATATATTTTTTGTTACGTTTCTGGGTTAGTATTTCCCGACAATATAGGTATCTAGATTTTTACTTAATATACTCGTATATTCATAAATATGATAATGGTTTATAATAAGTTTTTTACCTTTTTACGACACAATGATACTTGATGCAAATAATATAAACGGAGCCGAAAGTTTAGGTCAATTTAGGTTTAATGATATTCTAAATACCCTAAACCTACATGAACTAATCATACATCGCTTAAAGATAATAAATAATTATAATACTGCTGATACTAGGATTAACTTACCCAGACTGGTAGTGAAGCTCTTATTTCTACTAAAATAACCACAAATCTACTTGCAAAATAAAGCCCAGATGAGTTAATAACCACTTTGTTTAAACAAATACAGTATGAAAAACGATGAAAGCAATTAAAGTTTGAAGTAAAGCCAAATTCGTCGCGTATAAATTCATACTATGCAGTGATGCGAGTTGGGTCTGTGCCAACTAAAGTCGGATACCGCTTAAACCTATGTCTTATATATAAATTAAAACTTAAATCGATATTTTTACGATGGTATTACCACGCTCCTTTTTGCACTCAAATGCTAGCTTAATCTCATATCCTTTTGAGATTGTTCGTTTTACTTGCAAACTTATCTCGTTTTTTCCGATATTTTGTCATACCCAGTTATGGCTTATGTAGGTAAGCAAAGTTGCTTTACTCTAAACGGTGCAGTACGAAATCTGTATTCTTACATAGCTGTGTAGTTTCGGCTTAGAATTGCACTATTTCTCCGCAAGGCTAATAAGGGACGATTTAGGGACGTGGGCACTCTGAACACCAGGTGACAACGTCACGTGATGTTCAGAAGTATTAGTACCTCTGCCAACCCCCTCGGGGGTATTCGGCGTGAACGTTTATGTTATGTTAGGGATTTTCGAGCTTTTTAACCACCTTTCTTCTAATTTGTTTTCTAGCTACACTACTATATTATATTATGAACCCTTTTATACCTTAGAGACGCCGCTAATATAGATTCCTAAGAACATTACAACTTTAACCACATTTGCCATTTTGGCTGGCAGCCAAATACGGAAGGCAGTGAATGAAGCCTTATGAACTGAAAACATCTTCAAACTTATCGCGTTATCTCGGTTTAGCTTTGAACATTACTAGAGACAGAAGGATACTATAAATAATCTATGTAAAGATAAGGGCTGTATTCTCTATATGACTCTTTTCTTAACCCACGCATTTGGCTTAGGCTGTTGCTATTAATATGAAAATGAAATAATTTACATGGGTTCTATTTCGGTGCGCAATTTTATGTTACTATAGTGCCAATGTATTCCGACAATTTTTTGACTCTTATTTTATTACATGTTCTTATTTGTAATCAGCATATAAATACTTAATGTTTTAAAAGAAATAATGCAAAGTTTTGCTGAAGGCCGATAATAAAACTGCAATTAGAAAAACTACAAACCATAGAAATAAATAGAACAAACACTTAAAGCGAGTATTTTTGTTAACGAACAATAGTATCAATAATTGTTTTAATAACAGTTTACTCAGCCTTTTACGTAACTAATAAGCAATCAGCATAATTGCAGCCATAAGAATTACTTTGCACCACAGAAATTTTAATTAAAAGTACTAGTCAGTAGATGATTAGCATAGCAAATCAAAATGTAGGTCGTCGTGAGATATAACCTATATTTCTTCTCTAGAAAAACTTGATTTGGAAGTACCTATTCCACTATTGCCATGTGTAAAATTAATATTACCTCTTTGTTATTCTATTACCCTCCAATGATTTAATAATTTCTCCTTCTATAGTAATATGTAAATAGTTACGATTATAATATTAGTAGAATAATATTATGATCAGTTCAACATATATATATTTATCCTTTTATTTAACTATGATATAACCTGAATAAACTTGGAGCTTAAGTGTAGTGCATTGGAACTTCCAGCCTAGAAAACACTTATCAAGTATTCACCTTTATTCCTTATTAAATAGTTTGGTATTCGAGCCACAGATTAAAAAAATATTACTTTCACTTAAAAGCTCTTTTTTTTATTTGTAAATAATCCTAAAATTGGATAAGTGCACATATATTAGTGGAATAGAGACCCATCTTAGTAAAAAAAAAAAAAAGTCAAAAAGTTTATTTTTCAAAATTAAGTTAAAAATTAACATTTTTTGAACGTCAAATTTTTTTAAATTTATCATTAGTCCGTTGCTTCGGAAGGTGTTCGTAAAGAGAAGAAGCAACAAAGAAACTCTTTACATTCACATTTTTTCATTTTTTCAAAACATGGTTTGTACAATTTCAGTTTATTAACATGTTTTTACTTTATAAAAGATTTTCTATGCGACAAAACCAAACGCTAGTTTGACATATTTAAAATAAATTGTCCATCACAAAAATTAATCACATAACGTGAGAAGAAAAATCCTCACCAGACAATTATTCCTAGGAATAACGAGGGAAGATTTATAGCTTTACGGACACGGTCATGTGCGCGTTGGGTCCTTGTCGTTTAAAAAATCTTGAACACTGTAGTAAGACTTCTTTAAAAGCATGGCTTTTATTGCCTTTTTAAAAGATGCCACAGGCAATTCAAATATGTCAGAAGGAAGTTTGTTGAACATTTTCAGGGATAGTCCCATAAAGGAGTTACTTACTTTATTAAGTCTCCACTTCGGTACGTGAAGTTTGTCCTTATTTCGAGTGTTAACAGTATGCCTATCACTAACTTTACTAAATTGGCCTATATTCTTTTTGGCATACATTAAATTCTCAAATATGTATTGGCACATTAAATTCTCAAATATGTATTGGCAAGGGACAGTTAAAATGCCAATTTCTTTAAATTTTTCGCGCAACGAATACCTCGACCTCAACATGTAAATAGATCGGATAGCTCGCTTTTGTAAGACGAAAACTTTATGAACATCAGCCGCTTTACCCCATAATAAAATACCGTACGACATAATACTATGAAAATAACTGAAATACACAATGCGAGCTGTTTCTACGTCTGCTATTTCTCTAATCTTACGCACGGCATACGCTGCTGAGCTCAGCCTTTTAGAAAGTGTTAGTATATGGGGTCCCCATTGCAACTTAGAATCGATTATTATCCCTAGGAATTTTGTTTCTTTCACTAATTCTACTTGTTCACTATCAATAACAATATTGTTATCAACTTGCCTAACATTTGGTAAAGTAAATTTAATACATTTAGTTTTTTTGGCATTTAGAACCAGGTTATTTACAGTAAACCAATGCAATACCAGTGAGATAGCTTTATTTACGTCGTCAAGAGATGTAGAGGATCTCGCTACATTAAATATTAAAGATGTGTCATCTGCAAACATAACTATCTCAGAATACTTTTGTACCATAAATGGTAAATCATTAATGTAAATCAGAAACAGTAATGGGCCAAGTATAGAACCTTGAGGAACGCCCATCTCTATTTCCGATCCTTCCGACGTGGTTCCATTAATATCAACCTTTAAAGTTCTTTTATGAAGATATGATGCCATTAATTTCAGTGCTTGCTCGTCAAAACCGTAATATTTAAGTTTAATCAACGCTATTTCTTTTTTTACACAATCAAAAGCTTTTGTGAGGTCACAAAATATACCTAACGCATCCCGGGAGTTTTCCCATGAATTAAAAATATGTTTCATTAGTGACACTCCTGCATCTACAGTAGACCTACCTTTGGTGAAACCATATTGCTCGTCATGGAATATATTATGATTGTTGAAATATGAAAGCATTTGGTTGGACATGATTTTCTCAAAAACTTTACTGAGAACTGGCAAAATAGAAATAGGCCTATAATTGGTAAAGTCCTGACTATCTCCTGATTTATGTAGTGGGATGAGCCTACTTAACTTCATACAGTCTGGAAATTCTCCTAAATCTATACATTTATTAAAAAGTATCGTTAAATGAGGAGCGATTATATTTATTATTCTGTTTATGACGAAAACTGACATTCCTGTTATGTCTTCGGTTTTTTTAAGATTAATAGTTTTAAAATTTTTAATTATATCATTATTGTCAACATACTTGAAAGAAAACTGTGCTGTTGTTTTGGTAACATTTTGTTCCAACAACTCAAGAGCTTTCTGGGGACATGAATTTAATTTCTCTGTTGTCTGAGTGGGGGTATTTATAAAATGATTTTCAAAAATGTCAGCAATTTGTGATTTTGACTGTATCAGTTCATTATCTAATAATAAATTGAGATCATGTGGGGACTTTAGTTTTCCAGTTTCACTGTTAATTATTTTCCAGACAGTCTTACTCTTGTTAGAAGATTTCATAATTTTATGTTTTATGCATCTAGATTTAGCTTCACCACAAACTTTTTTGAAAATTTTTGAATAATTTCTGACATAAATAATAAAATCTTGGTTGAAGTTAAAGGACTTTTCTCTATAAATGTTATATAGGTGATCTCTACTTATTCTAATTCCAGCGGTGGCCCATTCAGCAAAAGAGCATTTTGTATTACACAGTATTACCTTAGTTTTAAAGATTTTGTTGAATTCAGTTTTTAGCTCATTGATGAATGAAAGACAATTCTCTAATGATTCACTGCTTCTCATTGGGGGGCTGATGCTAGACCTAATATTATTTTCAAATAAGCTAAGTTTTTTTTCAGTTATCTGTCTACATACTATTGACTTTTTCTTTTCGATGGTAAATTCTAAATTTATAAATTGACCCTTGTGGTCTGAGGTAATGCAATCAAAAAGGAAGTGACCGGAGTAATCACAATTGCAATAAATATTATCTAAACATGTTGCAGAGGTCGAGGTAATTCGGGTTGGCTCATTAAATACATTTAGAAGATTAAATGATTGAAAAAATGTCAATATTCTCTCCTTTACTAGACCCTCACCCAACAAGTCAACATTGAAATCCCCACAAACTACAACCTCTCTGGAGCTGCGGGAAGCCATCCCCAAAGCATCTTCCATCGCTGCTTCAAAGATGTCATAGTTACCTTTGGGTGGGCGATATACACACAAAATTATATACTTGCTCAATTCAATGCATGAGATTTCTACATGTTGTTCAACAGAGAGTCTACAGATGTCTTTTCTTTCTTTAAATTTAATGTCTACATATAATAGTATCATACTACCCCCACACATTATGGACTCTCTGTTAAAACAACTGCCCACTGTGTAATTCTTTAAACTAAAATTCATTTGTTCTGCTTTTAACCAGTGTTCTGTTAAACAAAGTATTTTGGCATTGTACTTATTAATGAATAACTCTAATTCTAATAGTTTGCAGGAAAGGCTCTGTATGTTCTGATGAACTAGTGAAATGTATGCCTTTTCCTTTGTCTTACTACCTAGTTTAAAGCTAAATTTGCAGATACATTAGTACATGTACTAATAACTGCATCCAAGTCAGATGAAATTGTTATGTTATTCAAATTAATAACATTGTTGTATACAATATTACTAGCTAGTAACATAGCTAGACGTTTTTTAGAATGTTCAGGTACTTTCAAGGTACTTTTAGTCAATAATGGTTTCTTAATATAATTATTTATATTAAAATTAACAATTTTTTGCCTATATCCCAAGGTCAAATTATATAGTAACATATTTAGTTTATAAATCCTAGTATTAACCTTATAGCTAAGATGCTTGGAATATAGGAAGTCACTTATAATTATTTTTCTAACATTTAAATTGACCAATTTGTCACATGATTTCTTTAAGTCACTTGGATTCACCTTATTACTCGAACCAATTAAAATAACTAAAGTAGTATTGGAGTCATATTGTTCTTTTAAAATGGTATTTATTATTTGAGAGTAACTTGCTCCGGGCATACAAGTATTTAAAATACATTGGTCTAATTCTTTGTTTAAATGATGGCCAATGTTAACACCAAGAGAATCGGAGAAGACTAAAGTCCTCTGAGTCGACACATCTCTATTGTAAGCAAAAGTGGGCTGAACCATATTATTTCTATTTTCAGGAGATACATCATTTATGACAGTACTTACACTTTCACACTTAGTGCAAAAACTAGATAGTGTTTCTACTGTTTTGATATTTTCATTACTTAACTCTATGATTTCTTCTAATCCTACTATGTAGCTTTGCATTTCTAAGTGACTATTATGATAGTTTAATGTAATATCTTGAAGAGATTTTTCTAACTCTATAATTCTATTACTATCATGACTTAGTTTAACTTTGTTACTGTCTAGAGAAAGTTCATAATCACTACATAGTTGTTCTAGCCTATTTAACTTAAACTTCATCTCATGATGTTGACTACACCTAAGTTTATTAAGTTTTTTTACAAGATTTCTTACAGTTCTTTTAAGTTTAAGGTACTTTTTTAACTTTCTGGAACCTTTTATGTTCACAATTGGTAGGGATTTTTCCTCCTTTAATGGAGTAGTCAAGTCTATTGTTGGCATATCAATAATGTTATCATACATTCGCTGCAGAATAATTGAGTTCTCCTCTGTTTTCTTACTTCTTAATGAATGTAGTTCTAATTCAGCTCCTGCTAGTTGTGCTTTTAACAATTCTATTTCTTTCAGTGCTACTTCATGAAAATCATAACTGTTTTGGTGCAAACTAACATCTCTTTCCAGGGCCAATCTTTGGGCTATGCTATCTTGCAGCTCCGCATCCAAGTCAACAAGTTGTTTCCTTAAACAAGAATTGGTTTTAATAATATTGTTTATTTCTTGCTCACTATCCTCACGTTCCTCTAACAATTTTATGGTATTTTCTTTAGATTTTTTTAATTCTAAAAGGGTTGAATTTAACTTCTTTTCTAAATTACTAATAGTTTCACTGCGAGTAGGCATTTTAACTATTTTTAAGCTAATGGTACTTGATATTGTAAACTAAGTTTTATTTACTAGATAACTTATTGACTAATTTAAGGTTATATTTTATGATAAGAGTATATCTAGTAAAATATAAGTGGATAAGAAGAAATATAACTCATTTATTCAGTATTTAGTTAAACTGAGGTATTGTTTTAATGTGTGAATTGTGAAATAAAGAAAAAATACTGGCCTGAAAAAACCGTTGAAACAAACGCAAACCAATACTTTAATATAATCACGAAATAATTATTAAACTTCAATACTCCTTATATAACATATGTTATCCTTAATAAATGGAGTTCTTTTCAGTGAGAATTCTTTCGATATCTATCTTAATTATAATTAAAAATTCTAAAAATTAAATTTTCGACACAAACACTTGTCGATGCCACAGATTCGTAGGTTGTTAAAACCTAGCAACAAAATGAGGGGCCGCGACCGTGACTGGCCCGGCTAGATAACGGTAGACCCGTCTTCATATCAGACAACTTTGATGGAACCAAAACACGGTTCGATTACAGCTAGAATAGGATAAACAAATTGATATTGACATGGAACAAAGCGAGAAAGATATCGGGAACGTTTTGTGGTTACCCGAGATGTGTGAAACCGGGAGTTTGCGATTGCATTTGTTTTCGTCTTGGTTTCATTCAAGATTACAAACATAACTGTAAACCTAACTCAATGTTTGTTCAAAGTATATATTAGTCACAGCCCATATTGTTTTACCGAGGGGCAAGACCCTGCCCTGCATAAGGTGGTATTAGTGACCATCACGCTAGCCTTGTACGGGATGACAGACTTAAAGATGTCATCAGATTCACGGAAACATCCAAACTTTCGCATAAATCGGTGATTCAACCATTGATTGGGAGTGTAAGGCTGTGTGAGGCTCTATTCGTTTTTGAGCACGCTGGCAGTTGCTTACATTATCATCACAGCCCATATCAACTCCTTACGAGAGGGGCTCGAAACTACTCTCAAAGAAGGAACCTAATCCACATCATTGATTCGCTGTGCCGTGAATGGAACAGTTTCAAATGGCACTTGTAATGTGTAAACATAAGAGTGATTCAGATTATAGGACAGAATTCAATACTTAGTGTAGTGTCGGCTTAGAATAGCACTACCCCGTTTCTACCGATGGGTGTACGTAAGAGGCGACTAACGTTAATGGGGCTTTTAAGGAATTTTTGGGCGATGCGGTTGGAGACCCATCACCAACAACCTTTACTTTTAGCATCTTTTCCCCACTCAATTTCCAAAAGTGGCTGAGGAATTTCTAATTCCTTCGCTCTGGCTACCCCTTCTAGGGATTTATAGCCGTGAGTATATGTTATGTTATGTTAATTCAATACTTCATCTAAATTAATGTTTAAACATGATACACAAATATTAAACAGGGAAAATTCTTATTAATAAATACAGCATGCATGTGTCTCTCTCTGCTCACTGGTATCTATTCCAAAAAGAGGTAGCCAGAGCTTGGAAATTACAAATTCCTCAGCCACTCTTGTAAGTTTAGTGGGGAAAATGTTGTGAAACAAACGATGGCAACTGCATTATACAATTAATACTAACTAACCAAAACTGATAAAAAAGAAAACATACATACATATACTCACGGCTATATTTTCCTAGAAGGGGTAACCAGAGCTAAGGAATTATAAATTCCTCAGCCACTTTTGGAAGTTGAGTGGGGAAAAGATGGTAAGAATAAAGGTTTTTGGTGATGGGTCTCCTACCGCATCGCCCAAAAATCCAATAAAAAGCCCCAATACCCTTAGTTGCCGTGTAGTGCCGGCTTAGAATGTCGCTACCCCTTTCTGCCCACGGGTGTCGTAAGAAAAAAGAAAAGTTACTGGAAAACACAACACAAATAGAACTGAATGGAACAGCCGAACCAGCGCAGACATAAAATAAACAGCAAAGGGTTTCGTAGAGCCAAACAAAGGATTCATGTCTTTATTGATTGGCCGTGAATGGAACATTCGTAAATTGTATAAATGTTCAGTATCGACAAACCCTTGATTGCTTTGGAATCACTATTTGTAATATTAATGCGGTGTATTGGTGGATAAACACTATTTATGCCGCTTCGTACGATCCTGACATTACTTTCATATATTCTTCTCAATTGGGATTCTCATCTTTCTTATGAAAAAAGGGAAAAGATTGTAAAATTTAAGTTGTTTTTGATGGGTCTCCAGTCGCATCGCCGAATATCACTTAAAAAGCCCCAATACTCTTAGTCGGTTCTTACAAACACTTACAGGAATAAATGGGATATTAGGGCTATTCTAAGACGACACTGCACAGGGTGTGTAACATAGAAGTATGCTTAAAATAACACAATGCATTTTTATGGTTTAATTTACCCTCGATCATTAAATGAAATGTGGATTAGTGATGTATATAAAGTTAAGTAGAGATTGGAAATGATGGCTTCAAATAGGTTATTTGTTAAGTTTTAAATACGAATTAATAAAGAATAAATAAAGGAAAGAAAAATCTCGACACAGGCGGGATTCGAACCCGCGACCTCGGGTATACGCCCCCGTCGCTCTTGCCAATTGAGCTACCGTGTCAATGGCTGCCAGCGCGAAATTCTTCTATCCTTTATTTCTTTTACACATTTTAGTAGTGTTTGCGTTTCCTACCTCCGAATTTTTTACTAATTCGGAAGGCCACTTGTCTATCTTTTCAGGTAGAATGCAAATGTTGAAAACGCCTAACTATCACATAATTTAAATCTTTTTGTTCATGAAAACCTCATGTGGGGATTATTACTAATTAATAAAGAATAAATAAAGGAAAGAAAAATCTCGACACGGGCGGGATTCGAACCCGCGAATTTATTAATTAGTTATTATATTATTTATTAATTAGTAATAATCCCCACATGAGGTTTTCATGAACAAAAAGATTTAAATTTTAAATACGAGGTTTGATTTTTAGTTCTATGGACCTTTTAATGTTGTTATGTAAGATAAAAAAAAACGGTGTATGTTGTTCGAGTTTTGCTCACATTCCTGAACCTGCGTTCGTTATTTGTAAAGAGTTTTTGGGACGAAATACGAAATCACAGAGAAAAACACAATATGTGCATGGTAAAAAATCAAATTAAAAATATAGGAACGTTAGTGGAACGCACACGATTCCATTTCATTGTCACGGAAATTGCCGGAAGGTCAAACAAAGCTCGGGTTCACGGAAAATACCTTTGAATTTTGTATTTACTAAAGAACAAAGGGTTCCGAGAAGTTCATCCAGAATGAAATTTAATATTAATTATATTTATAGTCAGTTCAGTAAAATGTCAACATTTAATATTTTATACCTTTATTAAAAATATCAAAAACTACAAACCAAATTTAATGCACTCTGCTTTAAGTGCCAAGATTCGTCTTAATAATCGTATAATCACGTGATTCAAGCTTGCAATATCCTACTAATTGGGTAAATCTTACAAATTGAATTTGAAAGTTTATACTCCCGGAAATCGAACCCGTCTCCAAATATTAAGCCGAACTCTCTCTCTACTACTAGATTACGATGGCATTTAATAGCCATGAGTGTAAGTCGGTACTAAAGTACATCCGTACGTCGTTAGTTCCCATTGGGGTAAGCAGAGATTATCAATCGCCACTTTGTACAATTCTGGCAAACCTCTCTAGCTTCGTTCACATCTTCGATCGTATATACCAAAGATACACCAACAAACCCGTGTAATGTCGGCTTAGAATAGCAATACCCCATTTCTTCCGGTGGGTGTACGTAAGAGGCGACTAACGGTATTGGGGCTTTTAAAAGATTTTTGGGCGATGCCGTTGGAGACCCATCACCAACAACCTTTATATTACCATCTTTTCTCCACTAAATTTTCCAAAAGTGGCTGAGGAATATTTAATTCCTTAGCTCTGGCTACCCCTTCTAGGGAGCTATAGCCGTGAGTATATGTATGTATGTACACCAACAAAGCACGAAAAACGGCCCGGCCGAACAGTGTTTTTTTATATGGTAAGCATTTTTTCACTGACAGTCGCGTGCTAGATCTTGCAATAAATAATAGGTCTTAAGAAAATCCAGTAAAGTCGATAATTGTAGAAAAATAAATATTTAATTGTCAAACAGTCCTGTCATTCTTGCGGTCCACTCTTGTGCTTTGAATTTGTATGGAGTGCGGCATCTTTGGTATATGAACGAAGTTCACATCCTTCAATCTTTTCTTACATGCACTTTTATTCTTCATACTACGGACGCCTGCGTTTTTAGGCAAATTCTCTATATTTGGGTCAAATGTGTCTTCCGAGGTCGTCCTTTACCAACGTTACCTTCCACATTGGCTCTATGGTTCCCGTTCACCAATTTACTATCATCCATCCCCTCTATGTGCCCAAAGCATCTCAACATACCATGTAGGTAATAAAGTACCTACCTACCTTTTTCTACCAACACATATGTGACGCATCCACCTTAGCAAAATAAGCCATTTATTATTTCTAGCATTCAATTTTCATAATATATCGCGTCATCGGCGTTCATACTCCCGTTGCGGGGGTTGAAAATCAATGTCGTCATAATACAGGGGCTGGAAATAGAACTATGATAAATGTTATTAAGCAGAATAAAGTCTCTCAAATTCTAGTTTCATATTAAGTTTATTTGGTGTTTGGTTCTAAAAGAAGAACAACTATGATCTATGAACTAGTTTAAAGAGCTGGAGCCTAATTATAAATAAATAAATATACGGACATATAATACACAGATCAAGTTAGCCCCAAACTAAGTAGAACTTGTCGTATGGGACACTAACTCAACGATATATTTTATATTATATAATATACATATAAAATAACATCCAAGGATAACAAACTATCATTTAATTTAAATCTTTTTGTTCATGAAAACCTCATGTGGGGATTATTACTAATAAATAAAGGAAAGAAAAATTCTCTTTTTCCCCGCCTGTGTCGAAATTTTTCTTTCCTTTATTTATTAAACTATCATTTATTTTCATCACATAAATTTTGCTCTCAGCGGGGATCGAACCCGCAACCACCTGACGGAGAAGCTAGTCACCTATCCACTCGGCCACGGACGTCGTCGAAATGTATGAAACATCCTTTATTCAATCCCATTCTACATTTGGATATTGTGAAGATTTACTTTCAAATACAATCACAAAAGTATCGATTCGAGCGATACACATTTTAAATTGCCTGCTACAATAAATTGCTTCAGTCGAGTCTGTTCGCAACTATTACATGTATAACTATAAAGAGTAGGTAGTAACATTTATCCGCTTAGAAATCTTTATCGATAACATAACATCGATATGCCTGTGTAAGCCGAAATGACATAAAAACAAGTGTTCTGATTGTAAAAATAAAACACTAAGGAAATACATCTATTCAAATTGAAACCCATGTCGTCTTGTGTCTCAGCCGATTTATGTCTCGAACTTTGAAGATAGGAAATAACGAATTGGGTAGGCTGAAACTATATCGGCACTATGTAAGAACATGAGGACTGTCATCGCTTCGCTTAATTAAAAAGAAAAACTACTTGCAACCGTATTCGTCCTTCGCCTTTGAGAATAACTAGGCTAGTATGATTTTAAGTCGACACTACGAAAATATAACCACGGTATAGCATTCACATAAACATAAACGTTCACGCCGTTCATCCCCGAAGGGGTTGGCAGAGGTACCAATACCTCTGAACTCACATGGCAGCGCCATCTAGTGTCCAGAGAAGGTACCCACGTTTTGCTTGGACAGTGTACTCACGTGATAGAGGGAAGGCCTATCGCCGTTTTGTACGAACACACTGTCACATGGCTAAGTACAACTTAGTGTTTTCCCTCACCGTTAACACGATGTTTTCCCTCACCGTTAACAACCGTGATAAATTAACCACACATATGTCTTTATAAAAGACAAATTGGTGTAGGCCCGACCCGGGATTTGAACACTAGTCGCTTGCACGTTAACCGGTGTTCTACCCATTGAGCTATCACGTCGTCTAGCATTTAATAATATGTTTTATTGCCTTTGTAATCAATGATTTCTCAGTTGGGAGAGGTATACTTGTGAAGTAATGTGCGTGTGCTGGGTTTCTTACAATATCGCCCAACAATCAATTTAAGCCACATGCTATTAGTCGCAATAAAACAGTTAAGTCCTATTGTAACCCGAAACGACATGGACATCTTATGGTAAAGCATCTCTACGAAAGAGATGACATTCAAAAAATAAACCAAAAGTTGCGCACTTTTATGTCTTTATCGACCCGCTGACTTTGGCCAAAAGCCCCAACGATAGCGGTAAGTTTGCACAAGATTTATCTACTGGGGAGCCATTAAGAGGGGGATGCTCGCTGAAAAACAATGATATTTTCGTGTCCTCATCTTCACTTATATCACACCGCTTACACATCTTTTGCCACAAGCTGGAAATAGACATTAAGTTTTATGCTGGCGGTTTACGATGCAATAAACTTTTATACCGATTATCTATAATTATAATCAAACAAACCACAATTTCATTTTCATTTACACTGAAGCCGAAACGGAATTGTTAATTTAGAACATATGGCTACCCCAAATATCTTAGTACTTGAGGAAGTAATATTTTTGCACCCGCCTCAGCCCTGTTTCGGACTACCGCGCATATTACTGATAACAAACACGTAAGCTGAATGTATGGTAAGGTCTGAAGAATTAATACTGTGTAACAATAGTTACAGTGTGGTAACTTAAAGATAAAATCTTGATCTTCCTCCGTTCATATGATTACCAAATACAGAACAAATTCGTTTTCGAAACCTAGCATTAAATCTTAAAACATTTACTCTGTTTACCTATTTTTGATTTTCAAATAAAATACATTGAGGAAGCAAGTTTTTTAATTTCTGCTTCGGCGGAAGCAAATTTCATATTTTTAGAAAACGTGGATACCGAAAAGATCTATTTAGGCAAGCATTCGAGCCATGCATACTGTTCTGTCCTATTCGACGAGCAATATAGAGAATGTCTGTCTATGCCTCGCCCTTTATATTCTGCGTATGGACACAAGCAACTGCCAAAAACAATATCTCATTTACGTCTCAGTAAACAACACTGATTCGAAAATACGCTGGTGCGCTACAAAACTCATTGACCTATCTTTTGCTTCCTGCCTCATCTTTTCCGTTTAAAGAATGTATGTGATGAACGCCCACGCGGGCATTTAATTCATAAAACAGGGCACAGCTGCCTGTTACGTAACCTGATTACGAAGAATTGTGGCACGACACGCAGTTTTCATCAATAAACTGCCAAACTAATTTACTGTAGGCAGCATCGTGCCAACCATCATTGTGATCAACTATTTAATTTGTCATTTTTATTTTATTCTTTACCTTTAAAGGTACATTGAGTTTTGGAGACGTTACCTGGTTGCGTGACCTATTCCTCCATTCCATGTTAAGTAAATGTAACGATCAAGTCTCATAATTTTGCGGAAAAGACCTTTATGTTTCAACAATTCTTTATTTTAATTATAATTTAATAGTATATTTTGATTTTTGATTTAAAAGTTACCTTTTTATTGATTGACACAGGACACCACACTTGAGTTAAATCCTAGAAACTCGATGACATTTAATACTAAAGGTGCTTTGTGATTTTCGCACGGGTAGTATTATTTTTCAAAAAGCTAAGGTGCTTTCTATCACTGATTATCCCTTATGAAATTTTGCATAATGATTATATGATTCGCTAATTTCCACAAGAGCATTATTTTGTGTGTTACTTGCCCAAATCTTTCTTTTTAGATATTGATGATGAATAAACCGAGGATCTATAAACCCTGAAATGAATATTCAATGTCTTGAAATGTGAAACAAATTCACGATTTACGAGTTTTTCTTTGTTTTCTGTCTTTCACTCAATGTGGCGATACTATTCGAAAGCTTGCCATCGCAGCATCGATTCAAGAGTTACCAATAAATTGGTTTCTATTTTCGTATTCTAGATACCTATGACCCGTTGCTTTTGTATAATACACTACTGACCTGACTGAAGAAGACATTTTAGTGTTTTCTTCGTTATCTTGATATTTGTTCCCGCATCTGTCTGGCGGAGAAAAAAACTAATAAAACACCAACATCTTCACTTGACAATATCAAGCGTCTTTGTAATACAGAATAACAATTTATTCTTTATTTGTAATATAACTGAAGAATTTTCACAAAAGCTCATTTCTTATTGTTCAAACATTTCTGTCATAACTATCAAACCTTTTACGAAATAACCTCTACTCTGATGTATCAGTGATGGATGACAGTTCTATCAACTGCCAAAACGCAAAACTTTTATACCTCATAAAAAAAACATTTATGCCAAGTTCGTTTTTGGTTAGGTTAGACTTTTTTAAATGTCACGTTAAAAAAATAATTATTACTTGTTATTATTTATATATCGTTTCCAGAATATAAGTCTTTCGTTGTATAAATCTCTAAGTGTGTGAGTGAGTCACTCTCGGAGACTAGTGACCGCAAAAACAGAATGACAAGCAAGATTAATCATAAATTAAATAATATATCGCAAAGCCGCATATATGGATGTGGTTGTGATTTATTGCAATAAATTTATAGTTATTGTACTCGATCCAGATATATGTAACAACCTAATACTAAGTAGTGAACTGTAGTGGGAATGCGTCGATTGATTAATTTATAAATTGGCTAAGTAATTGATATTTATTATTTTGCTGCTATAAAATTGGGTATATGTGTGTTTCTATTTTGCGTTAAGTTTCTTACATTACATGCAATAAATATAATCAATAATTTCAAGGAAACAATTTCTATTCAATGAAATTATCAAATCGTACTTCCAAGCTTATACTTAAGAGTAAGGCTCAGTGCTATTAAAAAAACTTGAGCTGTCTTTGAGTACCTACTTTATTTTAAGTGATTCGTACTTCAGGTTGAGTTTTGAGCTTTTTAATCACAATTCAGTCATTGAGAACTTGGTTTCCAACTTCTGCCTTTGATCATTCGAGGTAGGGTGCGATAGACTAAAATTGAAATACTACAAAACAAACTGATTTAATTTGGCACACAAAACTATTTAGGGGATAACATAACTTAATAGGAAACTTAGTCTGTATATATGCTTATAATAACCGACTGGGAAACTATCTCTCATCAATCGCTATTTGGCCAAAGATAACATGACAACGCCAAAAGTCATTAGTACGGAGTTTGTTTATACTGTGTCTCTTAAATATTCAAAACGCTTATCATTAGAACTGTGCCACATTTTTTGCTGAAAATACAATGACATACAAACATACATATACTCACGGCTATAAATCCCTTAACGGGGTAGCCGGAGCTTTGGAATGATAAATTCCTCAGCCACTCTTGGAAGTTGATTGGGGTTTTCCCCAATATGATAATAATCAACGTTTTTGGTGACGGTTCTCCAACCACATCGCCCAAAAATCACTTAAAAAGCCCCTATACCCTTAGTCGCCTCTTACGATCACCCACGGGTAGAAATGGGGTAGTGTTATTCTAAGCCGACACTACACGACACTGAAAAATACAATGAGTTATCAATATATTAGCATAAATACGAAAGGTATAGCTAAAGTATAGGTTAAGATAAAATTTAGGTGTCCGAAGTATGAAGAATAAGAGAGCATGTATGAAAAGATTTATGGATGTGAACGAAGCAAGAGAGATTTGCCAGGATCGTACAAAGTGGCGATCGATATTCTCTACCTACCCCAATGGGAACTAACGGCGTGAGTATATATATGTATGTACGAAAGGTTGGGCAAATAAATCATTAATTGGTAAGTGGAACGAGTGAGCTATGCCAGTATATTACAAAAAGCAAAAGCGAAGCAACACATATATAAAGGGTCTGGCAGGCTAAGGAAGGAGCAGTGGCCACTGTGAGATTTTCCGATTTTTTTTTACACTTTTGTTTGCTACCATTTAACTAGGCAACACTTCAATTTACAGCTAGCTACCCTGAATACTTTCCGAGATTTTGACAAAAACGTCAAATCTGCAGACGTTATTTCAATTTATATTTTCTCCTTAACTATAGTAGGCAGAATATTGAAACCAACTAGTATCTACGTGCATTGAGTTAAAGTATACTCTGGTGTATTATTTCCTAAAGGGTTGCTTGAAAATTTCCAGAAAAAAAACACGTTTTATTTTTTGACATTTATTTTTGACAGGTTCTTCGAAAGGCACACCCATGAAAATTATAATATAAAACAAATATACAAATATCTTTCAGCACACCAAAAATTGTTTCATTCGGTTGGGTGCGTCTACGCTAAAAATCGATTAATGTTGATAATGTAACATAATTATATTACCCATACAATGTTAATATAAGTTCTATTTCTTCTTACAATCATAGAGAACAACAAATGTCATTTTCTGATATACATACATACATATATATTCACGGCTACAAATCCCTAGATGGGGAAGGCAGAGCTAAGGAATGAGAAATTCCTCAGCCACCTTTGGAAAGTTGAGTGGGGAATAAATTGATGAAAGAGATCTGTGAAGCCAATGTGGAAGGTAATGTTGGTAGAGGACGACCTCGGAGGACTCATTTGGAATAAATAGAGATTGTGCTCAAAAAAGCAGGTGTCCGAAGTATAAAAGAATTAAAGAGCATGTATGAAAGGATTGATGGATGTGAACGAAGCTAGAGTGGTTTAACAGGATCGTTCAAAGTTGCGATCGATAGTCTCTGCCTACCCCAATGAGGACTAACGGCGTGAGTATATGTATGTATGCATCCGAATGAATATCTCTATTTCTCTTGTAATTTAATAATAATAAAACATAAATCATTAATAGTATTTTCTAAGATTTTCACGATTGCACATTATAATTAAAACAACTATTGATTTTGCAAATGTAACTTAAATTTTGTGAAGGTAGTTAGTATTAATAATTTTATAGTACTGTATACTGACAAATGACACCTCAGTCTTCCCGTGACCATGATAACCGAAAAGTTTTCGAAACACGCGATTAAAATATCCGAAAATCAATAGTTGTTTTAATTATAAATCATTAATACTGTCACATACAGAGTTCCTGTAATATCAGCATAATGAAATACATAATTATCGTATAGAGTTCCGATCCATCCGCTTCTGATAAATTCCTGAACAAAAGCATTTTCAGTATAATACATGACACCCACATGTTCCAAACATAGATTCTACATTTAATAATGCTTTACTTTGAGCTTTTAAATATTATACATGCTGGCGATATAAACGAATAGTATTATGTCAGTAAATAAAATAGGCTGTTAGGATACTAATACTAGAAGTTTCAATTCGTCTGAATTATTTAGATGATGAGTGTTCGAGGTGTTTATAAATAGCTGCAACAGATGTAAGTAAAAAATATATGTGTTTATAACGTCTTCGAAATGTGTGAAATATTATTATAGATTGTATATTATGTAAAGTTTATCTACATTTTTTAAAACAAAGACCATTATATATATATATATATATATATATATATATATATATATGTATATATATATATATTCATACAAACGCACATTTCATTCACAACGCTCGAACTTTAGCACTCTACTAACATTGACATCTGCTATAAGGAAAATCTTCAACACAGTTCAAACCCGAGACCCCTATACTAAACCATTCCACTACAACCACAAAGCCACAACGCACCACATTACATAACCACCCAACTGCACATTCCAAGTCATATTGCACGATAGAAATCCCGAACATTAATATACAAATAGCCGTTACCAGTTATACCAATGCCTTTCAGTAACATTGACATCTGACAAAAGAAACTTCTTCACCAAAATTAAACCCGCATTCACTTATTCCACTCCAGAGACCTATCATAGTTAACATCTTTGCCAGAAATCAAACCCAGCCTCCGTTTCCACCGTTTCCAGTTATTCTGCTGCATTGTTAAACCTTCCAGTAACATTGACATGTTAAATAAAAATCTTCACTATCATTCAAACCCGAAACCCGCTACACAACCACCAGCCCCAACGCATCACATTACGTAACTAGACCACTATGTCTTGCATATTCCAAGTCACTGCACAATACAATTCCCGAACATTAGCATACAAACAGCTACCCAGTGTTCTATGGATGCATTGTCCAGCCTTGCAGTAACATTAACATCGGACATAAAAAAACCTCATCATAATTAAAACCCGTAACCCGCTACCCAACCACCAGCCCCAACGCACCACATTACATAATCACCCAACTGCACATTCCAAGTTACATTAGCATACAAACAGCTCTACAGTGATACCGATGCATTGTCGTACAAAACGATGTCAAGTAAACCAACTATTATTGCGTGTCTCGACGACAGACGCATTGATAGGCGTTGTATTGCGATCGTGGTTTCTCTTGATACGACTCGGATTCATTCATACATAGGAAAACAAACACGCGTTTGACTTTGAAGTAGCCTCGGACGACATATAGGTACTCACGGGTATAAATCCGAAAAAGAGTGGAAATTCCTAAACCACTATTGCGAGTATCAGGGAAGAATTGGTAAAATAACGGCTGTTGGTGATAGGTTTCCATCCACATCGCTCACTTAATAACCCACAAAAAGAAAAAAAACACATACATAAGAATACCAAAAAAGGGGTAGCCAGAGCTAAGGAATTAGAAATTCCTCAGCCACTTTTGGAAGGTGCGTGGGGAATAGATGGTGAAATAAAGGTTCTTGGTGATAGGTATCCAACCGCATCGCCCAAAAATCCCTTAAAGGCCCCAATACCGTTAGTCGCTTACGTACACCCACCGGAAGAAATGGGGTAGTGCTATTCTAAGCCGACACTACACAGCAAAAAAATACTTGGGCCGATACCTCACATCATCTTCGACGCACATACGATACGACGGACGAGTCTTCTCAAAACCTTTACATCGATAACCATAAGTTATTTAAGAATTTTTATGTCATATTTTTCTGTATCAGGCTTTGGTACATTTGGTACAGTCAAAATTAAATTATACGGGTATCACAGTTTCCGAGATTTACAGAATAACTGGTGTATAACTTATCATGATTAGCAACATAGACCTCTAGTTCAGGACATAAGCTGCAAGTCTACACCTCTGATGGTTTCTTAAAACCAAATTTCCCGCTACACATCCTTCGCACATCTATGGTAGATTAGCAGCCTTCGGTCTCCCCCAAAAATTTCTACAACAAGCAGGCCTAAGCTGCCCATCGGCTTCCGATCGTTTGTCAGTATCTTCGACTACAGTATGCTGTATTTGTAATTTTAATTCAAGTATCACAAAATTAATACTTAAATACCATACACAATTTTGATGTGTAGTGTCGGCTTAGAATAGCACTACCCCATTTCTTCCGGTGGGTGTACGTAAGAGGCGACTAACGGACTTGGGGCTTTTTAATGGATTTTTGGGCGATGCGGTTGGAGACCCATCACCAACCACCTTTATTCTACCGTCTTTTCCCCACTCAACTTCCAAAAGTGGCTGAGGAATTTCTAATTTCTCAGCTCTGGCTACCCCTTTTAGGGATTTGTAGCCGTGAGTATATGTATGTATGTATGTACAATTTCGATGTGACCTTCGAGGATATAGTATCCTATCTTTAGCTAATCCATATTACCTAACTGATTTTATACACACAAGTAGAGACAAAGTTTCCACCATAAATTTTCATAAATTCAAACGCAATCATACCACTTGTAGGAGAAAGTTGTAGTTAAAACTAGTTCCGTGCGTAGTACCCACCCAACCATTGAATGAAACAAACCTAGGTACTTTATTACTAGTCTTTATGTTAGCTAATGGCACTTGTGACCTACGACGAGACTTTCACAGTTTTATAAGCTATTGCTATTTATTGCTGTGTAGTTTAAATCTTTTTGTTCATGTAAACCTCAGGTGGGGATTATTACTAATAAATAAAGAATAAATAAAGGAAAGAAAAATTTCGACACAGGCGGGAATTTTGCAGTGTAGTGTCAGCTTAGAATAGCACTACCCCATTTCTTCCGGTGGGTGTAAGAAAAAGGCGACTAACGGTATTGGGGCTTTTAAGGGATTTTTGGGCGATGAGGTTGGAGACCCATCACCAACAACCTATATTTTACCATCTTTTCCCCACTTAAAAGTGGCTGAGGAATTTTTAATTCCTCCCAACCAAGCTATCAGCTAATTTAAGGCGCTTAAACTCAACTTATAGAAACCCATCCCTATTTCAAAATATTTAAGCAAATTAAGCGCTTCAAATAGCAAAATAGCTAGACAATAATCCGCTCCGCTGAACATTGAAAATAGCACAGCAAATGAGCCTAATAAGTGAGGAAGCCGAGCTCCCGTCAAAACAAGAGCAAAATGCTAAGTGACTTAGCAGCGGGGTTATTAAACCGATCATCGGCCTAATGGCGCCCAGAGATGGGCCAACCTTTAGATGTAAACACCATCTGTGAGTACTAAGTTTTGTAGGGTTGTCTGACAAAGTTTTGTCTGACGTAATTTATTTTGGAGTGAAACACCTGTAGCGTAGATCTTATCTGAGATGGTAAGGAGTTTTTAATGTGTTTTGGGAATCCTAACAAACTTAGGATCGACTTTTTTTTGCAAATTTTTTGTTTGCCCTTTTGGGATTTATAGGCTACATTGATATGTAGTGTCGGCTTAGAATAACACTAACCCAATTCGTCCCGAGGGTATTGTATGGGGCGACTAGGGGAATTGGGACTTTTTAAGTGATTGTTGGGCGATGTGGCCGGACACCCAGAACTAAATATCCTTTATTTCCCCAACTAAACTTCCAATAGCAGCTGAGGAATATCTAATTCCGAAGCACTGGCTACCCCTTTTTGGAATTTATAGCTGTAAGTAAGTGTAAGTATGTGTAAGTGTATGTATGTTTGTATAGTTAGATTGTTCAACATTTCTTTGCCTTACTTTACTTCGACTTAAACGCTTTAACAAAACGCTCGTGACAAGCCTACAGTAAACCTAATCAATCTATCTACACTACATTCGCATTGCAGCAGCCTTATAAAAACACGTGTAAATGGCGTAATGGCATTATAGCACACCCCGGGAGCCGGTTACCTCATTGCCAGGTCACACGATGTTTTATACGCCGATGATTATCATAACGAGGATATGATGAGTCAACTTATCATTTTGTTACTCATATCTCATATGTGAACATAAGTTGTTAAGGGTAAATAAAATATGAATTTTAAATTTTAGTTCCTTATGGGAAGACTGGGACATTATATACGTACGTACGTAGTACGTTAATTGAAGTCTTATGAATAAAAGGGCATGTATGAAAAAAATAATGAATGTAAGTTAAGAGAGGTTTGCCAGGATCTTACAAAGTGGCTGTCAGTTGTGTCTTTCTACCAAATAGGAAATAATGGCGTGAGTAAACGTATGTGACATGATAGTCCAGTGGGTAGAACACCCGCCCGAAAACAGAAGGGCGTGAGTTCCAATCCTGGGACGGGCCTACACCAATTTGTCTTTTCTAAAGTCATATGTGTGGTTAATTTATCATGGTTGTTAACGGTGAGGGAAAACATCGTGAGGAAACTCACATGGCTGAGTTGTACTTAGTCATGTGACAGTGTATTCGTACAAAACGGCGATAGGCCTGCCCCCTATCACGTGAGTACACTAAGCAAAACGTGGATACCTTCTCTGGAAACTAGATGGCGCTTGCCATGTGAGTTCAGAAGTATTGGTACCTCTGCCAACCCCTTCGGGCATAAACGGCGTGAACGTTTATGTATGTTATGTTATGTAAACGTTTGTATATACGTTTTTAATCTTATGTGTGTTTTCACTATGATTCGGTATAAGTCTTTTTAAAGAATTTATTCTGTTCGATCTAATAACTATCGATGTTTCTGTTCGCCAATCACATCGGTTTTCTCAAGTCTTTCGCTACTTTACTTATCCAATGATATTTTCTAACAACTCTTCTGATCTGATATTTGCACAGCTTGATATTGAATGTAAATTGCAATAGAAATGAAATAAGCTGAGTGAGTCAGGTGAACCTATCTTCTTACTATCTGGGCAGTCGGTTTTAAGCTTTGAGCCGCGCTCTAAATAAGAAACTATTAACTTTTTCCTATTGAATTCAATGGTGATTCGATGATTATTCCTCAATGGTAGGTTCGACAACGACATGCGAACTACGACACTAAGCAATGTCCACTTGATCGCTGAGCCAAATTTGGTTGAAATCGTTCGAGTCGTTCCAGAGGAGTTCGGTCACAAAAAAGTGGCCTACCCGCCTATAAGCGATTAATACCTGAGCTTCGTCCAATCATATACTACATTGCTTTACATAGAAACATAGCACAAATGATATAATCCGTTTCCTGAAACCATCTTCACTACTTATGAGGCTTACGTATACGGAAGTGACTTCCTACATAGTGATTAACTCTGTTGCTGAATAAAGATGATACTCAACCATTTTAACTATGCTCGTCCTAACCGACCGACGCAGTCGATTTTATACTTCGCTCAACTCTGTATATGTTCTTATGTGGAATTTGGCAAACGTTGTAAATTCAAAACCTAAAACTTAAACATAATGTGGTAACCCTACTATATTTCTATACAGTAGCAAACCAAATCGACAGTAATGTTGGAGTACGCAACATCTCGTTAAACTGAAAGATAACACGATAATGACGTCATCGTGTTTGGTTGCCGCCGAATTAATACGTTTCGGGAAATGATACAAAGGTCAAACGATGCTCATCCGATACAATTTAATTAACTTGACGTTTATATTAATAGAGAATATGCTGCAAATATTACTATGCTTACTATAACTTAAAATACTTAAAAGAAATGGGACAAAACATTCTAAGAAACTAGTTCTGCCATTGCTTGGTCATGATTTGATAAACGTTGTAATTTCAGAGCCTAAAATTAATAAATAAGGTGATGATTTAAATCTTTTTGTTCATGAAAACCTCATGTGGGGATTATTAGGTATAAGGTGATGAACCTAAAATATTTATATATACAGTAGCAAACCAAATCGACAGCAATGTTTGAGTGTGCAACGACTCGTTAAACTGAAAGATAACAAGGCGATGACGTCATCGTGTTTGGTTGCCGCTGAATTAATACCTTTCGTGAATTAAAACAAAGGTCAAACGATGCTCATCCGATACAATTTAGTTAACTAATTAATAATAGAGAATATGCTGCAACGTTTCTATGCTTACTTAAAAAATACAGAAACTTACAATTGTCATAGTTCGTCTACTATTTTATAAATCGAAATTTTATATGCGAACGTTATTTATCAAAAATGATAATTTATAGGCTATACTCACAAGATAAGGTGAACAAAACTAATTTACATGACCTCACAACTTCAGCACTCCGACTATTCGTGATAATTAGGTAACTAATTACACAAAAGTAAAACTCACTATCGATAAAAACTTCCGACCTCCAAATAATGGGAGATAAAAGATAACATTGAAAGATTATACGCGTAACTTGGTCAAATTTTTTAAAAGGTTTGGTAAAACTCCTCCTGCATATTCACAGCTATTAATCATAAAAAGAGGTAGCCAGAGTTTCAGAATCAACGATATGGTCAAATAAAAGATCTTTGATAATGGGTAGTAATTCGCCGTGTAGTGTCGGCTTAGAATACCACTACCCCATTTCAACCCGTGGGTGATCGTAAGAGGCGACTAAGGTTATAGGGGCTTTTTAATTGATTTTTGGGCGATGTGGTTGGAGACCCGTCACCAAAAACATTTATTATTACTATCTTTTCCCCACTCAACTTCCAAAAGTGGCTGAGGAATTTCTCATTCCAAAGCTCTGGCTACCCCGGTAAGGGATTTATAGCTGTGAGAATATGTATGTATGTATGATAATGGGTAAGCTCATATCACTGTATGAGGCCCGTAATTTTATATGCCCCTTACTGAGAAGTACGAATAATGCTATTCTCAACTTACAGTACAGGGATCATCATTTTACAATCTAGACTGAAATACGTCCGATTTCTGAATTGAGTATTCCAGCTGAGACCAACTTAAGTATCGTTCTGTCGCATTGAAATCTTAACAACTGAATGAGACAAAACGATACTTAAGTCGTTCTCAGCTTGAATACTCAATTCAGAAATCGGGCGATAGCTTTTGAACGTCTCTCCTTGAGCTTTATAGTTCACCACGCTCGCTGGTTTAATGCGGGTTGGCAGTCATTTATAATATAATCAATATAATTATTTATAAACTATAATGTATCTCCTTATGTAGAAGTAATTTCAATAATATTTCCTATACTATTCTTGAAATTTCGGTTGATATTAAACATAGTATATAATATTAATTTTATTGTGTATGTTTTCAATATACAGATTCGTCTGGAACCTTTCTTAGAATATTGGCAATAAAATACCAAATATCTGAAAAATAAGAACAACAATACTCACAGTAAAAATAATCGACCAACACGCAGGAACCATTCCAAACTAAATCCTAAAGCACTATCACAGATTCACGTAGGTTTCACTTCACTGGTAACCTGTAACAAGCAAAACTAATTTTTAATACTTATAATAACTAAATTTAAAAAAAAAACTTATTGTATTAAATGATAAAGGATAAGAGATTATGTAGAAATGGCAGACATCCGAAGATGCAAGAATAACAGAGGATTTATAGAAAGTATTATAGATGTAAATGCAGCTCGAGAAGTTAGCCAGGATCGTACAATAGCGATGAAAATTCTTTGCCTACTCGAATGGGAACCAATGGCGTGAGTTTATGTTTATACATACATACATATACTCACGGCTATATTTCCCTATAAGGGGTAACCAGAGCTAAGGAATTATAAATTCCTCAGCCACTTTTGGAAGTTGAGTGGGGAAAAGATGGTAAAAATAAAGGTTTTTGGTGATGGGTCTCCAACCGCATCGCCCAAAAATCCAATAAAAGCCCCAATACCCTTAGTCGCCTCTTGCGTACACCCACCGGAAGAAATGGGGTAGTGCTATTCTAAGCCGGCACTACACAGCTAATAATAATATTATATGATAATATTATACCTTTATGGTGTATACATTTAATATGCAGTATGTCATTTTTTATTAAATCATTGTTCTTTACGATTCAACATAATTAATGGTATTTTGAAGAATTATTACCCGGCTAGCACGAGCAAGCTTTTAACTAGATAACGCGTGGTAAATAACAGCCATCTCTTTCGCACTTACATAGTATCGTAATTTTTTATCTCATTCTAGCCGACTGAGTAACGATAAAATAACGCTCGTGCTTGGCCTCCTGAACAACATACGATAAGAGCATAGTAAATGTTGGCATTCTTGTCTTTAACGACGATTCAAATATGCAGTGGTTCCTTTTTCAACTAATTTCATTCTATTCAATCCGCATTACGTCTGGATGGAAGAAAATGTTATAAGGGTTGAGAAATTCAATGAAAAGACTTCGAAACAATTAATCTTACTAAGTCACAGAGCAATAATGAAAATGTGCTAATTGCCTGTAATTAACTAGGAGGCATCATTATCAAGTCTGTAATTTCGCAATTGGAAAACCTAACTTGGTACGATCGGCTATGCCTGTGTATAAGTAATTTGTATAAGAAATATGTATATTTGCTGTGTAGTGCCGGCTTTCTACCCACGGGTATCGTAAGAGGCGACTAAGGGTATTGGGGCTTTTTATTTAATTTTTGGGCGATGCGGTTGAAGACCCATCACCAAAAACCTTTATTTTTACCATCTTTTCCCCAATCAACTTCCAAAAGTGGCTGAGGAATTTATAATTCCTCAGCTCTGGCTACCCCTTCTAGGGAAATATAGCCATTAGTACATATATATGTATTTATGTATTTTATGAATCCGGTATATCTATTCATCTTTCCGATATTAACATGGTATGAAATCCTTTTAATAAACTTCTCAATCCGCCAAGCAATGTTTTCTTTACAATGAATTCCTTAATTTATTTTTTCCATAAAGCTATCCAATATCATTTATACTGATCGATAATATTTAAATCCTAGGTCATTAAACTGTAATTTATCAATCAAGGTATAGTATATTCCTAGCGTAATTTTAAAACAGAGTCTTTCCAAGTTCTTATTACACCCGAAACTTAATGACCAATTAGGATTTAATTATCGAGCGTTCGAGGGTAAGAGGATTAATTACAATCAGTCTTATGTCCGCCGTGAATCCCTGATTTCTAAGCTTTTAGATTAGTTTAATTGAAATCCGCTTAAGTGTTAAGACGTCACGGAGAATAAAAACTCAGGTATCAGTCAGTCATGTCAGCAAGGTCGGTTAAAGTGAATTCTGGATTTCACTATCTTCCGAACTGTAAATTAAGTCCGTTCTGAAACTGTATTAAAAAAAAAAAAAGACAAAAAGTTTATTTTACAAAATTAAGTCAAGAACATTTTATGAACGGCAAATTTTTAAATTTTTCATTAATCCGTTGCTTCGGAAGGTGTTTGTAAAGAGAAGAAGCAACAAAAAAACTCTTTACATTATTTTTTTTTCATTTTTTCAAAATATGGTTTGTAAAATTTTGGGTTCATATTTTTACTTTATAAAAGATTTTCTATGCGACCAAACCAAGCGCTAGTTTGACATAATTAAACTAAATTGTCCATCACAAAAACCAATCACATAACGTGAGAAGAAAAATCCTCACCAGATATGGCATAATCATCACCACTCGCCTCGCCTATATATGAGACTACGCTTTCTAGGGTAATTTGGCCATGCACTGATCTAGTACAGGTTAACGTTACTATCGTGATAGCAGCCAGGCCGACAGTTTTTCGTGCATACATATATACGTGTACTAACGGCCATAAATTCTAAACAGGGGTAGCCAGTTCTATAGAGCTAAAAAATCTTCAGCCACTTTTGGGAGTTGATCCCCTATCGGTACAAGATGGTAGAAATAAAGTATCGTGCACTCAAGCATAAACTCCGAATAAGGTGATTTAATATCCAAACTGAAAGACTTCACTGATTTAATTACAATATGTATTTCAGAATCAAACCTCCGGATTAAAGGGTCGATCACGAAGTCAATTAACTTGGGATCATAGCCTTATACGATAGTTCGATGTTCTTACACCAACCGGAACTATAGCACGCTCGAAATTAGATTGTGAGCCTTACTTTCCCATTTTGGGTTAGTAAAAGTGAGGAAAGATAAGAAGGAAACTAGTAATGGGTTTTTATTTATTGACGTACAGATTTATTATACAATAATCACTTGATCCAAAATAATTTAGCCTTTAAATTTACTCCGTTATTCTTCCCGATTGAATAACATAGTCGATGAGAACACAAAGACTAATGACCCGTTTAGAAAAGACGATGAACATATACTAATTACAAGTCATTGAACTCGTTAGGGCTTTGATAAAAAGCTTGACTGAATGAAACTATCCCTTCTTCAAATAAATAGAAGCTAAACATAGTAACACAGCTGTGAATCCCGAGAACCGTTACCCAGAAACGGAAAGAAAGGGTAAGTGTTATTCTAAGCCGACAATTCACAGCTGTCTTTAACTAATGGATCAGTGATGATGTGTGTGAGTGAAGGAGGAATATATACATACATGGGTGAATATTTTATAACCGGCCAAAACGGGGCCCGGGGGATTTTTCTTATTTATTTCTAAGTAATGTTTGTAATAACATTAAAAACCGGAAATCAGTTTAATATTCTACTTGCGCACCAAATTTCGGAGCTTTTTACAGGATTCTAATAAAGTGAAAACTTCAAAAATAAGGGTAAATAGTCATTTTCCTGTCAGGGGACATTACTTGGTTCTCATCTTTACGCCAACAAAATAATTAATATGAATATAAATATTATATTTGCGTTTAAACATTCTGGTGACAAAATATGTCATCTTAATTCATGAGTATTTTTTTATATAGTGCATAAACATTTTCATGTTTTTATTAAAAAAAACTTCTGGCGACACTCATGCGCGTCATTATCCTGTGTAAAGTTTGTTTGAACTTGAATCTTTATAAGCAAAATGACGGTGAGCATGCCATAGTGCATGGTATAGGTGCTACTTTACTGACCTCTACCACGCCAACGAGTTTCGCGTTTTCGTTTCCCTGATCGAAATAATCTATCTGAACCATTTGTTTTCCTGCCGTGACCGGCATTTTAGTCATTAGTCTGTCATCAATTATTTTGATCAAAGAATAAGTTATAACATGATTATTCACACTTTGTGGTGTTTTTACTTAAACTACCCTATGCCTTGATACATTTTCCTCATTTTTTGCATGATTTTATGAGTAATCTAAACTTTTATGTTAAAAAAATCATTTTCCTGTCGTCATTTTCCTGTCATATTCAAATCAGAAAAATGACATCCAGCCAGGATTATGACTAGTTATGGTTCTAATGAACAAGAAAAACTGCATAGTGCTACTTTTTGAATATCATCCTTTTATCCAGGGATATGAATATAATGTATTAGTGTTGTAGAACAATTAACAGTACATTTTATGGGTTTTCAGTATTGAAACAAAGATTAACCTAAAATTGCAAGTGAATACAAGTGAATGATTTAATTTAGCTATGCAGACAGTGATGCTAGCTGGTAAACACATTTGTTTTAAACTAAGGATGAATTCAAGGTTCTATACTGCGTTACCTTTCTTTCAGGGACATTATATTGCCTATAACAAACTTAAATCAATTCACTTATTAACGTTAAGAATCTTAAGTTTTTCTAATATAAAGAAGAAGACTCACGAAAAACTAATACCTACATTCACGATATTTTTTCCTAATGAGGGTTGGCAGATACAGCTAAAATATCGCAGTGTAAGAGATTAAAAAAAGCATAGCATAAAGCATAAACGTTCACGCCGCATATCCCCGAAGGGGTTGGCAGAGGTACTAATACTTCTGAACATCACGTGACTTTGTCATCTGGTGTTCAGAGTACCCACGTTGTGCATGGACAGTGTACTCACGTGATAGGGGGCAGGCCTATCGCCGTTTTGTACGAATACACTGTCACATGACTAAGTCCAACTCAGCCATGTGGGTTTCCTCACGATGTTTTCCCTCACTGTTAACAACCATGATAAATTATCCACACATATGTCTTTAGAAAAGACAAATTGGTGTAGGCCCGACCCGGGATTTGAACACTAGTCGCTTGCACGTTAACCGAGTGTTCTACCCACTGGGCTATCACGGCTGCTGCTTTTAGATTAAAAAAAGAAACACATTTAAAAAATCTCACAAGTTACTAAACACTAAACTCTACTACCACCATTTTGAGGATGTACAGCATGAACAATAAGATAGAGTAACAATTTATCAGATATCACAAGCATTTGCCAGAGGCTCCTGTACAAAAAATATTATCACTAGACTATCATGCAATAAGAAAAGTGAAAAAGGGTAATGTCGTAAATGGGGTACTGAATATCAGTGCATGGTGCATTTTTTTTTATTCTTACGCTTATTTATGGCAGCGAATGTTTGGTGTGGCATAAGAAGCTTGAAAGCAGAGTGAAAGCAATAGAGATGAGATCTATCAGAAAAAAAAAGGTTTTTGGCCCAGTAGTGAAACACAAACAGCTCATTATATAATAATAAAAGATTATCTGATCGCGTAACAAAATGTGTGTTTCGTAAAAGGTGCAGTGTGAATAACGATATTTAGACAACGGCAGCAACTAGAGAAGCAGCTAAATTTAATGTCTTTTCTTTTCTTTTCTTCTTCTTTCTTTCCATTTATAAGAGTAACCTAGCGAAAAAGAAAGCTTAACAAAATGAAGGTTTTATAGCTTTTGCCTCTCAAAGAGTAGGTGATTTCTATCCCGTTCCCAAAGCCACATCCGAAATGGAAAACGGTTCCTTTTCAAACTGTGAAGGGTTAAGAAAACCTTACCCTTAGATTTTCTGAAGGAGGAAATGAAGTTAAATAATTACTACGATAAAAGAAACCTACAAGGGAAAGCGCTTGGATACAGGTACAGGATGGTTAATTTTAAATATTATTATAAATATGGAGATTATAGCCAATGTAGATGGTAATTTTAAAACAGGATAAAAAAAATATTTAATAGAGAATTGGCTTAAAATTGCAGAATAAAGTGTGTAGAATTAAAGGGCATGTAGTAAAACACAGATGATATAGACAAATCTTGTAAGGTTGGCTAGGATCTTAGAAAGTGGAGATAGGTGTCTGCCACCTCAATGGGAACTAATGGCACTGAACAGAGATACTAAGGATGTACTTACATATATACTCACGCCATTATTTTCCATTGGGAAAGGCAGATAACTTCATTTTGAACTATCCTGGCAAACCTCCCTGTCTTTATTCACATCCATTAATCTTTTCAAACATGCTCTTATTCTCACCTGGATATATGTATGTAAATAACAGCTAAAGAAATTAAAAAAGGCATTCAGAAACATAAACAAGTGACTAAATGCCACTGCGTGGAATATAATAAAGTCTTACTCAGAAAATAAATAAGAAATCATTTCTTGAGGAGACCATGTTTTTTTATATATTATTCAAACGGGAACTGAATTGAGAGTAATGCTTACTTGTAATAAGTCAAGAATAAGCCTTAACAAAGTTTTATCGTACTTATAGTATAATGATATGAAAAACAGGAAAAACATGAATGAAATACATGATTATTCGTTCATTCATCATTTTCCTGTGGGACCTGTCATTTTACTGTATACAATTTTTTTAAATTTGCTTATAAAAGGCAAATTTTCCATTAAACTTGCGGGTCTCAAACATATTTATATCCGTAAATATATGCTCAATCTAAACATAGTCATTAATTGTAATTAAACTAATAAATATTTTTTTTAAAAAACTGATCTGAATTTGCCCAGTTATAAAATATTCACCCACATATATATATTCACGGCTATAAATCCCTAGAAGGGGTAGCCAGAGCTAAGGAACTAGAAGTTCCTCAGCCACTTTTGGAAAGTTGAGTGGGGAAAAGATGGCAAAATAAAGGTCGTTGGTGATGGGTCTCCAACCGCATCGCCCAAAATCCCTTAAAAGCCCCAATACCGTTAGTCGCCTCTTACGTACACCCACCGGAAGAAATGGGGTAGTGTTATTCTAAGCCGACACTACACAGCAAAGAATATAGCAGAGGAATATATCTATAAAAATATTTACAAAAGCGAAGTAATGACTCCCAATCCTAACTGCATTCAGCCAAACAAATAGGATACGAAAAAATATGGTTCCTGGATATACTCATCCTGAAGATGAAAAATTGCACGATACCAGATATGCATAAACAGATGATAAACATTGCGTGTGATAAATATAGCTATCGGCCTTTAACATGAGAAAGTTCTTAGAAACACGTGTGAGAAGGCAAGCCGCAATAAAAATGTAAATTAACTATTAACCACATTCAAGTTTATATCTCGATGTTTTCTTTTTTAAATATGCGCGGAATTGTGATAATGTGTCTTTAAACTTAATTAATTTGAAGAATGAGCTGAGATGAAAGTATTTGTATTGTCTCAGACATGGGCGCTTATGCTTATCAAATGTTTTAATAATAACGCGTTTATAAATTTATCAATCATTTTATTGTGTAGTAGAAGCTGTGTAGCCTGCATTGAATTGCAATACCCCATTTCTTTCCGTGATTGATCGTAGGAGGCGACTTTGGGTATAATGCTAAAGCCCTTTAAAAAAAATTGGGTGATGCGGTTGGAGACCGCGATGGGTTGATCGTTAGTGATGACCAACAACCTTTATTTTTCTATCTTTCTTCACTACACAACTTTGAAAAGTGGCGAAGGAATTTCTGATTCTGAAGCTCTGGCTACCTCTTTTAAGGAATTACAGCCGTGAACGTATGTATTGTATGAATAGTTAGTTTCGAAATATGCACACAATATTACAGTTAAATTTATTCATATAGTAATGATAGACCAATCCAGCTAGATAATTCTCTATTGGGCAATTCGCAACAACGAGATGTATTGACTTCACTGACTCATTGATGACCTTTGCGGTAAGGAAAGATACGTGAAATTATCAGAAAATTATTAAAAACCGCTTGTATTTTAAGATGATTTGTTAATTTTAACTACTTATTTATATAGTAGGCGGATAAATATGTCGAATATATCAGCTCTAAAAACTCTTAAGACAACTCAATGATTTGCTTTGATTGTGCATTCACATGATGGGTCTCTCACCGCTTTGAACGAATAAAGAAAAGGCTAAGTAACTCCTTCCTCACCGTCAGCATCTTTGATATATTAACCATACATATAACTTTTACCAAACCCGCATTGGTGTAGGCCCAACTCAAGATATGAACTCAAGTCTCCTGCATTAGAAGCGGTGGTCTTTCCATTGAGCTATCAAGGTATATTTCAGTTCTAAATGTTAAGTAATAAAAGCATCAAATTATCAAATCGAAACCTAACTGGTTGTCTGGCAGTCGCTCCGACAGTCAGTGACAGAAAAGTTTGAATATTTAGTTACGTTTTGTGAGTTTTAATTAAGCGAGATGCACGAGTGCGTTCAGTAGGACATCGCACAGAATGAACTTTCCCATTTATAAGAGTATTTTCATTGTGCTGGACCAGTCACTGAGGGTAGGCATCTCATGAGGTGGACCGATGAAATTGGTTAATGTCTCGGGGAGCTGATATGAAAGCCTTTGTCCAGCAGAGTACTACGTCTTGAGGTACATACATATATACTCACGGCTATAAATCCCTAGAAGGGGCAGCCAGAGCTAAGGAATTAGAAATTCCTCAGCCACTTTTGTAAGTTCTGTAGGGAAAAGATGGTAAAATAAAGGTTGTCGGTGATGGATCTCCAACCACATCGCCCAAAAATCCCTTGTAAGTATATCCTTTTAAGTTGATGATGAAAGTATCCATTTAGTTAGAACATGAAAAAACTTAGCTTAAATCACACCAACTCGTCCACGTCTAGATTAACAAAAGGAACGAACTTCGGTCAGTAACTACTCATAAATCAGCTCGTAAAAGAGACATACAACTAACGCGACATAGCTGCTATCAATGAACTGTGGTATGCGACGATCGGTTAACGGAAACTCATCGTAGACTGTACCTACGTGGACCATAGATTTAGAACTACAGATGGGTCAATTCTTTTAAATCACTATGGATAATAGTGCTTTACAGCTTAGATATCTCAGCTTTTTAGACATCTAGGGCTTTCGTTTGCGCATGGAATGATTGGAAACGAAAAATGAAGAATGAATCTTTTTCACTAATGTATCTCTCTAAAGAAGTTTTCTATCCGCTACCCCCTCTAGGATAATAGCCGTAAGAATGATAGGAATTTGAATTTCACTGAATACTACGATAAGCAGCCAGAATGAATTTTTAAGCAAACAAAGTCAACGAAGTTTTGAGAGGGTTAAAAACTATAATTGCCTATGGGCACAATAAAGAATGTTGAGGATTAATCCAGGCTTAACAGAATAACAAGAAAAAATGTTAAGAGGAAATAGTTTATTTAAGAATAATTTATAAGATTTTTTGTTTTATCTATTCTATGATACGTAAGCTTATAATATTATTCAAAAAATTCATAAAACTACCGATCTTTTCAGTTACAACAAGCAGTAACATAAGGATAGAAAATTCACTTTACTCAGAAACAATTAATCAATTACCATGCTAAGTATGTACACAGGCCAACGACACAAAACAGGATATCACACTCTGCAATTAACTCAGTCACAAACAAGTATTAAACATAGTAAAAAGCCACAATACAACATGTCACATTCCTTTCTATGTTGCCGCTACTTAGTCTATGCGGTCATACGCGTGTATTCCAATCACGTACGATGCTGTACGTATTTGGTATGGTACAGCATGTCCCTAGTAATTTGATTAAAATTTAAATGAATGGCTTGGTCGCCGAAGTATCAAGTATTTTCTAAGATTTTCACGATTGCACATTATTAAACGCAAATGTAACTTAAAATTTTGTGAAGGTAGTTAGTATTAATAATTTTATATTACTGTATAATGACAAATAACACCTCAGTCTTCCCGTGACCATGATAACTGAAAAGTTTTCGAAACGTCGGGCTTTATAAAAATGTAATAACACGCGATTAAAATATCCGAAAATCTAATAGTTGTTTCAATTATGAAGTATCAAGTGTTAGAGAACTTGTATGAAATGCGGAATCGCTATGAAGACCAGCCCCCGTATCATAAGGCTTGTGAGAGCAATTATGTCACATGAGAAACGAAAAACTGACAGATTATCTATACAAAATCTGTAAGTGGTGGGCTTGGTGGCCAATTTTTCTGCCATTCTCAGTGGGAATCCAGAGGAGAAAGGATGAGTAAGGATGTAATTATAAAAACCGTTTAGCTTATAGAGAGATAGAATCTCAGTGAATGAGTTAGTAAAGGATTTGAAGTATTGTTGTGTGAAGACAGTTAAATTCAAAATTCAGGGCTTTTTACGGCATTTTTCGTCTTTATTTAAGTTTATCTAAGAAAAAACCAAACCCATATAGATTCGTCCTATCTGTCTGTCTTCCCGTAAATATCTGCACTTCAATTTCTGTCTAATTTATTCAGACTTAATTGTCACTTTACAATTTAAACAATATGTGGTTTTAGGTATTCTTCAGTCTACACCTACAGTATCTCATATAATTTAGAAAACAACTAATTTTTACATAATAGTGTTTTATATAGAACCCCATATCTGGAGCTAAAATCTTTTCTATCATCAAATCCATATGTGTGGTGACTGTAGGTAGTAAATAAATCACATAGATATATTGAACATGATGTAGAGGTCCGACTATTTAGAGTTTACCAGGAGAATCTGGAAAATTTGAATAAAATTGATGTTCTATAATCGCAATCAAATCATTCAATGTAATTTTGGTGGAATAAAATTTTATAAATGATGTTTTTATCAATTTGTGTCATCCTTGTGAGAATAGAAGAAAAACCCCAAGTCAGTCTATTTTTTTTTAACCATAATCTTATTGAAACCGAACACTCCTAAAGAAACTTCGAGAAACTTTGATCAATTAATCAAAAGTACAGGTACCAATGTAATAATCTTTCAAACACTTGAAAGGCTCTTGCAGTAATTGTCAACAGGTTGAAGTTGCCATATATCAATTGCTATAATAGCATTTCAACTGCTAGAACAGTCCATGTTTGTTTACCAAAAAGATGGAATTCTTTTATGCAATCGCAGGCTCTGGTTGATGGACTAATCATCAATGACCATATGTGGCCAGCTTTGGTGATCTTTACAATACAATCTTCATAAACATATAAGAAAAACATTATGGCAAACATTATGGTTGGTTTCGAGTTGCACTCCATTGGGCTTTACATTTTAATTTTAAGTGACAAGGTAATTTCCTTATTTTATTATATTAGTTAAGTTTAGATTTAGAAAAACTATAATCATATTTATAGCAAATTAAGTGCACAAGTCTTTTTAATCATCTGGGGGCACAAACCTTTGCTTCCTGTTGATTATACCATAATCCGCAATACAAGCTTAGTGCATGTCAAATACTGACACAAATCACTCTATCCATTGGACCATAGAAACAGTTCATTAGATGATATTAAAGATATTGAAAAAGGTCACTCTACTCAAGTTCTATCACAAAAAAGATACAATTTGGAGATCAAATATCTTGTGTTCACTGTTGCATAACTGTAAGCATCAACCATGGTCTAATGGCATAGTTTTATTATGACTAATTTATATTGTTTGCTCTAGTAAATTGAAAAACTATCCTTCCTACTCCTATAATCTGTCTTTGCATTTCTATTTCTAAGTTTCATTAATTTCTGGTTGGAAATGTCAACCACCCATATTTTGTAATAAAATTATATGTGTGGGAACAGCAAAGATATACTGGCCAGAACACCCTGCTGTCTACCAACTTATAATTTGTATTTATGCTTGACTCAAAAAACATAAACAAACCGCAATGTAGGAATATGAGTGAAACGATGCTATGTGCGAGTGAGTCCGCAGTAGTGTGTGCTCTAACATACTGCCACAGGTGTATAAAAAGATTCATGTAAATGATACAACAAAAAAATTGTGTTATGGTTTAAGACAGAGTTTAGTGTCCACAGAATTGTTTCACAGATACATGATTACAAAAGGCCCACATACACAAAGTTTAACATTTATAATATAAACAGTACTATCAAATTTACTGTCAAACTATTCCTTACTGAATTTCTCATACTTTCAATCACCCATAAGAACACTGTTGTGATCTTATCCACAACTTCAAAAGTATGCATATCAAAGTGAATTATGGAAGTCCCTGAAAAGAGGTATAGAAACCATCTGTGTTGATATTGAAGTTTATAACAATCACATATTATGTGTACACTCAATAATCGGTCTAAAAAGACTCACTGTTGGCTATTGCATTTATAACTGTGACAAATGTATGAAATCAGAAATAATAACACCTATGTTTTGTAGGTTGTGACTAGACCCCGTTATCTTTGTAGCATTTTGGTGGCAACTGATTTTAGTGATGGGGTAATTGATAATAAATTAATCTCTGTTGTCTTTATTATTATAATAAAATAGATAAGTAGGTACATTAATATTTTATATTTTATATATTTACATTCATATATTTTATTCACATTGACATTTGTTTAGTATGTGACACTCGTAGTAAATAACTTGGATTTGTTCCATATTTACGGGAGTAAGGCTTTGTCTTAGAAAATATCCATTTTAAGCAAGAAAAAGATCGTTCAACTTCTACCGATGTTAGTGGCAAAAAGTTAATCATTTTGAAGTTTTGTAAAGTTTTTTTGTTTACTTCTACGCAATGGACTTTGTCACCGCGAAGTTCTAGTTCACAATGGTCTTCTATGATTTTATTCATTGTAGTGATAAAAATAATATATTTTTTGCAATACGTGACACTCTTGTCATTGATGCATTTGTCATTTAACGATTAGGTTTATCAAAGAGGTCAACTCTCTAAGTCGATTCAAGTAATTATTAGAATTAATTAATTAATAGAATTATTCATTTTATTAAATAATACTAATGTAATTTTTCAAGAATTTATACTACCTACGCATTTTTTAACTATTAATATTAATATAACTTACCCCATCACTAAAATCAGGTGCCACCAAAATGCTACAAAGATAACGGGGTCTAGTTGTGACGCATAAAATATGAAGAATTTAAGTTAGTATATTACAAGTATTACAAGTTAGAAAGAGAAATGAGGTTCAGAACACTACTGTTGTTGAAAAACTTCCTTATCCAAATGTTTCAATTCCTTCCTTTTAAAATCATGGTTCACTATTAGAGGAAAACTAATTGGAACAATTTATTAGTTTCAATCATCAGGATATGCTGGTAGGCATTAGAATTAGCAATATAGGAATTTGGGGATAATTTCATTGAGCTTCATCAGAATAAAACTTTCAGATGGAAGACAGGCTTCATGGACTGCTGTATTATGTATGACAAATACAAATGTCTATTTAGAATAAAACATTTCTTTTCATCCTACTCAGTACTTATACTTACACCAACTTATTTTCCATAGCAGTACAAATAAAGCCTACTTACAACAAATTAGTTTTTAGGTTATCTATAAATGATCGGGAATTTAGATGGGTTATTCGATTCAAATCTATTGTAATAGTGAATAGACCATCAGTTTGCTCCAAATTATCCATTTATACCTATATTATAATGATTTAGTAAGTCTCATACATCAGCCGCGCCTGCTGTTAGAAATCTAGATCTTAAATAGTTGTCATTTCCAAAATTTAAGTATACCAAAATAATGTCAAGACATCCGGCCAATCAACGACCTAAGAACAGAGAACATATTTCATTCTACGAATCAGAGATATGAATTAAGAGAATTTCAAGTATGGTTAGGCGTAGCCACTACAACTCGCAATCGCAAAGCTTGGCGGTCAACGGCCACACACCCAATTGGCGGTACTTTAAAACATTAAGTAGAAAATGCTCGACAAATTAGACCTCACATAACAGAATTTAAAATGAGCCGATGAAAAACAGTCTACTTACCAAACAATTATGAATACACTATAATTTCCACTAACAAAATTCACTCCACAACACAAAACACTCCACATCCACGGCAGTTGTCATCACAGACTAACATAATGAAATGAATTAGCGATAGAGTACCAAAAATGAAGTAGGTAGAGTCGTCGTCGTCGGTACGGATAGAGTAGTTTGTGCTTTGATATATGCACCTATTCTGTACTAAACTACTACCTATTTGAAAGGTACCTAGGTATTTACTGTTGTTCACTTTTTTATTCCCTCCACCTGCCCGCCTTCACAATCTTTTCCCCACTCAACTTCCAAAAGTGGCTGAGGAATTTTTCATTCTGAAGCTCTGGGTACCTCTTCTAAGGCTTTATAGCCGTGCCATGCGTGAGTATTTCTATGTATGTATGTTTATTCGCTTCGATTTTAAATCACGCATGTGATTCATTGGTACACTGCTATCATATCATGATGTGTATTATTAGGTTGAAATATATACTTATAGAATTTAGATACATGTAACAACATGCAATGATGAACAAGAAAGCTAAATGGGGCCTCACGGCCTCAGACTTAGACCCTAGACCTATGTCTCAAAATACTAAGTATACTAGGTTAGCATGGGACCGTCGGATGCCAAAAAAGGAGCAAAGCGAGCAATTGCCTGATTCTCAGATATTACTTATCGTTGAACGCTTAGACTATATAGACAGAGTCATAATGCAACGGGAGAGTACCTCTTTTAGATAGCAATATTTTTCCCCGTAATGTTGCGATCACTAGAAAACAATTACCCCAAAATACTATAATCACCATTCTAAAAGCTACTTTTTAATTTAAAATTGATTACGTCAATTTATTGTTACGTCGTTTTATTTATTGTAAAGGTTTACTGTTTACTATATTATTTCCTGCAATCATATAATTATACATACTTGCTCCTAGTATTATACAATCTTTTTTGTTTAATTTTACCATTTATACTGATGTTTAATACACCGTGAAATCTAAAGCATTGTACTAACTATCAGGGATGAATCTTCCCATGATTACGAATAAATTTTTGTACGGGACTAACTTTGTTACTGGACAAAAAAAAACAGCTGTTCCATAAGTGCAAGTTATGTAAATATCATACGGGTCATCATGGGTATAAGTATTTTATATTTGGTTGATTTCCAATTGCATCTTCCAGTGGCCGCAATCCATTTTTCTCTTCGGGTCTTTAGGAAAACTGTAATGAATACGAAGAAATTAAATAAATATAACAAATTTATTACTTACTAATTCCGTAGATAACAATTGGAAATCATTCAGCGTCGCTATAGCGCGACGAAATTCATAATATACTCACTCATTAACATAAGTTTACTAATTTGAAAATTTTACCCTAACGACAGGGTAGGATGAATACGTGAATTATGGGAACACTGAGATACTTCATATTTTTAGGTTATGCTATTAAAAAATTGCTCAAAATAACTAAAGAAAATGATAGTAATCTAGTTCAACGTCATTAACATTTGAATCACTTTTTTTCTGATCGCGCAATGTATTTATTATGTATTTATCTGTAGAAAAACATTAAAAAACTCACTCACTTGTGGAAAGTCAATCCTTCGATGTGTTTTTCGCTGTGGCTTCCGCAGCCAAGCACGCTACACCCAACCATACCTCACTAAACAATAACTTAATTAATGGAGTCTCTTTTGTCACAATAACAATATACAAATGAAAAAAATCTTTCTCAAAATCAAAAGAAAACTAAAATCGCTCACAAGTCGACGCTTTGTTTGTCACGCTTTAAAAGTGTGACATCAACAAAACGGGTTACGCGATAGAGATGACAATAAAGTTTTGTGTCTCTTTTTAACATATAAGAACTTAAATAAGGGCTTCTCTTTTTAAAATGGATGACGTAACATCGCTTTGTCTATAGTGTTCATAGTCAAAGGTTGAACGATTTATTCTACAAATATCTCAACACGCGTTGCTATGCAATTTGTTACGATTCTTTGAATATACTTGTTGGTTTACCTAAACGCGTGATTGATTCTACACATAACTGCAAAGGAGTTACAGTCCTGATTTTAGAAAACTTAAATTGTTAACAATTTTTATTGTTGAAAAAAACATATCTAAATAGCTAAATACCTATTTTCTTTGAAAAAGAGTATGTACAAGAATTTTTTCGTTTAAAAAATTTTTGGGAAATATGTTTTAGAACTCAAGTATTAGCGTTCAAAAGTTCGAAAAATCACCAAGTGTCGGAGCGCAAAATAACGTGACTTTGGAACGATCGAATATGAAAAAAATCTATTTTCACGCGCTGGCATTGTTTACGTAAATTTTCCATAGACTAACATTGTAATTTTTAATGGTGATTATTCCTCCGTGGTACATTCGATTTGTATCAAAATTGACATAAACCATCTAGACATGGCCCTTGACCACCGTGCAAAATTTCAGGGTTCTGAGTTGAGCCGTTTGGGAGGAGTACGATCACAACGAAATGCAAAAGTCGGGGGTAAATGGATAATGAGGGGTTTTCAATCGGACAGTTGATCGAGTTTCACTAAAAATGCAACAGATGGCCTCAACTTTAGCAACAATATGTCAAAATGCGGCCAGTTAAGTTGACTGACTGAACTTGAGTAAGGCAAATCAAATAATATCAAGGTCTTTATCTATATATAGTCTTGCTGAATGATGTGCTCCGCCGTGCACTTGTTTCCGCCGGAGTGCCGTGTGCATTGGAGCCTCCCGGATTGCTGAGGACAGATGGTAAACGTCCGGGTGGACTCACTCTCATTCCGTGGGAGAAGGGACGATGCCTCGTGTGGGACGCCACCTGCGTCAGTACATACGCAACATCCCACCTGCCCCGAGCCACAAGAGCCCCACGTGCCGCAGCGGAGTGGGCAGCTGCTCAGAAGCACGCGAAGTACTTGGCTCTGAAGGACACATACTTGTTCGTGCCGTTTGCGGTCGAGGTGAGCGGCGCGTGGTGTGAGGAGGCGTGGGAGCTTGTCCGGAGCGTTGGACGGTGCTTGAGGGACGTGGGATCAGATCCACGCTCCGTGTCTTATCTGGTTCAAAGAATATTTTTGGCAATACAACGTGGCAATGCTGCAAGCGTGCTAGGCACTTTTACACCAGATATGACACGGGGCGCGTATTGTGACTTGTATAATAAAACTCAGCTGCAACTGTACTTATTATTTTATTTTCCAACAATACACTTGATCTCCATTACAGTCTACATCTTCCTTCTACAACCGATTGAATGTGAATGATCGCCGATAACCGAATGAACTGTCTTTTATAACAAAACTACGCAGTGTTGCCAGTTATTACTGACAAATTAAACCGATGGCATCAATGAAATACAATTTTAGTCTAGTTCAGCTACAAAACCCTACACTCGGCTGTCCTGACGCATGTGTATGTCCCCATACACAAGCCAGGCGGCAACCCTACACTCGGTTATCAGCTTTACAAAATTTTGATAAATTTTAGTTTGCTTACTACAACAAAACATGTCAAAAATAAAAACTATTCAATTAGACAAAACATAACAAATGCAGATTCCATAAGTAATAAAAACGTAAAAAATAAAACGTAAAAGGACTAAAGAATTTACAATTTGACATAATACGAGTAGTTAATATGATAAGAGTATTTATTTCGATTTTTTACAATGTTACATTTCAAAATATTAAATAATTTGTCAACAAAAATTTGCTTCAATGAAACTAAAGTCTATAAATATTTAAAAGGAAATAATATACATATATACATATTATATTGTGTTTATTCATTAAACAATATTCTTATATGACTATCTTATATAACTCAATATATAACTTACATCTATTTACATACACAATTAATAAATACGATTTAATGATCAAAACAATGAAAACAATGTTGTCCAGTAGTTAGATTAAGTAAATCAATGGAAAGAAAACAATTTAAATTCAATTATCTCATTCTCCTATCTCACATATAACATCTATCTTTAAAGAAAACTATATCTTTTTATTTGTTGTTTGTTTTCGTTTATATTACCACGTACTTTTAATTTGGCCATAATAATTTGTGAATTGTTTGTATTTTGTCATAGGTGTGCCCTTAGGCAATGAATAAATACTATCTTTCTTTCTTCCTTTCTATATTTTTTAAAAAAAACTAGAGGTGAATCTATCAGTCACTTAATTTGGAATAGTTATTACTTGTTATATTTTTGCTGTTATCTTGGGGCATATCAACTACTTTGTACAAGGGAACATTTTCTTGTTTGAGATAGAAAGCTGTTCTGCTTCTGGACTCTGTAATCAACTAATTCATTGAAATTATTACTCTACATTCTTTTATAAACTACTAAATCAAATGGCGAGTCAATCAGTGCTAACCAAACACTTGTCGCACTTATTTATATTTTACAAGTTAATGCGAATCAATTATTGCGCGCTCTAATCCACAAGTTTAAATATATAGGGATCAATAAATATATACGTCCGTAGGTATATAACACAAATCAAGTTAAGCACCAAAAGTAAGTTCCACCTAATGACTATATAACCTATGGGATACTAACTCAACGAAATATTTAATATGAGTTAATACACATATAAATAACATCCAAGACTATTAATAATTTATGCTAGTCACATAAATATTGTTCTCAGCGGGTATCGAACCCGCAACCTCCGGACCGAGAAGCTAGTCATCTAACCATTCATCATTGCTCACTCTTTTATCCATAAATACAAGTAAATGCGAACGAATCATTCTCGCTATTCTAACTTTAAGTACAAGTAAATACGAACCAATTATTCTCGCTCTTTTATCTATAAGTACGAGTAAATACGAACCAATTATTCTCGCTATTTTATCTTTAAGTACAAGTTAATACGAACCAATCATTTCTCGCTGTTTTATCTATAAGTACAAGTAAATACGAACCAATCATTTCTCGCTCTTTTATCTATAAGTACAAGTAAATACGAACCAATCATTTCTCGCTCTTTTATCTATAAGTACAAGTAAATACGAACCAATTATTCTCGCTCTTTTATCTATAAGTACAAGTTAATACGAACCAATTATTTCTTGCAAACTTACGGCATTTTCTTTCGGGAGGAGAACCGAGAACCAATCGATTCTCACGTTGTACTGTATATTCTTTTCGCAGATTAAACGCCAACCAATCAATTCTGACGTTTAACTGCATCATCTTTCGGCAAATGAAACGCGAACCAATCAATTCTCACGTTCCATTGCATATTCTTTCGACAGATTAAACGCCAACCAATCAATTCTGACGTTTAACTGTATCATCTTTTGGCAGATGAAACGCGAACCAATCAATTCTCACGTTTCACCTGAAACATAAAAAAACATCTGTGCATAACTTTTTAGTCTGAGTCAGTTTTGTAATCAAGATCTGATTCCATATCTTCAATCAATTGTAATACGGCTATGTGAACCTAAGGGAACATTCTATCAGCAGGGGCCACTAATTAGTTTGTTATAATGAAATTAATGAATAAAAAATATCTTATACCTATATTGTCCCATTACTCGGATCATTATGAAATTGCCCAACATATTGCGTGTTTGAAGAAGATTCTTTGCTCTTTTTATTATTGTTAAATGATTCATGCCCTTCGCTTTCGGTCGTAATTCAGTTTATCAACGTCAGTAAGTAATTTAATTTAACCAGGAACAAACTGAGAATAGTGAAATTGTATTTTTCCCGTGCCATTTCAGACTCCACACAACATTTTAAGATATGCTCAATTCCTTTATCATAATAGTAAAACAACTTCCTCTATCAATTTCTCGTTCTGTGTAATTGTGTTTCTTATGGGTTTTATAAAACCTAAATTTATAAATGCATCAATTACTACCTAAAGATATGATATACACTTTTTCGATCTGACCGACATGATCGATATGCACAATGTGTACTGGTAGTCCTTCTAATACTAAGTTCTGAATCACCTATTGCAGCGTGTGAAGCAAATCATCACTACTAATATTCGTTACATATATTTTCTTTACTATTTATTTATATCTTTATTTTCTTACTTGGGTAAATCTAATCACTTTTTACCCAACAAATATACCCAAATTTTCCCCAAATATTGCATTTCTGCTAATGTTTCTAGTTATCTATATTTACTCGCATAAAAACTCCTGTCATAATGATATCAAGAATACTGTTCTATGTATACAATCATAACAAGTACAAGTATAAATTTTATTGGAACACCTAATCGTGGCAAAAGCTTACTTCGTATATTTGATTTAAAGGAAATTAATGGTGGTCAAGTTTTATATTACCATAAGAATATAACGCCAAATAAATTTCATTTAACGTGACAAATCATTATGCCCAAAGTGTATCACTTGAGATAAAAGTTTAAGCCATACAAAGTTTAAACAAACAAGTGTTATGAGAAAATAAATTAAGATTATATTTATTAAGCGATTAAAAGTGCTCCTGTTTCTAATTTCTATTAATTGTAGTATCCTTCTTCAGGAGAAGTTTGTTGACTGCATAGATATATAATTACGAAGATTGGAATTAAGTAACAAACGTCATAGTATAAAAATCAAAAGAAGACAGGACCTCTCATGGACACGATAACGGCCTACAACGGTTTTGACATCATAAATGTACGAAAATAATTGTCTTATTTTGCTTTTTGTGACAAAGTTATTAATAATTAATAGTACACAATCTAAATGTAATACAAATTCTCTTGCAAACATGAAATTTTTGTAGCTATTCAAGTCTAAATCAAGACTGTGATATTAATCGGTCTATATGCTTTATTTTAGATCTTTAACAAAAGTTTTCAATGCAAATATCTGATACAAATATCTTTTATCATCTTTATATTACAATTACTGTAAACTTTACAAATTGGCGAAAATAACAAATACGTGAATTTTTATCAATGTTAATGGGGCTAATACAGAATCCGCCATACTAATGTCACGCACCCATTCATTTACGCACACCGTTTTACTTCTTCTTGGTCTCGCCTGTCGTCTTGGTATTGCCAATCTATATACGTAAGTATAGCATACTAAAACTATGGTCTAAAATGTGTCTGATTAAGTATGCAACCCTGTTTTGGCATCGCGATCATAAATAGCTAATATAGGACGATGCTCACAAATCCAGCGCCATGGGCAATATGAATATAGAATAAAAGTGTTAAAGGTGCAGCTAAACAAATTCATTTTTTTTTATTGACGCAATATTCTAACATAGGTAGTCAATTCTAAAATTTACCAAACGTTATAAAAAATTGTAACCGCTTGTATTTTGTAATCTCCCAGGCGTATTACTAAATAACTGATTTCAAAGCAGAGATAATCGATATTAGATCAGTTGTTTTTCTTTATATAATTTAATATGAGATAAGTCTTCTACATGTGTTCCATAACCTGAATCAATCTTTTAAACATCGGGACACACCCTCACTGTCGATGAGAACAGCATCAATATAAGCCGTAGCTTTAGGTAAACGTGATTAAGTGCTCACAGTGCTCTGCTATTGGCACTTCGTATTACCAAACTGCCAGATCCAAGGTTACCGAACGAGACTGTCCTGACAACTTACTTTCATCTCCTATGACATGCATAAGATATATTTCCTTTAACGAAACTAACTTCAACATTCTATAGTCAACTCACATTCCAATAGTGTTATCTTTTTTTTTTATCTGTGTACCCTAAATTCTAGAGTTTATTTGCAAAACAATGACTACACTGGTTTAACCCTAACGGATACTAGATGACCTTCTTTAGCAGAACATCATAAACATCAGCCTCCATGGGTAAGTAAAGCATGTTTTTTTTAAATAATAGTAAACCTACATTTGTTCCTTTTGAACAGTTCTTCTAGAACTTGACCATAGTTTTGAGCGCAAGGAAAGGATTCTGAAATATGGTGAGTAAATGGGCATGTATGAAAATATTAATCTTTGTAAACGAAGTTAGAGAGAGATCTGTCAGGATCGTAAAAAGTGGCGACTGAAAGGTTCTGCCCACTCCAATGGGAATCAATGGTGTGAGAGTATGTTTTAATATAGTAAGGCATATAATAACAAATGTTGCCATTCTTCCCAAGTGTGTAAATATTACATAAATAAATATACTAAATCCTGGCCAAGATCTGCAGTTTTGCCATATCCAAATGCATGGTAGTTTTATTTTCACAGCCGCAAAACCGTAGCGTATTTATTAACTCTACATAGCCAACTTGCTGATTTTTGCAGAACGATCATAATCATGTAGGTATATATTTTAAGTGTTACGTTTTTGTGGTTACTGTTGAGGTTAATAACTGAGACTAATATCATGTATAACAGTATTGACTTTGACCACATAGTTTATAAAGAAAGGAGTACTTAACTTTGTTTTTGCTGGCCGTCATCGGCGGCGGCAAGGTGCGCGCTGATTATGAGCGCAAATCGTTAGCTCATTTCGTGATCTAGCTGCACTTCCACTTCAAGGGTTTGTGACCGTTCTATTGACATTGTATCATAAGCTTCCTATCAATCAAATATCTCTCATGTTGCTGGATCTCGACTTCATGCGGCACTACGATGCGTACCGTTAGATCATCGTCTGTAGCGAGCCTAGTAGCGTTCTGGTGTTGGTTATCTCTGTTTGCATCACCCGCCACAACCTGAAAAGTCTCGGAACTCGAGACAACATGACAGTATTAGAACAAACTCAAGAATGGATTGGCTTAGCACAACTCAATTATTTAATGACATTTTTTTTTTACTATACTCATATACCTAAGTTAATTATTAATTGCATCTGATTTAATATTTTGTCTATCATATATTGATAATATTTTATTATCTATTTTTGTGTTTTAAATATTCAGAATAAATCAAGCAAATGTCACGAAATTATTTGTAACCTAACAACTTTTTAAATATTATGTTTATGTTCTCAATAAGAATTACAATGATAGTCCTATCACTTTGAGTAATCTCTTCTTGACTTGCATGATGATGTCCGAAAATTATTAGTGATGATGGGTAGATGCAATGGAGTAACAAGTATTTGGAATAATAATTATTGGTTAAAATTCCATCACCAATAATTAAACAATTCTTATCTTACTGCAGATGTCATGCGAAGTAACACGCGGGCGCCCTCGTTCGCGCCGCGGCATTTTCTAGAGGTCTGGTAATAGTGTTAATGCATTCGAATCGTGACACGACCCGACCCGACAGTAAAAAATATTTACAATCATATTAAAATAGATTTTAGCAAATGGCATAGCAATAGCATGCCTCATCCTGAATCTCATAAATTTGCATGCTAATTAAATTATTGAAAAAATAGCATTCGTTAAAATTTCTGGGTAGATGTACAACCAAAACACAGAAATATAAAAGTAATTATGTTTGGCTGCTAAAGAAACAAAACTAAACTAATTACCGAGTAACAGCTATATGACATCGATACTTTTAATCAAATATGTTCTATACTGTTGACACTCGTTTTTTCCGTTCTGACTACCTCTTTTATGTGGTTTAATCCGAAGATTTGCACTTTTGAAATATATTCCCTGTAACTACAATCGCGGACTACTGCTATTCTAGTTATTATTAACTTTCCATACATATCGTCAAAACATAAATATTTGAATTTGACAAAACACGTTATAACTCGAGAACCGTAACTCCAATTGCAAAAATAATCATTTTTTTCACCCCCTATACAATACCCCGTGGCTCCTGAAGTGGATTTTACATAGGACCTTAGGGTCAAGGTCAACAATTTTATTCAAATTTACTCCATGGACGACATATTTAACTTCGGGTGTAAAAATCGTACTATTGACAATTCAACTCACGCGTTGATAGAAAATCATTCTTATGTACGTTACAAATAAAAAACATTTTCCAAAAACAATGTGGAACGCCAAACAATATACTTCGTTTAGCTTATAGACATTGTATAAGTCAAGTGGAAAAGGATAGAAAAATATAACAGAAACTTAAATAAAATGGCGGAGGACCTGGTTCTAGGAAAATATATCAATACACATTGGTTATGGGAATTTTCTAATCTTAATAAAAAGAGATTTATTCTACAGCAAACGACAGTGACTATTTTCGTAAATTATCTTATCTCGATGGCAGGTCTAGCTAGGTTATTCTTACTTAACAACACAACACACTACACGAAACGTTAAGCGGTTATTACATTACGCAATATTCAGACAGTCTAACTTAGATTGAGCATGGTGTAATAAGAGTTAGCAAGTTAGCCTGTCTAATTAGAGCGACCGAATGGGTTCGGCCGTGCTTACTTGCTTGCTTGCTGAATACCGCGTAGTGTAATATGATTTAGCACGCTAGACTGTTCATTCATCGCGCGGCAGCCGCAGAGCGAAGGCGTGCGTGACATGTGTTTTGCTGTGGCGGGGCGTGTACAATGGCTTGTTCAAAGGAAAAAGAAGTGCTTTTTAATGTTCTCGATTTGTATCGAGACATGCCATATTTATGGCAGAAAATTCATAAAGATTATTCCAATCAAACACTTCGTACTTAAGCGGTTATGACAACCGCCACCGGCTACGTACGCTTTGAAAATGAGTTAGCATGCGGTATTCAGCACAGTCTAATAGCGAGCTTGTCTAGTTAGACTTTAAGACAGTCTTACTAAGACTGTCTGAATATTGCGTAATGTAATAACCGCTTTACTGAAGAACCGTTATGCTAAGATACGAACTCATATGACTAGGACTTTTCTAAATGTAACACGTGGTAATAAAATCTATCTGAATTATTTTCTTTTTCCATTTCAAGAACCAGTAACATACATGGTATACAGTAAAATTAATTGTGGGTACTTACCATGGTATACCATCTCATACAAAATGTTTTTAGTTACCTCTTCGCTCAATAGATGGAGTTAAGATATAGTCGACTTTTAAAATAAAAACTTAAAGTGGCTAATAATCGTTTAAAAAGCCAAAAGACAGTTAGATAAATGTAACATGGTAATTTATTTTGTCACTTAATACCATAAAACATAAATTATTACAATTAGAAGCAAAATATAAAAAAAACTGTATTTTCGTTTTTATGAAATTGTATTCCCAAATGATTATTGTAGAACTACATCTATTTAACTAAAATGTTTAGTGATTTCAACTACTGACAATAGATGGCGCCAAATTGAGATGGTGTTTATTGACGTATCTTACTTGTTTTGATTTGCGTCCACCCAAGTAATCGAATTGGTGATAATTGTCGACTTAAAATAACACTACCCTATTACTACTCGTGGGTGATTACAAGAGGCAACTCACGTCACGGGGTATAGGGGTTTTTTAAGTGATTTTAATTTTTTAACGACCTCGGCGTACACGTTTGGACCAAAAAGAGACTGTGCTTAAAAAGACAAGTGTCCCAAATTTGCCATGGCCGTACAAAGTGGCGATCGATAGTCTCTAACTATCCCAATGTGAACTAACGGCGTGAGAATATACATGTAATTTTAGTTCCTGCCGCATCGCTCAAAAATGACCTTGTTCCAATTCTTATCACTATTTTTTAGCCGTGTAGTGTCGGCTTAGAATGTCGCTACCCCATTTCTTCCGATGGCTGAACGTAAGGGGCGACTTACGGTATTGGGGCTTTTAAGGGATTTTTGGAGGCCCATCACTAACGATAATTTATTTATACCATTTTCTCCCCTATCAACTTTTAAATGTGACTGAGGAGTTTCTAGCTCTGAAGCTCTGGCTACCCCTTCTTGGGATTTATAGCCGTGAGTATATGTATGTATGTTATTTTTATATCTGTTAGTACTTTGTTGTAGAAAGTTGATTTTTAGTGTTAGTACCCCTGCCTGCACTACCGTCGGGGATTTGCGGTGTGAACGTTTGAATCAATATTAATAACTCAGTGATTGACTTTTTCGAAGCTTTGGCTACCCCTTCTAGGGATTTATAGTCGTAAGTATATTTATGTATGTAATTTTTTAAAACAGCCAGGTATACAGCATTTTGCATGATGATTAAACAATGAGATTTATATTTTCTGTTACTCCAACGGTATGAGAAATATTATAATAATCACGCAAGATTGATAAATACTTTTTACAAATAGGATAAGTATTCTGTACTGAAGGTGTAGCGCGTAGGTACCTAGATAAAATAAAATTAGTAGTTTAATGACGGCTTAGTAGCTCAGTGGGTAGAACACTGCTTATCTTGCAGACGACTAGTTTTCTAACCCTGGGACATTGTATTTGTACAATACGGCGATGGGCCTGTCCCCTATCACGTGAGTACACTGTCCGAGCATAACGTGGGTACTCTGAACACCCGGTGACAATGTCACGTGAATATCGGAAGTATTGATACCACTGCCGACCCCGTTCGGGGATATTCGGCGTTAACGTTTGAGTTGGAGTTAAATGTCCGTATGATTGCAGTTGAAACCAGCTATAGATTTTTTTTAATACTTCTCTAATAATACTTTCAACATTTTCAAATTACTAGCCGCTTTATGTGGAGAATAGATTATAAAAGAACCATTAATTTTGGAAATGGGTTAACATTCGAGCCACATAACCCAGTAAAATTAATTATAATATATTATAATATTAAGTGATAGCAACCGTGATAGACCAGTGGGTAGAACACTCGGTTATCGTGCAAACGACTAGAGTTCAAATCCTGGGTCGGGCCTACACCAATTTGTCTTTTCTAAAGACATATGTGTGGTTAATTTATCGTGGTTGTTAACGGTGAGGGAAAACATCGTGAGGAAACCCACATGGCTGAGTTGTACTTAGTCATGTGACAGTGTATTCGTACAAAACGGCGATATGCCTGCCCCCTATCACGTGAGTACACTGTCCATGCAAAACGTGGGTACTCTGACCACCAGGTGACAAAGTCACGTGATGTTCAGAAGTATTAGTACCTCTGCCAACCCTTTCGGGGATATTCGGCGTGAACGTTTATGTTTATGTTATGTTATAATATTAAATGATACCATTTTGAGCTGACATTTTAGTATAGTAATAACCAGAAGTTTGAATGCGACAAACCCACAGATGCTTGTGGAATGTCAGCTTGTGGAAGATACATTTTTTTGATTAAATATTTGTGGTCTATCACCACATCGCCAACCAATCAATGAAATTAAACCCTCCAGCCACAAACTTTATTCTATGCCTCAAACTAAACAACTCAAATCATTTAAACCACATGTGGGGATTATAAATAACTAATAAATAAAGAATAAATAAAGGAAAGAAAAATCTCGACACAAGCGCTCAATACCTCACTGACGGAATGATGCGGAGTAGTGCTATTATACGCCGCCACTACAGCACGAATACGTCTTGCACGATGTTATTAAATAAATAAATGTGTTTATTCTGTTTATTTTATTTTAATAAACAGAATATCGTTCATTATTCACACATTTATTTTCGGCTATAAATCCCTAGAAGGGGGAACCAGAGCCTAGGAATAAAAATTTCGTTCGCCACTTTTGGAACTTGTGTTGGGATAAGATTATAAAACAAAGATTTTTGATGGTGGGTCCCCAACAGAATCGCCTTAAAATCACCCAAAAGCCCCAATACCTTTAGCCGTCTATTACGAACCATTACGGTAAGAAATGGGATAGTGCTATTCTAAGCCGACACATAGCAGAGAAGAATATCGACAACGACACTGTTAACATTATAAGCAAAAATATCTACAAACGGATGTAATACTCGTACGCAATTGGCCTTGTCGACGATTTTGTCCTTGACCTAGTCTTTGTCCTTGACCATATTTGCAAATTTGCAAATAAACATTTAGTGAAAGAAAGTCATAAAGTAATAAAATCTGTCTCGCTTGTGTCGTGTTACCGAGGCGCCCCCGCCCCGCGCGCCCCGCAGCCGCCATTTCCTAATATTAGCCGAGTAAGATACCGGGCTTTGTTATCATTTGGTTTTTGTTTTTATCGCCATCTAGCGAACAATAAGGAACTAAAAAATAGCCCGCCGAATAAGGGTATTTAAGCACATCACATTTCGTTGTATGGGATTGGGTATCTGTTCTAGTATAGTATTATATTATCTGTGGTACTTACGTTTATCGCACTTCTGAATTATAATAAAACTCAGCTGCAACTGTACTTATTATTTTATTTTCCAACAATACACTTGATCTCCATTACAGTCTACATCTTCCTTCTACAACCGATTGAATGTGAATGATCGCCGATAGCTGCGGTTATCTTCTCGCGCCCGTAAGGGCGCGCGGAATTGGAATCTCCCATTTAATGAAAATTTCCAAGGTTTCTTGTCGCCACCCGTGAAAACGGAGTGGGGCTTTGGCGAACTGTTACCGCGAGCGCGATCGAACTCACCGTATGGTACGGCGAGTGACCGGCTACTCGCGGCCTGTAGTCTTCTTTCTTCTCTTCACCGTGAGCGCGATCAAGCCCGCCCAGTGGAATCTCTCTTACGAGAGAAAGCCGGGCGAACGACCGGGCGGCCCACGGACGTCGGCGGCCCACGGACGACGCAGTGTTGCCAGTTATTACTGACAAATTAAACCGATGGCATCAATGAAATACAATTTTAGTCTAGTTCAGCTACAAAACCCTACACTTGTAAATATTAGTAAATAAGTTGTAAATTGCATATGTAAATTTAAGTATTAAATTAAGGTCTTTCTTTGTTTAATAAAATTAAATTCATCTTCGCAATGTGGCATTAAGTCCTAATTAGAAATTTTTGAGACATTTTGAGTCTTGAGTCGTAATTTTACTCATTGGTATTTTAATTCTACACTTTCTCATCAAGGAAAATGGAGTCTGAATCTGTAGGTAGACTGTATAGTTTTATTTTTCCTGTGGCTGTAGTTAAACCAAGGTTATCTGCGAGATCTTACGATTACGATAGTACCTACTTGATCATTTTCACTGCGTAGATATCTTATTTTAACGATTGATTATTGAGTTGACATTATTTACATGCAAGCAACTCATCATGATCTCGCTGCAAATGTATTGTAAAAAATAACCAATATACATACAAAGCCCAACGTAGTTAAGAGTGCGGAAATATTAAAAAACGAAATGTAAACACAAAAATATTTCCAAAAATGAGTTTCTCAAGAACCTTATGGATTATTGAACTTTTGTTGATATACAATTAAACTAGGATTGGTTTGTACCAGCTGTGTTATGATTATGACTTAGAATATTACTACACCGTATTCATCCCCGGGGACCAATTGGACAACAATTTTTCCCCTCCCTTAACTTACAAAAGTGTTTGAAATATTTTTGATTCTGAAGGGCTGGAGGGGCTACGTCCACGACTTAATGGGACATATAAATGATTTATATGTGTATGCAATGCATATATTTGATTTCTGGCCGTGAATTTCCGAAAACCAAATGATTAAAAGAAATTTAATCGCGAAATTTAATTTAATGTGGCGCTGCTCTGCAGGTGAAGTGGGAGTTTTAACAAACTGAGAATAATCCATAATCGTTTCTTTTTTGCTCTTTAAAGTATTACCAGTATCATACATTATCACCCACCGCCACCGCGCCACTCCAGTTGGACATAGTAAGGTCATTGAATAGTGTAGAAGGGAAATTTAATAACATAACATTACATAAACATAAACGTTCACGCCGAACATCCCCGAAGGGGTTGGCAGAGGTTCTAATACTTCTGAACATCACGTGACTTTGTCACCTAGTGTTCAGAGTACCCACGTTTTGCATGGACAGTGTACTCACGTGATAGGGGGCAGGCCTATCGCCGTTTTGTACGAATACACTGTCACATGACTAAGTACAACTCAGCCATGTGGGTTTCCTCACGATGTTTTCCCTCACCGTTAACAACCATGATAAATTAACCACACATATGTCTTTAGAAAAGACAAATTGGTGTAGGCCCGACCCGGGATTTGAACACTAGTCGCTTGCACGATAACCGGTGTTCTACCCATTGAGCTATCACGTCGTCACAAATTAATTATTTATCTTTTTAGAAAATAGTTAACTCTGATGCATTTTATCTTAAATACAATTTTGATAATATAAATCACTCCTGTAAGCAGATTGCGAGTTACAATAGAAATTAATTTGTAAATGTATTTGATCAAAATTATCGAGGTCAATAGATCAGAGTGAAAATAGAATATATTTGTATCTCTATACTCCTTTCCTTAGCATTACTTTACTCTCTCTCTAGAAACTCGCACTCAGCGTTCTGAAATTATTGTGTTGGAAAATAAACCATTTTGAAAATGATAAAGCTGCCATGCCGATTGCTGTTGTCGATTACCGCCCCGTCTAATAATAATAATTTGACAAAGCTGTACAAATTTTGTGAAAGGTATTATAAATACACACACACACTTGGACCAAATTGAGAGTGTGCTCAAAAAGGCTGGCGTCCGAAGTATGAAGAATAAAAGAGCATGTTTGAAAAGATTGATGGATGTAAACGAAGCTAGAGAGGTTTGTCAGGATCGTACGAAGTGGCGATCGATAGTGTCTGCCTACCCCAATGGGAATTAATGGCGTGAGTATATGTATGTATGTAATGTATGTATTATAAATGTTAAATGAGAGGTTTTCCTTTTTTTATTTTTTTCTTCTTCCCTGTTCTCAGGATAGATGGCGCCAGACTTGCTATGTTACTGGTAGGAACGGAACGTCACACCGTTTTTCACACTTGGATGTAATGATATCGTAAAACGGAACGTACATAAAAACGTTCTGATTTGAAAGTCTAAATAAATATCAGTTTAAGCCAAGATAGCTTAACCTTTCGAAACCCAGGATTTTACACCTCCAAACCTCTATAGCCCAGGGGTATTTTGTACATTTTTGCGTGTCAATTCGAGTGGACGCTGGGCTATCACGTAGATTGTCACAACTGTCAAACGGTAACTAGAGAGGACGCTGGGCCCCTTGATACTCACCCTACAGGGTGTTCAAATAAGTGAAAATAGCAATGATTCTTAGATTTACTAAAAAAATACAACATTTAAATCTGCAGCGTCATTCATATACAAAATGAAAAAAACAAAAACCACTTTAATCGAAAACGGTAAATTAATTGTTTTTCACTGTTATTGATAGGTAGTTATGTAGAACTGAATTTATAACATTTGTGTATGAATGTTTGTTCCATGTACTGTTGCTTTGTCAAATTAATAAAAAAAATGCTACAATTTTCAAAAATAGGTATATTTTCTATTTAATAATTTTCTACAGACAATCAATAAATATACAGTTAACATATTTAAATAAAATAATTATGATCGTTCACTTTAGTTTACATTACATCGAAGAGATCTTTACTAAAACTTCAATAATGTAACACAAGGTGAAAAAAATACCTAAAAATTTCTAACTTTACTTTCCTTAACTTATATGCCCGTGCGAAGCCGGGATGAGCTACCAGTCAATCAATATTTGTTATATATATATAAAATAATGCAACATAATTCGGTAAGTGTCAAAGATCCGTAATCGCACTGCTCCTGCAAGGTCCCTGGCGCAACCGATTCACAAGGCAAAAGGGTGATGTCCAACGGAGTTGACGCTGGGTTCTGAAAGTATGAAGTAAAATTTGAACACGCTGTATTTAGTAACCTTTTACAAAGATGGCGGCGACAGAATTGCTCAAGTCGATTTAGAAGCTAAATGTGCTAATAATCAAAGTTATTTTGAAAAACTTATTGCATCAATAGATTTCTGATGAATTTTTCTATAAATGGAAGTGAAAATGATAACAAGTGTAGTTTCATGATAGTAAAAATAAAACACTAAACCTGTGACCCCTTTTTTGATTCAAGTTTTTGACTTATAGACTTCTATAAATTTACCCTTTTTTACACTAACACTAAATATACACTATTTAGAATTGAAAAAATACTTACAACACGTTTTCCACCAATGAACACAATTTATATCACAAGAAAAGCACGAGCGCCGTTCACGCGCGGTTCCGCCAAATAGAAACTAAAATAACGTCGAAATCTGTCAAGTGACCCATAGAGTATCATACATCATTTAATTGGTTATTAAATTTTCCTTCATTCATTCAAACATTCTACATGCCGAAATATACCTTAAGACAAGCTACAATGGTTTAAAGATGAGTGATAAACTGCCGTCCATCCGAGTTGACGATGGGCGAATGTGCAAAAACGCGCTGTCAAACGGAGTTGACGTTGGGTTTCGAAAGGTTAAAAGTAAATAAACAAAGACGTTATTTATATTTAACATTCTTTTTGTTGTTTTTACTCGCCAAAAAGTTACTCTATGGTGAAGTGACACATGTTTTTAAAGTTGACATTGGCGAAGTTATTGTGGCAACACGATTGAGGCCACGAAGAAAAAATTTAAGTAAAGAACGTAGTTACATCAACGCCATCTACAGAGCTCTAGGAACGTCTAGGAAACTATGTTGTTTTTTTATTTATCAAAAAGAAAACCCCTCATTGGTAACTTGTATAGAACTTCTGACAGTAACTTGTACGTTACATAGTTCGTATATACTTACAACATTATGTGTTGTTTTATAACGTATTATATCCTAATATGGGATGATTGACTTTAACGACTACCGCCTTTGATAGTAGCCCGATCTGACAATTTACATGCCATCTGAAGTACAGAGTCATTATACTTAATTTAATGTTTTTTGACATGAATTCCTCATGTGGGGATTATTACTCATAAATAAAAGATGTTATTAAAGGAAAGAAAAATTTTTTCGTACGGGGGCGTATACCCGAAGGTCGCGGGTTCGAACCCCGCCAGTGTCGAAATTTTTCTTTCCTTTAATAACATCTTTTATTTATGAGTAATAATCCCCACATGAGGAATTCATGTCAAAAAACATTAAATTATGTGATAGTTAGGCGTTTCCAACATTTGCATTCTATCTGAAAAGGTAGACAAGTGGCCGTCCGAATTAGTTAAAATTCGGAGGTAGGAAACGCAAACACTACTTGAACGTGTAAAAAAGAAACAAAGGATAGAGAAATTTCGCGCTGGATGCCAACTGACACTGTAGCTCAGTTGGCAGAGCGACGGGGGCGTATACCCGAAGGTCGCGGGTTCGAACCCCGCCAGTGTCGAAATTTTTCTTTCCTTTAATAACATCTTTTATTTATGAGTCATTATACTTATCGGTAAATTAGCTACTACTGTCCCAACGAAAATAAAACGAAAAAAAGGCGTAAAATAAAAGGGTTCAAGAGATTTGCCAGGATCGTATTACTATGGGGAACTATTGGGGTGGCTTTTTCTAGTATGTATTGTTTGTAAGTTTCACCCTCGATAAAACCAAAAAAGGAAGAATGGCAGTGTTATAGTAAACCAACTAAATTATTATACAAAGAAAATTTAATTTCATCTTGTATCGGCTGTCAACAAGGAGATCCCCTAGGACCAGCAATATTCAGCCTAGCTATCCATCCATACATTGAATCAATCGCCTCTAAATTCAATGTATGGTACCTAGATGACGGGACCATAGGTGGCGATGCGAATACAGTATTAAATGATTTTCAAAATTTAAAATTATCTTTTTCATCCATCGGCCTAGATTTTAATTTTAATAAATGCGAATTATATATTAAAAACTGTCTGCCCGATGAACAAAAAACTGAAATTGTTAATAAATTCAACGAAATAGCACCAAACATTACGGTCCTACATAATGATTCGCTTCGTCTCCTTGGTGCCCCTCTAAACGAAAATTCCGTTCCAGGTTTTATTCAAGACAAAATTTCAAAATTCAACCAATATTCGGAGCGTTTACAATCTATAAATCCCCATTTGGCCTATACAATTATAAAATTCTGTTTGTTCGTCCCCAAATTCACATATTTTTTAAGATGTTGCGACACTTGGAGGCTTGTTTCGGCTTTGAAGGATTTAGACAATATTATACGAGATACGTTATGCGAAATTCTAAATTGTAAATTTGATGACAAAAGCTGGGATCAGGCTACCCTACCAGTTCGGTTTGGAGGTTTGGGCGTACGCAAACCATCTGACGTGGCTTTACCTGCCTTCTTGTCATCAGTACATTCTACATTTGATCTGTACCAAAAAATTGTCAGTCCCTCTTTAGGTGACACAGAGATCAGTGGAATGGACGATGCCAAGACTGCATGGATTGCTTTGCTTGGTCCAGATTCGAGTGTTCCGACAAACATGGTTTCTCAGAGGTCTTGGGATGACATACTGTGCGGGCGGATTCAATTAAACCTCTTGAACTCTGCTTCCGATCCTGCACAGCGTGCTCGTCTCATGGCCTCTATGGAACCGGAGTCGGGATACTGGTTGAATGCATTACCTTCTGAGGTGATTGGTACGTTACTGGACAGGTCGACTTTTTGTTTAGGAGTATGTTTGAGAGTTGGTGCCAGAATCAATGAAATTCATCGTTGTCGCTGTGGAGTACAGGTTGACCAATGGGGCCACCACGGACTTTCATGCCCCCGCAGTGCAGGTCGCCTGTCACGACACGCTGCCCTAAATGATATCATCCGTCGGGCTCTTGTCAGCGCCCACGTGCCAGCGACCTTGGAACCTCCTGGTTTAATGCGGGACGATGGCAAGAGACCCGATGGTATGACTTTGTTGCCTTGGAGGAATGGCAGGGCGCTGATATGGGATGCAACCTGTGTCGACACTCTGGCGCCTTGCCATTTATCCGGGTCGGCAACACGGGTAGGTACTGCTGCTGCCAATGCCGAGAGTTTCAAACGGCGTAAATACTCAGTTTTAACAAATGACTATCATTTTATACCTTTCGCCGTTGAAACTCTCGGCCCGTGGGGCAAAGAGGCGCGGCTTTTCTTTAAAGAACTGTCCGCTCGCCTTGTGGAAGTGTGTGGTGATCCCAGAGCTGGCAGCTACCTCGGCCAACGCATTAGCTTGGCCATCCAAAGAGGAAATGCTGCTAGCATATTGGGAACGTTACCCTACACCGAGAACGATGAATTTCACGAAATTTTTCGTTTGTAATATATACATATTTGGCTATAATTTAATTTTTAATTTTTATATTATCAATGTAAATATTTTTTTTAATTGTAAAAGTTTAATAAATAGTGTCAACGCATATTTATCAACTTGGCTCGTGATTGAATCATTCAATTCAATAAATGTATGTAATTCAATCAACATCAATACATATTTTGAATTTTTTGATCAATGTTTTCTTAAGTTTATTTTCTCAGTAGTTAGTTTATTAAATATTTAGCTTTGCGTGAAAATGTTGGCTAAAAATGCAATAAAAGTTGCTCGGTTTTCTAAACATATATTTCCCAAGAAAAGTTTATATCGAGATAATACGTTGGGTCTCTTGAATTGCAGGTGCAATTTTGCTTCTAGGTTAGATACCAAATTATTTATGAAATTTACAGTGTTTTCCACTAAATTATTTAATTAATGTTTTACCATTGTTTTTCTAGCGTATGTAGGGCCAAGTGGTCACAATATACAACTTTTAAGACGCAACCTTCTTATTCAAATTCTATACAAAATAAAAGTGAAAATAATGATACTAATTCAAATGAGTCGCCAAAACACCAGCAATCAGAAGAACTTTTAGAAAAAATCTTTGCCAATATGTCAGGTGACTTGTATAGGCGAAATAGAGTGTACAAAAATGATGTTGTAAGAGCACTTGCCAAAATCAAAGAAATGAATTTATCCACCAAGAAACAAGGATTATTTTTGATTCGTGCCTGTACTGATTTAATGCCTGATGAAACGGCTATGAGTAAATTTGAACTAGCCAAACAAATTTGGCAGGTTTTAGAGTGAGTATAGCACATACATCTAAATACTTACACCATTAGTTTCCATATAGGAATGAAAAGACTATTGATAACCTGGTATCCTCTCTAGCTGTATTTACATCCAGCAATATTTCATACATGCCCTTTAATAATGCCTTATTCCACATACTTTGGATGTAAGCTTTTATGAGCACATTCTCTATTTCATCTAAATATGTCCTCTGAGATTGACCTCTGCTGGCATTACCATCTGCATTGTCTCTATAAATCATGTCACAAAATTTTCTTGATCCATCTATGCCAATATTCCCCTTTTTTATACTCATATTTTAAAAATTTTGGTCTTTAACACTGCATCTTTCACAAATCATACTGTTTGCATTTTGTTTGTTTGGGTTGACTGTTTTTATGCAACCATGCGAAAGAGGTGCACCTCCCTGGTGAGCAGGGTTCAGGCTAGTCCCAACACAATCCTGAGGGCATTTTCAGGTAGATTTGACTGTCAGTACATGAATCATTGCAGTATGATTCATTTACTGACTAAGATATAAAATTTACAATCTTTTTTTTTTTAATTGTTTAATTTAATTTATTTACATATACTCACAGCTATAAATCCCTAAAAGGGGTAGCCAGAGCTGAGAAATTAGAAAATCTTCACCCACTTTTGGAAGTTGAGTGGGGAAAGATGGTAGAATAAAGGTTGTTGGTGATGGGTCTCCAACTGCATCACCCAAAAATCCCTTAAAAAGCCCCAATACCCTTAGTTGCCTCTTACTTACACCCACCGGAAGAAATGGGTTAGTGCTATTCTAAGCGGACACTACACAGCTAATTTTAATTTATTTCTAATTTTAATTTATTTGTTTTAATTAGTTTTTAATTTTAGTTCATTTTGAATTTTATTGTTTTGAATTTTATGTAACAATATGGATGTGACTTATCTGAAATAAATGTTCACTGTTCACCTGATATCACAAATTTTATAGTACAATATATGAATCAGCTAGATTGTATATGTATGAATTGATGTATAGCTATTCATATTTTTGCCATAATCTTTGTGGGATAGTTAATAGAAATATTAATAGTCTAGTTTAGTATCAGTTGGAGACAGTGCTTACTTTCTCTTCATTGACAATGTCCATCTGAAAATGGTTTTGGAGATGATGATGATGGACTGAGAATGGATGTGGAGTTGAGGAATGATAGTAAAATAAGGGCTTGCTGAAGACAAGCTTCTAGTAACATTGCTTAACCATTTTCTAATAAAGACCTATATACATTCACAACTGTAGGAAGTGGATGACGAAAAAATAGTATAATGATTGTAGTATTAAAATAACTTTGTTTTACTACATGCAAATATCTTTACATAAACCAAAATATATAAAACACCTTTTCAGGTTTCAGCTAATCTCCAGACCAGTTTTCATGGGAATTTCACTTGCAAATAGCTGATGTAGTAAGAACTAACTACAGCCATTTTTTAAAAATAATTGTAATATCTCTCTTAAAATATCCAGGATAATCTGCTAGTCACTTGTATGAATCCACACACACACATATACACACACACACACAAACAGAAAGAGATAATAGTACTATTCCACCATGACATGTTTTTTTCAGGAAGCACAGTAAACTAGATGTTGATTACTATAATGCATTGTTGGAAGTTTATAGAGATACTAAAAAAACTATCAATGTGAGTGCCTTCATACAAAAGATGGCGCCTACACAACCTACAATGAAGACTTATGAGCTTTTCCTTGAAGTACTAGCACAGGTACAATATTTTAATTAATAATATTTATTGGTGTAGTAACAAAAACTTATCCATTTAAAAAAAAGAGAATCGATTGATACTTAGTAAGATACGCGAATCTATTGAAATAAATAACCATCCAAACTGCAATAGAGATGATGGTTGGCAATTACCACCTGCTTGGAACCCGATCATAAGCACAACTAAGCGAGGGAAGAACACTAGCAAGACTCCAGATTACAATAGCTCTTTTTGTACTTAGCAAATATTAAACGCAAATGTAACTTAAATTTTGTGAAGGTAGTTAGTATTAATAATTTTATAGTACTTGTGGGAACAGCAAAGATATACTGACCAGTACACCCTGCCGTGTACGAACTTTGAATTTGTATTTATGCTTAGCTAGAGAAACATTTCGATACCGCGATGTACGATTTTTTTATGACGCTGCTAGTATGCGAGTGAGTTCGCCGTCTTGCGGTCGCCACAGTACTCCCCTCCTAGTCGATAGACGATATCGAAGAGCTAGGAGGTACCTGTTACCAATAGTAGAGAGGGACTAGTGTGCGAGCGAGTTCGCCGTCTAGTAGTAGAGTTTCGTGTGAGCAGTGAGGCAGAGTAGCGTGCCAGTAGATGCTCGGTAGGGTGAGTAGAGTAGTTTGGTAAGGTAAGCGAGGAGTAGAAGTTGTGGGTAGATTGAGAAATGTAGTAGAAAGATTCGTCATGTTGTTGTCGGGGGTCACCACTGTGGGAAGATATACTGACCAGTACACCCTGCTGTGTACCAACTTTGAATTTGTATTTATGCTTAGCTAGAGAAACATTTCGATACCGCGATGTACGATTTTTTATGACGCTGCTAGTATGCGAGTGAGTTCGCCGTCTTGCGGTCGCCACATACTGTATACACACACACACACACACATACTCACGGCTATAATTCCCTAGAAGGGGTAGCCAGAGCTAAGGAATTATAAATTCCTCAGCCACTTTTGGAAGTTGAGTGGGGAAAAGATCGTAAAATAAAGGTTTTTAGTGATGGGTCTCCAACCGCATCGCCCAAAAATCCAATAAAAAGCCCCAATACCTTTAGTCGCCTCTTACGACACCCGTGGGTAGAAAGGGGTAGCGACATTCTCAGCCGGCACTACACGGCAAACATACTGTATAATGACCAATAACACCTCAGTCTTCCCGTGACCATGATAACTGAAAAGTTTTCGAAACGTTGGGCTTTAAAAACCATGTAATAACACGCGATTAAAATATCCGAAAGTCAATAGTGGTTTTTAATTATAACTTATCCATTTGTATGTAAACCCAATTTAAGAAGATGGCAAAATTATTGAGTTTTTAAAAACATCTAAATTTTTGTGGCATGATGAATGAATATACTTTTGTTTATTTTTGTTTTTGTTTTTTTGAAACTTGCATTATAACCACTAAAAAAGAAACAAGTTTTTTGGAGATATGTAAAACTTACTGATAAAAATCTTATCTTTAGGCAGTACTCATAGCTGTAAAATATCTTGCATCAATATAAAGTTACTTAGGTTAGGTTAGTAATTTGGTTTCCGCACATAGCTCCCTAATGGAACTTTTTTACGTGGGCCCTGGTCATCTTATTCAATCCACCCTAACTCTGTCCAAAATCTTTCAAGTTGTCCTAAGTCTTTTAAAAAGGTTTTTGTACTACCTGTTCTTGCCCTATCTTTTGAGTAAGGGCTGTTTCGAGCCTGACACTCAAACATGACGTGAATTACTGTCTCCTCGGCCTCCATGCATGCTCTGCAAAGGGGACTATCTGTTACACCGATGTGGTGAAAGTGCTTATTCAATGAGCAGTGACCAGTGATGATTCCATGACAGTGATAAAATTAATAAATTATTATTTCAAATTTAAAACTAAAATCATTTTATTTCAGGCAGGTGACGTAAATCAAGCGACTGAAGTGATATCCAATATGAAAGTGCTTGGCATGCCGGCAACGGAGCAGATATTTAACTCACTAATACTTTGTCAGGGGAAAGCTGGGTGAGTGCTTTTTGTATGAATAATCTTATGTAAATTGAAAAACAAACACAATTTACTTTGAATTGCCTATTTGAGTAAATAACAAAATCATTGAAATGATGGGCATGGGAGTTCTTATACATTTTAGCCCATCCTCCTCTATGGTAAAATAAAGGAATTAAGAGGGAAGAGGATGTTTATGACAGATAGTTAACAGAACCTGTTTTGTATCTTAAAGAAATATGTTTATAACAAGTAAGCCCACAAGGTCTAAGATTATATGTTTCATAATTTCTCAAGTTTAGCGAGGGGATGCCCTCAATAGAATATATTAAAACTAGTGCTTAAATAAATGCCGTGTAGTGCCGGCTTAGAATGTCACTACCCCTTTCTACCCACGCGTGTTGTAAGAGGCGACTAAGGGTATGGGGCTTTTTAAGCCGTCTTTGAGCGATGCGGTTGGAGACCCATCACCAACAATACTATATTTTTACCATCCTGTTCAATATCGACTTCCAAATGTGGCTGAGGAGTTTATAGCTCTAAAGCTCTAGCTACCCTTTTTTGGGATTTATGGTCGTGAGTATATGTATGTGTGTATATGTATGTATGCATAAATAAATATTTCTATAATTACTGCCCAGAAATCTAAAAAATATTCAAGAAATCATGATCATGATGAAGTCCCTGAAAATTAAGCCCAGTATGGACACGCACACATGCATATTGTGTGCGTTTGCAATGAACAGACAAAAAGAAGCTTATGCGGAAGAATTGAGGAAAGTGAAACAGCTCGGCATGCGGTTTGAAGAAAGACATGTCATGGAAATCGTAAAGGTCTTGGCTGATGCGGGGTTAAATTTGGCTGTTCCTGAGGTATTATATATTTGCTGTTTTGTTCGTTAGGAACCTACATATACTAAGAAAGAAAATGCAGGAAGTCTTAACCCTTTACAAGGCAGTGGCCAAATACCGACCACCATAATTTCAACCTTACCTAGCTTCTAATAGAAGTGACAAACGATTAATTTTTGATCATACCTTGCCTTATAAAGGGTTAAAGAAAGAACGAATTTTCGGCCACACTAGGCAGTTCCAAAAGTAAATGATAATTTAAAGCAAGGTTGATGCTAATGAGTTTCCGCATTGCTCACTGCACATTTTGAACGCCCTAGGACCCTTGTATACCACCCATGGGAAGGAATCAAAAATGTATATTCTAACAAAATTAACCAAAATTCCCAAATATTACAAATATACACCAAAAAATTTGAAATAAATGTAATACTACCCTCATTTTGATGAAATTTCATTTTATAATATTTTTATAATATTTTGTTATTAAAACCTTTCCTTCCTTTCCAGATACTTACGCACCTTCCACCAGAAACCCTGAAGTCCCCGTCAATATCTCCATACATGCAAAGTGTGACTACTCAATTAGTGTTCCAAAACCATCCAATGGTCGCTTTGGATGTGTACAACTGTCTACCTCTTCCTTCGTTTGGGCCAAGCGATGACACTGGATTGCATGGACGGAGTCTCATTAGAGATTGTGTTAAGGCTTCTGTGGTAAGGATTTTGGTGATTTGGCATGATTATTTATAAATGATATTGCAGTCAAGTTCTAACAGCTACAATTCTTAAAAAAGGTTGGACAGAGCATCAGAAGCAAACATTTGGAATTAGGCAATTGTCAATTAGTATTTTGAAACCAACGATTCAAATGTGGTACCTTAAAACCGTTAATTAAAATCGCTAATTGTTTGTTACAAATGTGTAAATATCAATCAAACTTATAAATCATACTTGAAATACATATATTTTACAAATATATATTTGCTTTACCTATTTAATTACCTTAGTTTTGCATCGCAGTAATTAAGCTATAATTCTTTCCAGCCTACAGGCGTAATAGTCCTAATGGCCCAAAACCTAATGGGCAGTGGTCGCAACCAAATAGCTTTACAGTGCGCTTGTGAAGCAGCATTGCAATTAGGAAAAGTACCCATGGCCATAGATTTGATGACCAGAATGAAATATCTTGGAATGGCTGTTAGACCTCACTATTTCTGGCCCATATTCTTGAATCAGAGCAAAGGGTATGGTGAAAGTGGTAAGTTTGTGGATTATAAGGTTTTGTGTCGTATTACCTAGACGGTATTTTATTGTACTATAGTAGAAGAAAAGAAAATGTACTTTTAATATCTCCGCTGTGTCCCGAAAAAGAACTTGTCCTTTGTGCCCCCCAGAAAAAGAATCCTGTATCCGCGCTTGCTAGTAGGGTTAAATTTTTATACCCCAAAGACATTTTCGCCATAAATGCTTTATCTTTAGATTAGAAAATCGCTCAGCGACTTTTGGAAGTTGATAGGAGAAAATATTCTGAAATTAAGGTTGGTTGGTCTCCAGCCACATCATACAAACTATAACCTACGGCACCTGCTGCTATAAATGTGTTAGTACTATTCCAAGCTTACCTTCTCTGGAAACTAGATGGCGCTTGCCATGTGAGTTCAGGAGTATTGGTACCTCTGTCAACCCCTTCGGGGATAAACGGCGTGAACGTTTATGTTATGTTATGTTATGTTATGTACTATTCCAAGCTCTACATAGATTGATTTTGCTACATTATATATAAAGCCATCAATGCAATATAAATCCGTGTGTTTCAGGTATGATGAACACCCTACAATCAATGGCGAAGTTAGAAGTGATGCCAGACTACGAAACACTATTGAACTACGTTCTGCCATATGTTAGTTTCACCTCACCACAGAATTTGATGAAGAAATTCATAGATTGCGGACTGACAGCCACTGTGGTTCTTACTCCGGTCATGCATACGTTATTGAATACTGGGCAAGTTAGAGCTGCTAGTGAATTGGGTATGTATATTCGATATTTATTGGATGTATATATTATATATTTTTATGTTATCACGAGTGAACCCCATGCAAGGAAAGCAAAAAAAATATCTAAGGTATCTTTAATCACTGCTCAAACCTTATGAAATCAAGTGTAATGATATACATTCTATAGCACTTATAAATAGCTTTCTGATTGGGAAATAACTTTCATGTACGGATCAGTATTTCCGAAGATTGGCCTCATGTTACTAAATCCAAAAAGAGGTAGTCATATTTGGGAGTTAAGAGGCGAAAAGAGAATAATATATATATAATATGCACAACAAAAAGAAAACATTACAGATCGAATATAATTTATACAATGATTTTTTTATTAGGCCATCTTCTCACGCATCTCTACTAAATTATATAAACATAACATAACATAAACGTTCACGCCGTTTATCCCCGAAGGGGTTGGCAGAGGTACCAATACTTCTGAACTCACATGGCAGCGCCATCTAGTTGTACTTAGTCATGTGACAGTGTATTCGTACAAAACGGCGATAGGCCTGCCCCCTATCACGTGAGTACACTGTCTAAGCAAAACGTGGGTACCTTCTCTTAATTATATATATATATATATATATATATATATATATATATATATATATATATATATATATATATATATATTATATGTATATATGTATACATTCTATAGCATATATATACATGCATATACTAACGGCCATAAATCCCAAAAAGCTTTTAGAGCTTAAGAGCTACAAAACTCCTCAGCCACATTTGGAAAGGGACAATATGGTAGAAATAAAGTATCGATGGTGATAGGTCTCTAACTGCATCGCCCAAAAACCATTTAAGAAAGCCCCACACCCTTGGTCGTCTCTTACGACACCTGTGGGAAGAAAGGGGTAGTGACATTCTAAGCCGGCACTACACGGAGACTCTACTAAATTCGCAGGCTTAAGTCGTTAATAGTGTTTAATGTTTCCAGCCGAAATATTCAAAGGAAAAATCGACGCAGAGAAGCTTCTAGATCCACTCCTAAAAGGATACCTAATGAGCTTAGATATCAAATCGACAATCTACATATTAGAGGACATATTAAAAAGGCCTTTACAATCGGACAGAGATTGGACCGGTCGATTTTTATGCTGCTTTGTTCAGCATAAGAAATTGACGCATGATGTTTCCGATTTTGTTGCGTTGATTAAGGTTTGTAGATGCTTTTTTTAATTTTTTTGTAACTATACTTATAGAAAGAAGCTGTTTCTAAGAGCTCGTCCAGAAGTTTGCAGCACGAAAAAGAAAATATGTTGCACGATTATATAAGTCATATTAAAAAAAAATAGAATATTGTTACGACATCTGTTCGCAAGTAGGAGATAGGATTTGTCACTACTAGAGAACAGATGGCGTTACTAGTATTTTAATAAGTAAAAAAGGGAATTACTAGATGTTTCTCGAATATCGACTTTTCGAGAATGTGGTACTAGAACTTTCTGTAATATTCGCGTATTTGAGATTTGGCATATCGCACCTTTAGAATTGAAGTGACTCAATTAAAAATTTTATGAAAATGACTTTTTTACATCGAACGACTTATAAACATGTATTCTATCCGCTTATTAAAAATAAACAGACTCTTTTAGTCCAGAAAAGGACAAAAGTACTATTTCCGTCTCTTTCAAATCACGCGCCTACCGCGCGTCCCTCGGTATTGAAGGACCCCATTCAGTGTTGCGTGGACAGTGCTAAACGTTTGGTGCCGTGCGGTCATTCCGTAAGCGACGTAAACTGTAATCCGCCGTTTTAATACTAAAGGCCAGGTAAGCTATTTGTTCGATATTTATTTTTGTAATGACGCTTTTTTGGTTTTGGGCGTTTTAATACTGAATGATAATGATATTGTGGTGTCGTATTAGTAATGCTGTCATTTTATTACTAAATACAGCTTAAATGAGCGAACCTTATTTTATATTATGGCTTTACTTTACTAACCGATTTTGTGGCTACGGAGACGTATGCGTAAATATGTTTATTTTTTACTGAATGCTGTGTGCCTACTTGAGCTTTATTGAAATTGAGTGTTTTTATTTTTATTTCAGATAAAGTTTGAGATTAATAATGAAAAGAAGAGCAGATCACATTTTAGAACTATTAACCCAGAATGAGAATAAAATGCAAGAACAATGTGAAGAGATAAGAACAGCAAGTCCTGAAAGTTATGTTCAAAATGAATCTGAGAAGTATGATAAGGAAAACTATCAAAAACCACTCTTAGATAAAGCGATGGATGGAAGTCTGGTACGAATCCTTTAATTTTAGTGCAACGGGCATCTGAACAACGAATTTTAATGGATGTGAACCATACGTCGGAAATCAGTGGTGAGTACTACGTTGATTCAATTATTGAAGAACAGTCATCACAAAAAATACGAGATCGGTCCAGTAGTACTTCATGATCCAGTTCTTCAGCGTCATCATCATCCAGTTCCAGTACATCGTCGTTGTCATCAAAGTCTTCTTCAACAAAAAAACAAGATGGAGACGAAATGAACATAATCAGCTCACCTTCAATCATACCAGGTACTCCAACAGACTGCACGAATATAATTTGGGCCGAGCCTTCAACTAGTAGAAGATGTTTAAATAGAAAGATAAACTACTGTCAATCACCTGTGCATTCTGAGGAATCAGATGCTGATTTGAGTGATGCTGATCCGACTTATAACGTTTTATCGTTACGACGCTCAGTAAGTTCATCAATCACAACGTCCGACATTGAAAATATTGTTAACGATGCAATTATTTCATCTGAATCACATCCACAGAATAAAAAATCTAGGAAGCGTCTGCGCAATCCATCTCAATGGAAACAAAATGTCGTTAAATCGCTTCGGAACAGCGGAAAGGCCTTTTAAAATCTAATAAAGAGGTACCTGCAAAAATGGTTATAGATAGTTGTGTTTGTAGACTTCGTTGTTCTGATAATATAACCCCTGAGAAGGATTTGAAATATTCGATTGTTATTGGCAGCTAAGTAATTTGGACTTGAAGAGATCTTTTACCAAGGCATGTATGATGGAGATGAAACCCAAATATAAGTACACAAATGCTGCCAATCCTCGTAAACATAACACAGCTTTTTATTTTACTGTTGATAACCAAAGAGTTCGCGTATGTAAAACTTTTTTTATTAATACACTAGATATAACAGAGAGACAAATCAGAACTGTGAAATTGAAAACAAATTCCAATGGCTTTGTAGAAGAAGATCTTAGAGGGCGTTCTAGAAGCCGAGCACCGATTGACGCATGTCTTGTACAAGATATTAAAGACCATATTAATAGTATACCACGCATAGAGTCCCATTATCTAAGATCTTCTACTACAAGAGAATATATTGATGGCAGCAAGAGTATAAAAGAGCTATGTAGGAACTTTAATTCTAATCAAACCGAAGAAAACAAACCTCACGCTCCATACTGGGTTTTTTATTTAGTATTTACAACTGAATTTAATATAAGCTTTTTTAAGCCCAAAAAAGATCTATGTGACCAATGTACAAGATATCAGTTAGCTTTAACAGATGAAAAGTTAGGTATTCAAAAAAGTATAGGGAGCATATTAAAGAAAAAACTCTGTGTAGAGAAGAGAAGAGAAGCGATCGCTGTAACATTGACGAAACTAATATTTGTGCTGTTTACGATCTAGAAGCTGCAATGACTTGCCTTAAAGGAGACGTTTCATCATTTTATTATAGATCAAGACTTAATTTTTATAATTTTACCATAGTCGAATTAGCTCCTAATTCAAAAGACACCAATAAACAGAAAAGTGATAGCGAGTTAGGTGCTTATAAAGAAGTATATTGCTACTTTTGGAATGAAACACACGGTAATAAAGGGGCGATTGAAATAGGGTTCTGCGTGTTTGATTATTTAAAGTCTATAAGTGAAAATAATGCCGACAAAACATTAAATGTTATATTTTATTCTGGCAATTGTAATGGTCAAAACAAAAATAATTATATTGCCAGTTTATATTCTTATGCAGTGGCTCATTTTGAAAATATTCAATCAATAACGCAAAAATATTTGATCAAGGGACACACCCAGAATGAGGGGGACAATGCACACAGTTTGATAAAAAAAGAAGTAAAGAGAAACCTAACATCTGGTCCTATTTACATACCTCAACAATATGTGCCTATAATTAGAGGTGCTAGAAAAACGGGAACCCCATTTAGAGTAAAAGAGTTAGATTATAATATTTTTTTTAGATTTAAAAGTGTTACAGAACGAATGGGGATATAACTTTAATAAGGATATTGATAAGAATGCAGTGGGTTGGAGGGACAGGGAGGGAATTTGTTAAGGACGAGTTATTTGTATTTTACTATAAAAATACATACGCCGAAAAAGATTTAAAAAAAGTAAATATGCACAATAAAAGAAATAAAATGAAAGGAGCGTGTGAAATAACATTATCAAAGGCTTATAGTAACAAAATAGAGCTAGCGGAAAATAAAAAGAAAGATTTGAGTTACCTTTTAAGAACTAAAGCAATCCCTAGTACATACGCCTGGTTTTATGACTCAATTTTGTAATTAATTACTACTTAATCATCTATTTTGTGTTGAAGCAAGTTATGTTATCTTCTACTGTTTTAATTTCACAAAGGTGTTTCTTATTTTGTTGATTCTTTCTAAGTTTTAATTTTTATAAACGTATAAGACTTAGTTATTCAAAAAATACCAAATAACTATTGGTTTGTTATTGTTTTTCTACTCTTCTGATAATAAGTATTTTTTTTTAGTAAATAATACCCAACTGGGTAAATTCTATATGTGAGCTGACTGATCTAAGTAGGTACTAAACATGTTGTAAGATTTAAGGATTAACCCTGGAGTGGTCGCGCGGACTACATATTATTATGTAGTCCACTGATACAAAACCGGCAAATCCTCAGAAAGGGATTGTTCAATTATTATTCATTATTGTCATTTATTATCATATAAAAGATTTGAGCTCACTTGACGTTTTATTTGAATTTATAAATGGACTACATATGTAGTCCACGCGACCATATACGTTATATTTAGAGTGCGCCCACTGCAGGGTTAAGGCATTTTTTTCAAGTCTGATTGTTAATTTTCGAATAAGTATTAGTAGGACCAAAACAGGTAGGTATTATTTATTTTTTATGTGAGATGATAATGTGATGTTGTAGCAGTTAGTATCAGTACCTACCTAAGCGTTGTGATTAGTGTTTAAGATGATTATTTTGTGAGACAAAATTTCAAAATATACAATTATGAAACACACTCTGTTTTTCACTTTCCTATAATTTAGCAAGTCCTCAATAACTAAACTAGCATATTCCAAAATTAGTCACCTTGCAAAACTATAGCAACAGAAAATAAGTGCCTCTTTTTTAAATAGTCACATTTTATGTATGTATTTTTAACTAAAAAATAGACAGAAAATCAACTAAGTCAATAATACATCATCAACGGCGCCGGCGGCCGCAACTAATACTGACTTGGCGATGATAGTTGAAATGTTTCAAAGCATGCGTGAAGCACAACAAAGCATACAGGATGTTGTGAAAAACATACATTCGGAGGTACAGGGTGTTGTGAAACAAGAAGTTCGTAAGTTGCGCGAGGAACAGCAAACTAAGTTCTCACAAGTTCTCACTGCGGTCAATGAAGTCAGTGGTCGGGTGGTTACTGTGGAAAAAGACGTAGAGCAGATGAAGGAGCAGGTAACCACTATTGAGAAAGATATCGATGACATGAAGATAGACTTCCGCGGAATGGAGAAAAGGGTTCTGCAGCTTGAATCACGACCGGTCAAGGTTGTCTCCGGTGAGAATGTAGTAGCTGTCCATGGTCCTCGTGTGAAGGTTCCTCCCTACGACGGAACAACATCCTGGTCGGCGTATAGACATCAGTTCCAGACTGTTGCGGCTGCCAATGGTTGGACTGATGAACAGTGTTTGACTGCACTGACGGTGGCGCTCCGAGGTCAAGCACTGTCAGTAATAGAGGCGCTGCCGACTCCGAGTGGTGGTTTCAAGGACCTGCTGGATGCGTTGGAGTCTCGCTATGGAGAGCGACACCAGGAGCACGTGTTCCGCGCTCAGCTGCGTGATAGGGTCCAGCGTTCCGGAGAGGGACTTCAGCAGTGGGCCCTTGAAATCGAGAAGCTCGTCCGCAAGGCCTATCCCAGTGTAGATCCGAAGACGGTGGAAATGAACCTGGTGCAAGCATTCGTCGACGGCATCAGAGATATCGAAGTGAGAACAGCGGTGAGACTTCAACACCACACGTCTCTCAAGGATGCCTTGGCGAACGCTCTAGAAGTTGAAGCTTGCCGCCAGGATACGCGCCAAACTCATCGACTTCGTGAGATTGCGGAAGCAAATGAGGACGTACCTTGACGAAGCACCCGTCGGAAGGAGTACTGGACCGATTTGTTATGGCTGCGGGAAAAGGGGCCATTTGAGATTAAGTTGCCCGCTGAGGAAGGAAGAAAAGAGGCAGGCAGAGGCTCCTGCCGCAAACGTCCAGGGAAACGAGCATTAGCCAGGACCGGGGGGCAGGTGCTGGCTAGAGAGGAGAAAGCCCCGACAATGACCATCTCACAAGACTGTAAACATTGCCGGAAGCAAGAGTCGAAGGAGGAGGTCGTGAAAGTGACTCGAATTTGTCCATTGGATGGATGGGAAACAGAAGCTATGCAGAAGGCCCAAGAAGAAGATGAGAACCTCAGACCCATCATGAAATGGAAGAAGGAAAAACACGATCAACCGGCTTGGAGTGAAGTAGCGTCCACAGGAGTGAGTACGAAAGCTTACTGGGCGCAATGGAACAGCCTGGTTCTGATCAATGGTCTACTGTACCGGAGGTGGGAGAAACCCAACGGTAAGGAAGAGCACCTACAATTGGTCGTGCCCAGAGCCAAGGTTAAAGATGTACTGCGGGAAACACATGACGGTGTTTCGGGCGGGCATCTTGGGGTAAATCGTACGTTGCAGAAGGTTCGTGCGAAGTTTTACTGGCTTCATTGTAGGGACGACGTACAGGACTGGTGCCGGAAATGTACAACGTGTGCCGCGGTGAAAGGTCCGCAGACCCGGAGTAGAGGGGGATTACGGTTGCACAATGTGGGAGCTCCCTGGGAGAGGATTGCCGTTGATGTGGCTGGACCGTTTCCACAATCAGAGTCCGGAAATAAATATTTCATGGTGGTGATGGATTACTTCACTAAGTGGCCTGAAGTGTTTGCCATACCCAATCAAGAAGCAATAACTGTGGCTACAAAACTGGTTGAGGAAGTGATCTGTCGATTTGGCGTGACCCTGGAGATACACTCTGACCAGGGAAGAAATTTTGAGTCACAAGTATTTCAAGAGGTGTGCAAACTACTTGGAATGCATAAAACCAGGACGACGCCATATCATCCTCAGTCAGATGGAATGGTGGAGAGGTTCAACCAAACACTGGAGAGACAGTTGGCGAAGATGGTTGAAAAACATCAGAAGGACTGGGACAAACACATTCCATTATTTTTACTGTCTTACCGGTCAGCTGTTCACGAAAGCACGAAGGAAACACCTGCTTTCGTCAATTTCGGAAGAGAGCTACGATTGCCTGTAGATTTGTTGACAGGAGGGTCACCAGATGAGCCGCAGAGTGTAACTGAATATGTAAGCGATTTGAGGGAAAGAATGCAAGATGTACATTCCCTAGTGCGTGAAAATGGTTTACATGCTAGTGAAAAGATGAAAACCAGATATGACCGTAAAGCTAACACGCCGCGTTTCGAAGAGGGTATGCTCGTCTGGTTACACAATCCAACTCGCCAGAAAGGGAAGTCCCCTAAGTTACAAAATAGGTGGGAAGGACCGTACAAGGTGGTCACTAGAATAAACGATGTAACGTACAGAATTCAACGCCAACCTAGAGGGGCTTCGAAAATAGTTCACATCGATCGACTTGCGAAGTACCATTGAAGCAATAATACTCGGGACGAGTATTAATGTAAGGAGGGGGTAATGTTACGACATCTGTTCGCAAGTAGGAGATAGGATTTGTCACTACTAGAGAACAGATGGCGTTACTAGTATTTTAATAAGTAAAAAAGGGAATTACTAGATGTTTCTCGAATATCGACTTTTCGAGAATGTGGTACTAGAACTTTCTGTAATATTCGCGTATTTGAGATTTGGCATATATAAAGAGCGACGCGTGCTACGGAGTATTCGAGTGCGAAGAACTAAAGCGAGAACAAACGAAATACTAGAGCGAAGAAATTAAATACGACAGTGCAGTGATATACGGATTACGGAAATAAGCTTAACGGTGTGGACAGTGTTACTATAACGGAGTAAATTAGTGTTGTTAATTAGTGCGAGTATCGATAGTTAATTATCGATAGTGTTTGTTGTGTTGTGTAAAGTGCGTTATTGGTCAATAAATATAATTACACCTTATTGCACGAAAGTGTGACTGGTATTTATCAAATTAAGAACCCGGTACGTAACAATATGTTAGGTTTTGATTGTTTTTCCAACAACATTGCACGTTTATAATTCAGTAAACGGAATATCCCTTAGTCGCCTCGACTAATGCTGCAAAAAATATGGGAAGTGCTATTCTTTAGAGATGCGCATAACGCTTCAGTGAAAAGAACTAAGTTGATTTAGTTCCTTCACTTCAAAGAACTACTTCGCGAATGTAGTCCAGTAGTCCACTTCGTTCAGCGGCTCATTAGGCTCCTTCAGAGCCGTTGGACTAAATGAACTACAGAACGAATTGGACTAAATGAAGAGATTGAGTTGGAAAGATTAATAATTTGCGGTTCTCGCGTTCTCGTATCTTTCTTATAACATTCGCTAGTTCGCGAATGAAAAAAAATGATGCTTTTGATAATGTTTAATGAATGAGTCCCATATGTTGTATTACTTGTATTTAATTTTGCAGAAATATAGTTATTTATCATGAAGTATCAGTAAGAATAAATATCTCGATTGTCCTCCATACTTTCCAGGCTTAGGACTGACAACCAAAACATTACAAATATTTCCACTATTAGAAAATAAACATAACATAACATAACATAAACGTTCACGCCGTTTATCCCCGAAGGGGTTGGCAGAGGTACCAATACTTCTGAACTCACATGGCAGCGCCATGAAAATCTAGAAAATAAATATTAAAAATAACTCATTGACGGGTCTCGAACCTCATATTTATGTTTTTGTATTTGTGTAAACGAATAGTGATTTAACAGCAAACAAATATAGGTCTTAACACCATGTGCGGAGAGTTATTTTCCCCTGCGAGAGCACAGCAATGCATAAGTGAGGTGAACTAATAAGGTGTCAGTATTAGATTTGCGATCAAGAACAAAATTTTGTTCGTGTTTTTAGTATATTGTCCACTGTATTTGTGGTATCCTGGTGAGGTGTTCAGTCCTTAGTTCTTCCAAGTGGTTTTCTGGCTATCTTCAATAATTTGTGGAGATCTGAATGCATTCAGTCTGGGATCAATAATACGATTCCCTGTCCAAGGAATATCGGGTCCTTTTATTCTTTCCTTACTTTCTTAGTTTACTAATATCTTCGACAGCTGTTTGTCGGGTCCAATGCTCTCAAAGCACATCAAAGGTTTTTGTTTCCAGTGCGATAACTTTGCTATCGTCCACAATTTCACCGAATCACAGTATAAACAATCAAATATACAATGCCCTCCTTTCTATTAGTATCGCAATACTCAAAATTATACAAATCAATTACAATCTTCAATATAACGTCCCGCCATTCCAAAATCAAAAGTGCAAGTCAAGAGTTCTTTTTATCTATCCGTCTACTCAATATATAGAAAAGGCTAAGGCTAAGCGCATACAGCCAAGAAACAAGTACTTAATCATCTGCCGCGAACAAACAAATATAGTCCTTAAGACGATGACTGAAGATTTTTTTTCGCCTGACGGCAAAGTGAAGGAATAAGGTGGACTAATAAGCGAGTCAAGGAAGGAATGGTTTGCATTTTCAACTGAAGGTATTCGAAAGAAGCATTCATTCGCGAACTACACACCTCTACTATTCTTACCCGATAATACATACATACACTAATGCCATTGGGATATGCACAGACTATTCATCGCCACTTTGCACGATCCTGGCAAACCTCTCGAGCTTATTTTAAATTATAATACTCTTTTAAACTATGATTAATTATTTTTTGAAATGGCATTTGTACTTATTGCCAATGTCAGTTTTCATTCATTCGTTAATTAATTCAATCAATCAACAGGCGCTTGCAACTGCCGGTCTTAGAATATCACCAGCCGCTGCGGATTTCTGCATAACAAATTTACCAAACAAACACAGTGAGGATGTCAAGAATGAAATCAAATTTGCTTTGACTACCCTCACTGATGAGAAAATGGTGGACGAAGGAGAGATTTTCTCTCAACAGTTAATACATCCGGTAAGTTGGCGTTAGGGTTTTTTTAATGGAAAAGAATCTACTGAGATATCTATTATAAATTTGGAGAAATAATCTTGAAATATATGTTAATAAGTTGTTTTTTATTTTCTTATCAGATTTAGTTGATTCTAATTCAAATTCATAATGTTAGGTGTTAGCTAAGTGTTTATCAAAGTCTCCTTACTGTTTTTAGTGGACAGTAAAAAAAATCCACAGTTCTTTTTGGAAGTTAAGTGATGAAAATCTTGTAAGTTATAGGATTTTTGGTAATGTATCACCAGTCTCATCGGCCAATAATAGTAATCACTTAATAAAAACCCAGAACGTTAAGTCGATGCTTACGACACCCACATGAAATAATGGGTTCGGTGTTAAATTAGGATAGTGTATTTAAATACTTGAAAGTATTATTCATTGAGCTGTGTAGTGTCGGCTTAGAATAGCACTACCCCATTTCTTCCGGTGAGTGTACGTAAGAGGCGACTAACGGACTTGAGGCTTTTTGAGGGATTTTTGGGCGATGCGGTTGGAGACCTATCACCAACAACCTTTATTCTACCATCTTTTCCCCACTCAACTTCCAAAAGTGGCTGAGGAATTTCTAATTTTTCAGCTCTGGCTACCCCTTTTAGGGATTTATAGCCGTGAGTATATGTATGTATGTATTATTCATTAATTAAATTATATTTGTAGAAATACATGAACCAACAAGATTTAAGCGCCCATCTTTCTGAGTTGGAAGCTAAAGGTATGAACACACGCGGCGTTTTGCGAAAACTCCTTCAGAAGTATTGCAGTTCCGGTGAGCTGAACGAGGCTCGGAAAATTATTGAGAAGTGTGAAAAAGAAGGGGTAAGTTGGGTATCTTTGTAGAATTCATTATCGAGTAAGCTTGGAGGTATTGGTCTGGTTGTTCTGTCGCGACTAAAATTCTATGGCTTGTCGGAGTTTAAAAAAATAATTTTCCGTTTTTGGTTTTCAATAGAATAGTCCATCCAGTTTTAAAGAATAGTATGTATCTCTGAAGTATAAAAACGAAACCATGAATAGATGATCAAAATTACATTTATGCAAAAAAGATAACGTTTATAATATCTTGCGGTTTCCCGGCCATAGGAAGTGATACACGCCAGTAGTCCCAAAAAAACTAAACGTATAGTGTATGAAACACTTCATAGAACATACATACATGTACATACATATTCTCACGAGTATCGATCGCCACTTTGTACGATCCTGGCAAACCTCTCTGGCTTCGTTCACATCCATCAATCTTTTCATACATGCTCTTTTATTCTTCATACTTCGGACACCTGCCTTTTTGAGCACATTTTCTATTTGATAGACGACATGATAGTCCAATGGGTAGAACACCCGCCTGAAAACAGAAGGGCGTGAGTTCCAATCCCGGGTCGGGCCTACACCAATTTGTCTTTTCTAAAGTCAAATGTGTGGTTAATTTATCATGGTTGTTAACGGTGAGGGAAAACATCGTGAGGAAACCCACATAACTAAGTTGTACTTAGTCATGTGACAGTGTATTCGTACAAAAACGGCGATAGGCCTGCCCCCTATCACGTGAGTACACTGTCCAAGCAAAACGTGGGTATCTTCTCTGGACACTAGATGGCGCTGCCATGTGAGTTCAGAAGTATTGGTACCTCTGCCAACCCCTTCGTGGATTAACGACGTGAACGTTTATGCTTATGTTATGTTATTTTCTATTTGATCCATATGTGTCTTCCGAGCTCGCCCTCTGCTAACATTACATTCCATATTGGCTCTATATATCTCTTTCACCGATTTACTGTCATTCATCCCCTCTACCCAAACCATCTCAACATTCCTTTTTCTATCTTTTTCACAATATCATCTTTCACTCCGCACCTTTCACGAATGACGTAATCACTTCTTAGAAAACCTACCCATTAATTTATATTAATTTTACAGATTCTCCTATCAGCTGGTATGAAAGCGTCCATTTTCGATGTTCACGTGAAATTTGGCGAACTGGACATGGCTGAGAACATTCTCGCAGACTTGAACAAGACAGCGCCAAATTTCACCTTGGATGAGTTCAAAATTATCGATTTCGCTACCAAATTGGCAATAAGCAAGAAAGCCGGTAAAGCTATGGAGATTATCACTGAACAATCGAAGAGGAAGTAGGTATTTTTTTATTCTCACAGCCCATATATGTCCCCACCAAGGGAAGAAGTAGAGCCTACCCTATATAGGGCGATTTGGCCATAGTCTACCACGCTGGCTAATTGCGGGTTGGCAGACTAACGACTACTACCGTAATAGTAGCCGGGACCGACGGCTTAACGTGCCCTCCGAAGCACGCAATATCTTAATTTTCAGATAATCAGGTGATTCAAGCCTGCAATATCCTTCCAAACTGGGTTAAATCTTACAAATTAAATTTGTAAGGTTACCACCCCTCAGGAATCGAACCCGAGACCTCCGTACTTGAAACCAAGCGCTTAACCGCTAGACCACGGGGGCAGTCATTTTTTATTAATTATTAAAAAAATATATAGATATGATTTCAACTGTATTAGTTTGATACCGTGATAGCACAGTGTATGGGAGTGTGTAGTCTCATGCAGAGAGGCGTGGGTGCGATTCCTGAATCTTAAACCCAAACCAAAGTGTCGTCTTCGTTCGATTGTTATATTAGCAATAGCTGAGTCTAGTTTGCTGGAGGCTGCACGAGAATCCTAGCAGAACCTTAAAATGGCCTCTTTACATAGCCTTGGGCCCTTCTTTTTGAAGATGTGTACACATAAATAAAATTTGCCACCCAATGCGTATTAACGTATTCTCTTAAATAGAAAGAGCATCCTTTAAATTTTGTCCGTCTGTTGCACTTCATCTCCAAAACGACTGGACCCAATTTTGACGGGATTTTCACTGGCAGATTACCTAAAAAAAAAAAAAAACAGTTTATTAACACACCAAAAATTACAGATACATAGTAAATTGATGATCCTTGCACTAGGCGGAGCCTGTATCGCAGGGATCGGTAAAACAAAAACTACCAAAAAAAGCTTACTAATTAATTGTTTACAAAAAGAGATCTTAGTAATAAAAATTGTACATTTTACTTAATTTTAAGATTGTTAGACTACAAAAACATAAAAAAAAATGATATAATAATAGAAAATAATATTAACTGCCACAAAGAAACAAGGTAAAAGAAAAACAGTTATATATTATAATAACTGAGAGAGATGCGTGTTTGTGCGCGCGCGCGTGTATGTGTGTGTGTGAGTGAGAGTGTGTGTGTGTGTGTATGTGAGTGTGTGTGTGTGTGTGTGTGTGTGTGTTTATTAAAGAGCAATATTAATTCAATACTTTTAACAAAGATTCCGCTTCATCAAAACTGATTTCCATAATTATAGCAGATACCTTCTTGTTAAAATCCCAGTTACCATACGATTTTAAGTCAGGAAATTTGGAAATTAATTTATTGTACAGAAAAGGGGACAAAAAGTTTCTAAATCGTTGGCCAAAACTGGTTATAAAAGAAGGTACAGGAATTGTAAATTTTCGTTTTTTCAACAGTTCTTTATATAATGGACTTTGAGCTATATGACGGTGAGCATACAACACTGCTTTCAGAATAAATAGTTTGCGTACGCTTAGAACTTTTGAATCTGCGAATAAAAGTGATGTGGAATATCTGCGAGGTTTCCGGAGAAGGGTTTTTAGCACAGCCCTTTGGGCCCTTTCTAATATTATGAGGACTGAAACAGCACATCCACCCCAAATCAAAATGCAATAGTTCAGTACGGATTGGCACAAAGCATAATACACCATCTTGAGAACCCTTCCCTCAGTGACCTCTCGAAGAAGTTTCATAGCAAATATCAATTTTCGTACTCTAGAAGAAGTGATGGAGATATGCTCCTTAAAATTTAAATTTTCATCAATGTTAATTCCTAGATATTTTACATTTTTAGTTTTATTTATAGAAGCACATGTACATGGATGTGTTGATGAATTGACATTTGAGCACATTACATCGTGGATTTTTACAGTGGTTAAGTTCGAAGGTGGGGCTGACGACTTAGTCTTGTGAAAACACAAAAAGTGCGTTTTTGATACGTTAAGGCTTAAAAGATTTATTTTCAGCCAGTTAGATATTTGCGAAAGACCTAGCTGTGCAGTTACTTGTACATCTTCCCAAGAGTTCCCCTGAAAAATTATGGCAGTATCATCAGCGTAGCATACAATGTCTGCATTTAATATAACTTTAGAGCAAATGTCATTAATATATATTAAGAACAGTGTTGGCCCGAGTATACTACCCTGTGGTACGCCATAAGATACATCACCAAGAGAACTAATTGCACTACCAATCTTGGTGCACTGTTTTCTCCCGGTAAGATAGCTTGTTTACTATCCAAAATAACATAAAAGTTAACCCTAAAGCTCTTTGGTCTTTTATTAAATCACGTCGCGGTGGTTCATCGTATCCTAAAATATTCCAACACAACAACAAATCATTCGACTCTGGTCAATCAATCTGTGATGCATTTAATGACTTTTTCTGCTCTGTGTTTACCAAACCTGCTGACAACTACCCCGATATACCCTTATCTTCTCCACAGTGTGATACTGGTAAAACTATAAGTAATATAAGTACTAATGAGGAAGAGATTTACAAGTTGCTTCTTTCTCTGGACATCAACGGTGGTGCTGGCACTGATAATATTCCTCCCTTCTTTATTAAGAACTGCGCTAAGCCTCTTTCCACCCCTATTTGTATAATTTATAATCGTTCTTTTCATGCAGGTATTTTCCCTAAAATCTGGAAGGACGCTTTGATAGTACCAGTTCACAAAAATGGTCCAAAATACAAAATTACTAACTATAGACCCATTTCTATCCTAAACATTTTTGCTAAAATCTTAGAGAAAATTGCTTATAAACGTATCTATCCTGTTGTTAAGCATAGTATTCCGTCTCAACAGCATGGTTTTCTTAAAGGTAGATCTGTACTTTCTAACCTTATTGAATTCATAGATTTTGTCCTTGGTTGTATGGATAGAGGTATACAAGTTGACGTAGTCTATACTGATTTTCAAAAAGCTTTCGACCGAGGAGACCACGTGATTATTCTTCGCAAGCTTCTTGCTTTAGGGGTGCAAGGTGATTTCTTTAGATGGATAAAATCTTATATATCTAACCGTCATCAAGCTGTTGTTTTGGGTGGTTTTCGATCAGGTTTTGTTGACATACCATCAGGAGTACCCCAAGGATCCCATTTGGGTCCCCTTTTATATAATATTTATTTGTACGATATTTTTACAGCCATATGTGAGACCAATTTTATAATGTATGCAGATGACAAAAAGGTTTATTGTGGTATACGACAAGCTGACGACTGTTATAAGCTACAAAGGGATTTGGATCGCCTCACCGATTACTATAACGAGAACAGAATAGACATAAATGTGTCAAAATGCGTGCAAATTACTTTTTCACGAAGTAATAAACCCATCATTAATACTTACTATATTAATAAACAGCCTATCCGGAGAGTTAATGCAGTAAAAGACCTCGGCGTTACTTTAGATTCAAAGCTTACTTTTGAACAACACATTGTTGATATCACTAATCGTGCATACAAAAATCTGGGCTTTGTAATGAGGACTTGTGAAACGTTTAAAGACCCTAAATGTATACAGACGGTTTATTATGCCTATGTTCGCAGTATTCTGGAGTTCGCCTCAAGTGTTTGGTCCCCTCAGTACATTAAGTACAAGCATATGATTGAAAGAATACAACATATTTTTGTACGACACTTAAATTTTAAAACTAAGAACTTCCATAAGTGTTACGAAATGAGTTGTAAATTTCATAAAATGTTAAGATTAGAGGATCGCCGTATTTTAACTGACCTAACCGTTCTACATGATATAATTCATGGTCGTTTGGATAACCCTAACTTACTTGCACAGGTTGGACTTAACACGCCATCATATAGGACTCGCCATACCATAAATAGTTTGTTCTCCGTACCAATTTCCAGAACTAACTACTCACAGAACGCTCCGTTTAGTCGTATTTTATCCGAATATAATAAAAACTTCCATGACTTAGATCTTTTTAATCTAAGTAGATGCGCATTCAGAAAAGCTGTAATGGACGTACTTTTTAATTCTTAATATACATATTATATTATGAGTATAATTTAATAACACATACATTCTTATATGCCTTTATGTATGTCACAGATTTTTATTTGTTTTACACACACACACAAACACACACACACACACACACACACACACACACACACGCACACATACACACACACATGCACATACACACACACCCCTGAGATATCGTGGATCAAAACAATTTTGCTTTAAATATTGTTATTAATATCTATTTTATTTCCTCTTAAAATTGTATGTATTTGAGTTACTTGCTATAAAAAAAAACATGTGTTGAAAATCAAATGTAACGTAAAAACAAGATTATTGTTAGATATGTTTTCTGTACACCTGTGAACATCTGTCATTGGCCTTACTTGATTTCTATTATTAACTGTGTATTATTACTTATGTCGCTGTTGATGTTCCTAATAAAAATAAATAAATAAATAAAAAATAAATAAACCAGTTGATAGCTACTCCGCGAATACCTAAAGCTTCCATTTTTTTAAGCAAGATCTTAATGGACACGGTGTCGAACGCCTTGGCCAGATCCAAGAATACTCCTAGTGCTTTACGACCACGATCAAGATGATTTGATACAATATCAACCATTAGTCCTATCGCATCCTCAGTAGATCTACCCCTTCGAAAGCCGAATTGGTTTTCCATAAGCAAATTGTTTGACTCCAGATATTTGACTAACCTATCATTAATTAACCTCTCTAGAAGTTTGGAGAAAACCCCTAGTAATGTGATAGGACGGTAATTACCAGGTATACGTTTATCACCAGATTTGTAGATAGGTTTCACTAATGAAGTCTTCCACTGTTTCGGAAAAGAACCATTCAGTATACTTTTATTGAAGATGCTAGATAAAGGCAAGGCTATAAGTGGGGCAAGAGATTTAGTCAGTTCATTACTGATTCCATCTAAACCCGGGGCTTTTTGTGGTTCCAAAGCAAGTATAAGTTCTATAATTTCCTCAGGATCAGTAGGCGTGAGAAAGAGCGAAAAGAGTGGGGAGTGATTATTAGTTTTTATTTTGGAAGCTAGTGACTCTTCAGATTCATTAAGTGATGACAAAGTTTTACCTAACCTAACCTATTATGGTACAGACTACTATTTTTTTATATATACTTTATAGTCAACTAGTAAGCTATATTATTTAAATTTCCAGACGTATAACGGGAGGCAAGGGCATAGAACAAAACTGCTGGCGCCTTTTAGACGCAGTAGCCAACCACGGGACTGCTCAAGAAACTAAGGACATGTTTGATTTGATCACCAAACTGGGGTATTGTCAGCCTACTAACACCATGTTGGGACCTCTAGTTAGGGTTCATATCAAGGCGTAAGTGTTATTGCATTGATATTTATAAAAAAACATATGCTTTATTTTTGTCGAAACTCCTCTTATAAGAAACTAAGGAAATGTTTGATTTGGTCACAAAATTGGGGTACTGTTGGCCTACTAACACCATGTTGGGACCTCTAGTACGGGTTCATAACAAGGCGTAAGTATTATTGCATTCATATTAATACCAGTTTTTTGTATCACAATTATGTTTTTACTCCTTGAAGTTGGTACGATAGCTATTAAAGTGATTATTCAAATATACTAGTTATATATTATATTATATATTGTATTATATTATAGTTATATATTATATATTGCTGTGTAGTGTCGGCTTAGAATATCACTACCCCATTTCTTCCGATGGGTGTACGTAAGAGGCAACTAACGATATAGGAGCTTTTAAGGGATTTTTTGGGCGATACGGTTGGAGACCTATCACCAATAACCTTTATCAATCTTATAAATCTAAAACTCATATACAATCTTTTCCCCACTCAACTTTCCAAAAGTGGCTGAGGAATTTCTAATTCCTTAGTTCTGGCTACCCCATCTAGGGATTTATAGCCGTGAGTATATGTATGTATGTATGTATGTATATTATATACTAGTCATATAGTACACAATTATATAAAATAGCTGGACAGTTGAGAAATAATCTCAAAATTCTCCATGTTAGTCTATGGAAGGTATGAGTTCGCGAGAGAAATATATTATTTGTGCGATTCGTTTTTTTTTTGGGAAATCCATAGTTCGTCGCATATCAAGTATAAATAGAGATTATTTTTGAAACTACTTCCACAGAGGCAACATAGCGCGAGCCGTCGAAGAATTCGTCAGCATATCACAGAAATACAAGAAAACTCCTCTCAAACACGTCTTACTTTGCGAAGTTTTGAAGCAAATGAGTGACGGACAAACGGAAGAGAATTTCATCACTAACGAGAAGACTAATAGCAAGTTGAACCAGTACGCTCAAGCGATACTCAATGCGGATAAACTGGTGCATGGACATACGGATGTGCAGGTTCGTTGATTCAAATATATACATACATACATATACTCACGGCTATAAATCCCGAAACGAGGTAGCCAGAGCTTCAGAGCTAGAAACACCTCAGACACATTTGGAACTTAATAGGGGACTAGATGGTAGAAATTAAGTATCGTTACTGATGGGTTTCACCACCCCTCCCCCTCAGTCGCCTCTTACGACACCCGTGGGTAGAAAGGAGTATTTGTATTGTGAACGGGTATGTTTTCCGCTAGTCGACGTCTGCTAAGCGCCTATTTTGCGTGCGGGTAGAAAGGGGTATTGACATTCTAAGCCGGCACTAGACGGCTAAAAAAACACACAAAATTAGTTAAATATACACACCTTATAAGTGATGGACAGACGGAAGAGAATTTCATCACCAACGAGAAGAGCAATAGCAAGTTGAGCCAGTACGCTCATGCGATACTCAATGCGGATAAACTGGTGCATGGACATACTGATGTGCAGGTTCGTTGATTTAGTTATTAAGAAACAAATAAAATACGTGCATACATACATATTAGGAAACGGAGAAAATATTTTTATTCGTTATAACACATCAAAATACATAAAGTAACGGCCATAAATCCCAAAAAGGGGTAGCCAAAGTAAACTTCTCAGCCACATTTGGAAGTTAATGGACAAGATGGTAGAAATAAAGGCTGATGGGTCTCCAAGCAACTACTTAAAAACCACTTTCCCTTAGTCCCCTCTTACGACACCCGTGGGTAGATAGGGGTAGTGACATTGTAAGCCGGCACTATACGGCTAAAATAACACACAAAATTAGTTAAACATACAAAACTTATGAGCGATGGAGGGACGGAAGAGAACTTCATCACCAACGAGAAGACCAATAGCAAGTTGAACCAGTACGCTCATGCGATACTCAATGCTGATAAAAATACTGATGTGCAGGTTCGTTGGTTTAGTTTTGAGACTTCGTTTTAAGTAGCTTTTACCATGATTCCTATGTTTATTCCAAAGTTTGTATTGAAGGAACAATCTGTGTATATTAAAATGTATTAAAATTAAATGTTGCGACAAAATTTTTAAGTTATTCTTGGATGGGCAAAAAAATATTGAACACAAAATTACCTATTCAACCAATATTCATTTACTAAAACTAACGGTAACAATATTTTGATGATGTAAGTTAGCGTCACGCACGGTAGGAGAAGAACTCGTTTTGTTTGACTAATTTCTCACTAGTGTCGTACGCCTTTTTATAAAACATACATACATATCCTCACGCCGTTAGTTCCCATTGGGGTAGGCAGAGACTATCGATCGCCACTTTGTACGATCCTGGCAAACCTCTCTGGCTTCGTTTACATCCATCAATCTTTTCATACATGCTCTTTTATTCTTCATACTGCATACATTTTTATAAAACCACTTGTAAAAAATAATAGTAGCTAATAATTAAACGATCTTCTATTGAAAAAAAGGTCGTATGACATACGTAAGCAATAGGCTATTTGACAATGCGAGAAATAAAGTGTCGATTGCTGTCGTCAGTATAAATTAAGAGTTTAAAAATGGTTATTTATTAACGTTAGTTGAAAATAATAATTGATTTCTTTAAAAATCCATAAATAAAAATTCAACTTTTTAAACGGTTGTCACGTGACACAAAACGTTCTTGAATGGTCGATTTTATGATGACGTCACATGCCTGTAAAGAAACCTCGTGGCTCCCTTGTTGCAACAGCGGCGCTAGTATAGCAAGTAATAACAGTCGAGATATCTCGTCTGTCGTGGCTTCCGAAATTCTCGGACTCCTCCCACTTTTGTTAGCACAGTCTTGTATGTCGAGAGAGGACGACAAATCTTTCATGGCCGAGAAGACGTTTATTCGTTCACTTTCCGTCGGTCAATTAGGTTTTTTACTTTTTATTTTAGTGTGTATTTGAGTTCATTCAAAATTAGTTGGTGTCTTTCTACCACTTTGCTTACGGCTAATTATTTTACCCATTTTAGAGGTTTATGTAGGTATATTAAATACACTCTTATATTTTTCTCGTTCCATAACACATTATGGATAATATACCATTTATACAGCTTTGAGTAAACGAAATTTCAACAGGTAGAAATTTTCAAGATTTTGTTGACGTTGGCAGAGAGAAGTTGTCATTCTATGGGTTATTTGCCACATAAAACAAGATGGTCGTTTCTAGACATGCGAATAACGCTTCAGTGAAAAGAACTTAGTTCATTTAGTTCCTTCACTTCAAAGAACTACTTCGCGAATGTAGTCCAGTAGTCCACTTCGTTCAGCGGCTCATTAGACTCCTTCGGAGCCGTTGGACTAAATGAACTACAGAACGAATTGGACTAAATGAAGAGATTGAGTTGGAAAGATGAATAACTTGCGGTTCTTGCGTTCTCGTATCTTTCTTATAACATTCGCTAGTTCGCGAATGAAAAAAATGATGCTTTTGATAATGTTTAATTAATGAGTCCCATATGTTGTATTACTTGTATTTAATTTTGCAGAAATATAGTAATTTATCATGAAGTATCAGTAAGAATAAATATCTCGATTGTCCTCCATACTTCCAGGCATAGGACTGACAACCAAAACATTACTAATATTTTCACCATTAGAAAATAAACATTAAAAATAACTCATTGACGGGTCTCGAACCTCATATTTATGTTTTTGTATTTGTGTAAACGAATCGTGATTTAGCAGCAAACAAATATAGGTCTTAACACCGTGTGTGGAGAGTTATTTTCCCCTACGCGAGCACAGCAATGCATAAGTGAGGTGAACTAATAAGGTGTCAGTATTAGATTTGCGATCAAACAAATATAGTCTTTAAGTCGATGATCGAAGATTGTTTTTCGCCTGACCGCATAGTGAAGTATTAAGTGAAGGAATAAGGTGGACTAATAAGCGAGTGAAGGAAGGAATGGTTTGCATTTTCAACTGAAGGCATTCAAAAGAAGCATTCATTCGCGAACTACACACCTCTAGTCGTTTCGTGTTGTTTTGTTATGTTTCTATTAGGCTTGGGTAGATCCAGCTCCGCGAGGGGATTCGAATCACCAGGTTCAGGCTCAGTTCCGGTACTGAATCCTCTTAACCGGGCCGGACCGCTTATCGAATCCGGCTCGGTTAAGAAATTCGGAACTGAATCAAACAACCAAAAAATACCACGCTTACTTCGCGGAACGTAACGATTGCTGTTGACATACATGTAAAAATCAATTAACTCATATATATAATGATTCTGTTTGTGTACAGGCTAGGTTCGCTAACATACAAATATCCATATGTAAAAAAAATAATAATATTTAGAAACATCTTAACAACATCTTATAACAATATCTACACATAAATATATGCAAATCAGAAAGTGACACAACATAAAACACTATCATATTTATAATATCACTATAAACACCATTATTTATGAAAAGATTGATAAATCTATTAAACGAAATTGGCAAACAAAGAACAAAAAAGGACAACTCTCTTTTCGTCTCTGTCTCCCGAGTTCAAATTGTATTACATTCTTGTCTCGCTCTCACATTCAGCAAGCAAAGCAAATGTAACGGTAATAATCGAACCGATCCTGAACCTGATGCCTGAGCCTGTTGTTCGAAAACAATAAAACCGAGCCGGTGCGGAGCGGCCCGGTTAAGCGAACCTGCACCTGATAAGAAAGAGTGGGGCCGGTTAGGCCAATCAGGCTCACGCAAGGATTCGAATCATTTGAATCCACCGAGCCGGACCTACACACGGCTAGTTTCTATCGGTTTTAAATATAAATAAACGGATTTCAAGGATGGAGTACTATTTGTTGATATAGTAAGTATATAAGTTTCTTTATGAATATGCGAGTGATTATAAATGTGTTGTATAAGTTTAATGTGCATTTTTTTAACTTTACAGACCAGTGTATTCGAAACTCAAAACACCATCCCCGATTTAGCCACTATTTGGCTTCATCCCTCCAATGGACAAGTGTATAGACGATGTGGAGTTGTGGACCCTCGTAACTTGAGGCCCATCCGGAGATCAAAGAATCCGGCAAACCGATATTGATCGGATGAGACTTAATAAAATCGTAAGTTTTCATTTCACTTTTTACCAGTCGTAAGTATAGCGTACAAGAAATAAAAAAGAAATAATTCGCAATCTAAATCCTATAGAGAATGCTATATGAATCTAAAAGTAATGATTGATAGTATCTGCCTTCCCCAGTGAGAACTTTTGACGCGATCCTATGTATGTATTGACGATGATATGAAATAAGTAGTTAAACCAAAAATTAAATATTACTCCTCAATCTTACTTTGGAATAGACATAACACTTATACTTACCTATGCCACACCATACCTATACTCATGGCTATAAATCACATTATTTTGTATAAAACAGGGTATACAATATCTAGCCAAAACTTCTCAGTTCATTTAATTATGTTCTGTCATGTATGTACAAGTAAAGCTTCATCTAGGCATAGACACCTAAATAAGAACGTTAGGTGACCATGTTGAGCAGTACACATGATCTCTGTACCCCATCGTAAGGTTATGAATGGAGGTGTTATGACTAGATTATACTTAGAATCACCGAAGTAACTAATGCATATTTTCTTTAGAGAAGTAATTACTGTGTATGCCATTTAAAAATTAGGTTTGCAAGAAATAACCGCTAATAAATCATGTGGTTAGCATACAAAGATTTTGTTAGCAATAATTAAAATCAGGCTGCAATTCGTGTTCTGCAAATAATCATGACAATGGTCTGTAATTTAAACACAAACTGGTGGCGAGTTTTATTTTGTATCTGCAAAATAAACAGTCACTCCGCAGAATAATTACTGGGGCAGCAAGATTGTACATTAGGTCAGCAGAGAAAACATTTCTACATGCAACTTATTTGACTGTATAGCATATTTTAAATTTGGATGGCAATTTAAATAATTGTTTTGCGTATTTATTGAAAAATCAGTTATAAAATCGCTACTAATTGTGAAGTTTTCGACGCACAGTGGGAAAATTTTATTGATTTCAAGAAACAAAATTTCAGTAAGTGGCTTGTCCCACTGCCAATTGACACAAAGGAATGAAGAGAGGAAATATGTGACTGTCCAGCTTTTTTTAATTTCTACGTATGTAAACACCTGATTGTCTTAGCGATCCGCTTAAAGCATGCCTCCAATTGGAGCAAATAATATTCATTATATAGGGGAAAAGAGGAAACGTGGCCGGCCTTCAAAATCAAAACGAGCATTAATTATACAATAAATAAAAAAAAAGTTACTGTTTCTTGAATATTATAATTATAAAACTAAAACGGTTTCTTTACTATTCCATCAAAATATCTCTGCCATAATACTAAAAGTAACCTACTAACTGAGAGAGAATGAATAAATGAATCATCAGTAATTAAGTGATGCGCCCATTTAGTGCCTTTTCCTAGACTAATTTAAGCGGCACTAAACTGATTTTTTTGCTTTTTCTCTGAGTGCTTACCAAAATTAAATTAACTACAGGTCACTCATTGCAGCTTTGATATATACACAGCTGTACAAAAAAAAATACTGCTGTTCAGAATGATATATATTGCAGACTGATTTATTAATATTTGCTGAACACAAGTTGCTGTCCAACTATCAATTTTAGCTTACCAATTAAATATTTCTGCTCACAAATATGCCAATACTTTGCTAACCGTTTAAATAACACCCTTTTCTTTATTTTCAGAACATTGCGGAAAAGGAGTATCATATATATATATATATAGACCCATCTTACTTTGAATGTCCTCTAATAAGACCGAGAAGCTTCTGAATAGTATATAAGTGTTGCAGTTGCAAAATTGTTTTGTTAATTTAGTTTTAGTTAAATAGTGAACTACTATACTGTGTGTAACTGAAATGAGTATGTCTTGATGAATTAAAAACATTTTAGTTAGTCAGTATTGGTAACATATTGTAAGTAAGTGTATCAAATAAGACAAGCATGATACAATAGTCCTTTAAATGCAACTCTTATTATGTGTGAGTTTTTAATAAAGTTTTGTATTATTGCTGTGTAAGTTAAAATGCTACCTCAATTATTTGTATAGCTGTGCGGTTGGGGTTAAAATATATTTATATAGTTGCATGCACTGCTATAATATAGATTAATTTGGTAGTTTGTTTTAAACATTGCTTTGTATTGTCATTTAATAGACTACTACACTATAACTATGTGTTGCTGTTGAATAATTTTGAGATATTGCTTTGTGTCGATTTTACAAAAGTGGCCTTACATGTGTTCAACAATAAATATATATAATATAAATAAATGTCTTCTTTTTGAATCCTTGTTTTTTATTCCAAATACCTATTTCCTGCTATCATATATATGAACATATTGCCATCAAGTGTATTGCTAAAGCAATATATAGATTGCAACCTTGGGGCAATTTTGTTGCCCAGCATAATGCTGATGCTGTGGTAAAATAGCTGTGCCTGCATATTTTAATAGAGTTAGAAAATTGCGGCAAAATAAAAGACGGTAAAGTTTACAAGCGACAATTTAATGATTAAATGTGAATCGAAAATTGGTCGATAATAATTATGTAAGAAAGTTGTATTAACATCTCGAACTTGGCAAAACGAAATGGGGTAGCGCTTTTTAAAACCGACGCAACAGTTTCATTGTGATTGGCTTGTGCCAACAGACTTGAACTAAATTTCATGTTTCCCAAGTCAAACTTCAGAAAAAATATTGATAAACAAAATAATGACACGAAAGATGGGTGGTGCTTTTTTAAACCGATGCACAGCGTAACAGCAAAAAAAAACTAAAACTATGTAATTTAGTACAGTTTCAAACTAAAAATAACAAATCATTTTGAAACTTTATTTAAAAATATATTCCATAATCATTGACGTGAAAAGAGATAAGGTAGTGGTATTTAAAACATACACTGCACCTTAAATAATAAAACAGTTAAGAATTTTAAACTAAAACTCACAAATCTAGAGTGAAATAAATATAAATAAATACAATAACAAAAAAGGCGTGGTAGTGCTACTTTAAACCAATGTTTCGCGATCAAAATTTACTAAGTTTACAGTTTTAAACTTAAATATGTAATACTCATTCAAAATTGTATGAAAAATTTAACTTTTGTATCTTAATAACAAAATTACGTAATTATATTTTGTTGTCGTGACCCCAACCTCACCACGAGAAATATCATGACTATGTCGTCGCAGAGTCGACATATGTCTTCGCGTAATGTAACACTGTGCTAGCAAAAGAAGGGAGTTGTCGTTACCCTCGTCGAGAAAACACGAAACCATTCGCTCAGTCACGTCACACGCCCTTGAACATACGCTTTTTTACATGCTGTGCTAGCGACGGTCGAGAAACGGATCTTCTCTACGGCTGCATCGACAAAAACGTCTTTCTCGTGCGCCCCGACGTGTTTCATTACTTATCGTACTAGCACCGCAGACCAAATACAGGCAAGTGACGTCACTGACCCGTTTGCAGCGCCATATTGTCAAAATAGTGTTTTGACGCGCTATTTGAATATTCAATTTTTAATTTGATATTTTTCAGCAAATGTGCACCAGATTTAAAAAATATAACTTTTACTGGGTTCCTTAAACTGTACTACATCATATAAAATGGATTTTAAAAACCTGTCAAATAGCCCATTATTCATTACAGCGGCAACCCAACTCATCACTAACTTCGCTTACTTATATTCAGGGCGGGACGGGACGGGGGCGATAACCCGGAGGTCGCGGGTTCGATCCCCGCCGGTGTCGAAATTTTTCTTTCCTTTATTTATTCGCTTACTTGTATCATAACATACTATTTAGCTGGTTAGAGCACCTCCATTATCAATATCTCTTTGAGTTAAACCAAGCTTGTTTTTGGTTTCAGTTAACCCTAATAGCCGCCTTAGCAGATGTGGGGTACACGAAGACTCTTCGCAAAATGTTCTTAGACCCCTCAGTGAGATTCCATCCTGAGGCACTCATGAGGCGATGTGAGAGGTTTGCCGACGAAAAGAAAACACACGCATTGCTTAATATAGCTGAATGTGCCCGCGATAGAAGAATCGTTGATATTAAAGAGATTTATAGCAAGATATTGTCAGTTTACCGTAAGTATAATAAATATACATTTAAATAGACTGTTGGCCATAGGACATCCCCAAAGATTTCTAAAACGACGATCTTTGGAACCCACATTCCGTTATCTTGAACGTGGCCGCCACTCCAGGCTATATACCATGTGCTGTGTTTGGTACAAACAGTGTACAAAGTTGGTACACTGATGAATTAATTTCTCTCTATCTTTTCCGCGATATGTGGAGTAAACGAAATATCCATGTAAAAATACATCAAATGAACCCACTTGTGTTTCAACTCACACACCAACCGATGTATGATTAATCCATACATACATGCATATACTCACGGCTATAAATCCCTAGAAAGGGTAGCCAGAGCTTCTGAATAACAAATTCCTCAGTTACTTTTGGAAGTTGAGTGAGGAAAATATTGTAAAGTAAATTATGTTGGAGATCGGACCAAAAAAAAACAAATAAGCTCTTAATAACTTAGTATCTTAGCCGCCTCTTACGAACACCCATGGGAAGAAATAGGGTAGTGTTATTCTAAGCCATCACTACACAGCGACATAATTCAATTACCAAAAAAAAGATAATAAATAAAAAAAAGAAGATTGAGTGGGAGGAAAGATACGTCTCGTAAGATAGTCACGTGATAACGTGATTTGCTACAAAGGTAGTTACCAATTATTTCAGTAGAAAATAAAGATTTTTATTTATTTATTACAGAGAGGGCCGACGACTGCAAGAGCGCATTGAACATTTGGATTAAGATGCAAGAGAATGACGTCATTCCATCCAAACAGTTTGTTAAAAATCTTTGTGGACTACTCAAGGCTAACAATAAGGAAGTACCCAAAGATTTAGTTGCATTATTAAGTGATAATGAAAAACGAGAGATTCAGTTAAATTAATTAATCAGTTGAGTTTTAATAAAGGGTTTTGTGCTAAACAGATATTTTTGAATTCATAAACATTTTTTCTGAGACTTGTTTAGATGAAATTGTGTAATTGAAAAGAGATATCGTGAACTTTTGTGGACAATCACCTTTTTTAAATTACCAAATAGAATAAATGACCTGAATGAATGAGTTTTTGTTAGCCGTTCTTTTGTAGACATCTATTAAAGTTTTTGTTATATATAACATGCTAACTCTATATGAAAGCAAAGAAGTTTCTGATTCAATTATGTATGAAAATGTTTTAAACTGTAGTGTTATGTTGATCTGTGATATTGTTATAAAATTGTAAGTAAATAAATTTTACTAGAAATGGTTTGTGTTTATTTCATGTCGTTTTAATAATTACAACTTATCTTGTGTTTATCTTTTCTGAGTATAACATTGCGGCCATGTAGACGGCCAATTCTATCATTGCACATTGTGTTCGCACCTTAAGTATAGGGAGCATGAGGCGAGTGAGAGCGAGTGTCACATATGAAGTGAGATACTGACAGATTTTGCATGAATAATCTGTCAGTTTCTCAAATTGCATGCGACTTCGCTCTCACTCGCCTCATGTTATCGAGGCACGTACTACCCCATAAGCGCATTGTAGGACATTGAGATTACCATAAAATAAAACAAAAACTCTTGCTAAATAATTAATCTATTCAATTATCTACAGAAAAGCTATTCAATAATTCTTAGGTGGATTTAAATCTGCTATAATCAGCTTATTAAGAGCAGCGATTTGTGCCAGTGCTTCAAGTTTGATCGGTTCATAGTCTGCTTTCAGTGTGATGGAAGCAATGTCTTCTTCCAAAATAGTTTTGCGTGCATCCAATTGTGACAATTGCTCTTCCATGCTATTAAGTTTTACGTACATCTCGTTACTATTTAGGCTTTCCTGGAAACAAACAACTCTTTAACCCTTTATAATGCAAGGTATGATTAAAAATTCATTGCATTTCACTTCTATTTGAAGCTAGGTAAGGTTAAAATTATGGTGGTCGCTATATGCCCTCTGCTTTTTAAAGGGTTAATAAAACTAGTAAGCTTTGATTTTGAATATTTTTCTTATTGAGTACTCAGACAAATACAACACTTTTAAAATTAGTATAGATTTTTACCTGGCTGTGTAATGTCGGCTTAAAATAGCACTACCCCGTCTTTTCTCGTGGGTGTAAGAGACCACTAAGGGTATTGGTATTAAATAATTTTTGGGCGTTGCGGTTGAAGACCCATCACCACCAACCACTATTTCACCATATAGAAATTCCTCAGCCACTCGACTTAACTTCGAAAAGTGGTTAGCTTATAACCGTGAGTATATGTATGTATGTATATTTTACCTGTAATCTTGACAGTTTATGAGCTGCTTGGGCGATAGCGTTTTCAGTGGGACCAAGTTTATCTCTAAGTGTTTCCAGCTCTACTTCCAGAGCCTTCTTCTGCTCTGCGCCTAGAATTGGTTTGAATTTGGTTTAGTTACTCAAGGTGAATAAATTTAAGTAAATTTTGATAACAAAAATCATTTCATATATTTTTATGTAAGATGGTACAATAAATATCTTTTGACCAATTTCGATCTATGAAAACTAGAAATACGGTTTTAAAAAGCTGTATGGTTCTTGTTAAACATTTCCCATTACCCGCGAATTATAACGTTGATAAAGGTTGTGAAATTTTTACATATTACTACATAAACGTACTACTTTATTATTGATGTAAATTGAATCTTTTTTGCGGTGGACCCTTACCATCAGAACGAAGTTTATCCAAGTCAGACAAAACTATTAATTCTTCTTTCATAGATTGGGTTTTTCCTGGAAGGGTTTGAAGTTCAGTCGCTAAACGTTCTCTAGTGCCTTCCACCTGAAATTACAATCGTCATACATAGCATGTTATTTATGAATTCTGATTGATATTTAAACGAATTAAATACTCGGGCCACAGACGGACGGTGAAAAATGAAACTATATTAACTTTTATTGAATTTATTAATTAAATGTTATATTTCTAAGACCTAAACCTAACTAAGCTAAGCGCGAATGCGTTCGATGTTAGAATCACACTGCTCTTCACTTGATTTATTAATTTAAACTTACATTTCTAATTCCTAAACCTAACTATCCTAAGCGCGAATGCGTCCGATGTTAGAGCTACACTCTTGATGAACCGCCTATCTTACTCGTAACTACCTATATTTTAACCTTACAATCTAGGTCACAGTTTAGGTGGCTCGATCTGGATATTGCCGACCGTAGAGTCGGAGCTGACACGAGGCGCTGAAGCTGCATTTTCGGGAATGAGGCTATGTGTCGGCACTGTACATAACAAACGATAAAGATCGAAGAAAATACAAAGCATATCCATACCTGCACTATAGCTATGTAGCTATAGAGGGTAGGATGACAAAAATTTCGATTAATTAATATTTAAGTCAGAGTAGTGTATAGAGTGTGTGTGCTCCCTATATTTGTTACCTTTTTGAGATTAGCTTCATATCGCTGGTAGTCTTTCGTCAGCGACTCGACAGTTTTCTTACTTTCGTCCAAGTATCCGTCCCTCTTTTTGAGTAAATCGATTTCACTTAAATCTAAATCAATGTTAGAACTACTATACTCCAAAGTAAATACGATGTCTTTTTCAAGCTGTTCAATTTTCTGTTGCTCTTTCTGTAAATTTTCCTCATATGAGGCCATAAATGTTTCCATTGTCTCTTCTCGCTTTTTCAACTCTCGATATTTTTGGTGACGTTCAGAGTTACCTTCTTCTAGATCCTGCAAAATAATAAAAATATTAAACATATGCTTGTAAGTATATTAAGTTCATTTTTCGATTGTAATTATTTTACCTGTTCTGCCTGATCAATTAATTCTTGCACATTGCGAATTTGTTCCTTCAAATTTGCAGCGTTGCTATCCAAAGTTGCGATGGCTGCGTTATCCTCTCGAACCTGAATTTAATTATTAGTGTCAAATAATAAACATACTTTATTAGTGTTAAATACCACATTTTCTTTTAAATTAACATTCATTACTATTTTAACGCAATCTTAAGATCTTAATATAACTTACCTGCTGTAATAGCTTTTCCCTTTCTTCTTGGGGATCAAGTCGATTGCTGAGATCACTTTTGATGCTGTCCCGTTTTTCCTCTGCTTCTAATAACTTTTTGTGGAGCTCAAGCAAATGAATTTTTATCTGTGAAATTTATTGTTAAGATGTAAAGCATTATATGTGTAAAGTGACTTATATTTATATTGAAATATATAATTACGGACACTTTGTCCTTTCACACCTCATTTCGACATTCATGCCCTTTAAGATATTTTATACTTAAAAAGAATTTCACCTGAGATCCGGATATTTCTCTGGTAAGTTCTGTTTTATCCTTGTTAAGTACGTCCACTTGCGATCGAAGCTGCTCTACTTCCGTTCGCAAATTTCCAGCAGTTTTTTCCAATTCATTATATTGTTGTTTTTGTTCCGTCGTCATTTCTGATAACAACTGCGAAATAGTTGACCGTTCCTGTAACCATAATTTGTTTTGTTATATAATAGTCAAAAAGTGGAAAATACTGCAATAGTGAAAATGCGACATGATAGTCCAGTGGGTAAGAACACCCGCCCGAAAAACAGAAGGGCGTGAGTTCCAATCCTGGGACGGGCCTACACCAATTTGTCTTTTCTAAAGTCATATGTGTGGTTAATTTATCATGGTTGCTAACGGTGAGGGAAAACATCGTGAGGAAACCCACATGGCTGAGTTGTACTTAGTCATGTGACAGTGTATTCGTACAAAACGGCGATAGGCCTGCCCCCTATCACGTGAGTACACTGTCTAAGCAAAACGTGGGTACCTTCTCTGGAAACTAGATGGCGCTTGCCATGTGAGTTCAGGAGTATTGGTACCTCTGCCAACCCCTTCGGGGATAAAACGGCGTGAACGTTTATGTATATTATGTTTATGTATGGAAAATACTCTGTTGTATATTTATGTTAACCTTATCGAGCTGTTCCTTTAGTTGTCTCAATTGCAGATCTTTTCTTTGCTTCTCAATAAACACCTGTTCAACTTCTTCCTGTATTTTTTTGTTGTTTTCCTTCAACTCCTTTGTTTGATCCTCAACAGCTTGTTTTGAAATTTCTCCATTTGCAATACGTATCGCAGTATTGTAGTCAGATAGACGTCCTTGTAGGTCTAAAATATTGTTGTTATAAATTATTATTATAGACATAAAGGAAAGAGAAAGAAAGGTAAGCCGATGCCAATGATGATGGTGACTATTTTTTATTTGCGAAAACTTGTTATTGTTCAAGATTGTAACTATATTTATAAACATTAACTGTATAGTTTGCTGATAGTATCGAATCTGAAACTAAGGGCCGGCGCTGACTGCCGGCATGGCATGGCAAAGGACTTCGGTACAGATATAGCATTTTTAATCTTATTACTATGAGTATAGAATTCATTTTACTTTATTTTGACACAACGAAGCCGACGTTCTGTCCTACCGCGGCCTCCCTCGGCATCGTTGTGTCAAAATGAATTCTATACGCATGGTAATAAGATTAAAAATGCTATATCTGTACCGAAATGCTTTGCCATGCCATGCCGGCAATCAGCGCCGGCCCTAACCCGTAAGTTCTTGAGCGAGTTCTTTAACACGTTTCTCGTAATGTTTCTTCGCTGATTTCTCTCTTTCCCCTGCTTCGGCTTGTTCATTCAGTCTCGAAATCTCCGCCTTGATTTCTCGAACCTTCACTTGCATCACTTCCTCCCAATATCTCTTGTCTTGAAGTTGCCGAGTACGGAAACCTCTTGCTGTTCCTGTGCGAAGACCTGAGAGACCTTGTTGAGTAATGGGTCGGTCAAGCTGGAGAACAAAGAATTATCTACATGAACTTTATACCAACAAACAGCAAACATTTATGTATATATACTTACATTTAGATACGGAATTAGCCACTTTTAGAATTTAAGTAAGGAAAAGATAGTAAACTTAAGCTTCCATACCGCCTAACAATTGTTAACTAAATAGTACTCATTTCTCTTTTTACGGAATAAATATGAATATAAATACCTACGGAAAAAATGGTTTTGTGCTATAATATATAATAAGTAAAGTAAGCAACCGTGATAGTCCAGTGGGTAGAACACTCGGTTATCGTGCAAACGACTAGTGTTCAAATCCTGGGTCGGGCCTACATATGTGTGGTTAATTTACCATGGTTGTTAACGGTGAGGGAAAACATCGTGAGGAAACCCACATGGCTGAGTTGTACTTAGTCATGTGACAGTGTATTCGTACAAAACGGCGATAGGCCTGCCCCCTATCACGTGAGTACACTGTCCATGCAAAACGTGGGTACTCTGAACACCAGGTGACAAAGTCACGTGATGTTCAGAAGTATTAGTACCTCTGCCAACCCCTTCGGGGATATTCGGCGTGAACGTTTATGTTGTGTTATGTTAAGTAAAGTAAGAAAAAATCATTGGAATATACTATTATTGCAACTTATTTTATAATTAATGTTACACTTACCATAGAAAATCCCGTAACAGCAGTCTGTTGTCTGCTAGCGGTAGTCGGAGCTGGTCCAAACCCAGCTGTGGACATTCGAGATGTAGATCCACCTCGGTAGGCCGATGTAGGACGCATGTTGGTAACACTACTGAGGTACAAAGATTTTCTTTTAATTCATATATTTAACTTTACAGGCGGGGGTCAGAAGTGAAAAAAATAAAAGAGCATGTATGAGAATAGTGAATGTAAGGGGAGCAAGAGAGGTTTGCCAAGATCATACTAAATGGCGATCGATAGTCTCTGCCTACCCAGTGGGAATAGTGGGCGTGAGTATAAGTAAGTAAGTTATTTAACATTATGGCACATAAACAGTAAAATTACATTATTATAACATATAAAGGAAAACATATTGCTAGATGATGATATTGTAGATGCAGTTCTCAGGAGCTCCTTCATCGTTCAGGAAAAAACCATTGAGAAGAAAAGGAAGAGCAAAGAAAAAGAGGGACCAGCTTTATCCGATTTAGCTTAGGTACACAACCTTTGCCCCGCCAGGGCAGCCCTCAGCTGCCCGGCACACATAAAGTCACGGTAAAGCCGCACAGACCACAGGGCCAGCAGAAACCAATCCTTCCGAAAAAAAGAGGGCCCGGTGATGAAAATAAAACTCAAACATTATGAAAACTATTACCTATACCTTAAAAAATGGCAGTGTATTGTTGGTGGAACGGAATATACAATAATAAATTTCACGGTCAGTTTTAAATGTTATTCCTTAAGTTTGTTGAACCGCCCTATCTGTACTAAGCTTCAAATATAGCTTACACAACAAGCTAACAAAGTCAAATACTCTTATTATGGCAGCTACTTTTACCAATTAATATTTGAAGAAAATATTATAAAAGCTAGCTAAACTAAATGCGATTAAAACTCATACGACATATATTGGGTAAAATTTATTTACGCGACAGACATTTATCCATTAATTTTGTTTGTTAAACAACCATTATGGATCATTATAACATTATTTCCATAACATAACAAACCCCTTTCGCCTTAGTTACAATAATCAATAATATAATGGTTTTATTCATCCTATTTTATTTTAAAAAGTCCTCTTTTCATGGAAAAAATAATTCTTAACCAAAAACATTGCACCTACTTCTCCCATTCTACAATTACTTTCGTAATACCCTTAACATCTTTCATAAAAGTCTTCTACGCATCGGCATCCAGTATCCAAATAAAATATACTTTAATGAAATATACACACACATTACTCGGTACTAGCCTTCGAAGAACAATACTACAGTAAATCCAAACAAAATAAGTTATCTACAATACTTAATGCATATCTTACTAACTACAAACACCTACCACTACAAAGTGCTCAGTATTTATCACAACCTACTACAAATGATGAATACGAACTTTTGCCGCGACAAACTACTAATTTGGTCCCTATATCCGCGGCGAGACTTAGGTCTGGTAATGTCCGGTCGCTTGAATCCACTGCCCGCTGAGTACTCCTCTGCAAAATCCATAATTATTCCTAACTTGATTCAGAAAGTAGCACCTGTTATATTTGTTTGTTGGGTCACCCGCATTACGTTTGTTTGTGTTTTGTTGCTATGGTTACCTATTCTGTTCTGCGCATGTTTGTTTATATGGAGATGGCACGTACACTAGCCTACGGGCATGTAATTGTGAAAGAGCCAAAAATAAACTGTGGTGCCGTCTTAAGCGCAATACACAGTGAGCCCGCCGGGCCGCCGACATTGCCCGGCGAGAAAACCCGATGGCTTGTGTTGAAAGAGTTATGTCTATTCTATGTATGAAAAGTAGAACGCTAACAAAAAGATGGCGTCATTTCCCGGCGACACAACCCGGCGGCCTGTGATGAAAGAATTATGGCTAACCTATGTGTGAAAACTAGACCGCCGGCAAAAAGTTATGTCGACATATGCCGGCAGCTCGGCGGGCTCAGTGTGCTTTAGAATAGCTCTCACCAATATCTTCCCTCAGGTGAGTTAGAGGCGACGTAGGGTTTTGGGGCTTTTTAGGTTATCTGGTTGGAGTCTCATCCCCCAAATTCTTTTATTTATCCAACTTTTACCCACACAACTTTCAAAAGTAGCCATAAAATTTCAACTTCTGAAGCTCTGGCTACTCCATTTAGGGATTTGTAACTCTGAATGTGTGTGACAATAGCAGCAATGTGTGTGGCATTAGGCCTGCCCCCTATCACAGAGTACATAGTCCAAGCAAATGTGGGTACTCTGAACACCAGGTGACAAAGTCTCGTGATGTTCAGAAGTATTAGTACCTCTGCCAAACCCTTCGAGGCGAGGCGTAAACTCTTGAATCATAAGTTTATGTTTATTTATGCTTGATAGATTTATGTTGTTACATGTCTACTTCTTACATATGTGTGCGACTACGAAACCCTTTTCGGGTAATACGACTTGCACTCGGACATAATTTTTTACTATTTTGTTCAAAACGCTTTATGGCACTGTAACAATTTTATTTGAAAACACTTGCTCTACAAATTTTAAAACTAGGAATCTCATTTAAACTGTATATAGAGTACACTTTTGGTAAAATTAAATATTCATTACTTATTTTATCTAGTGTAAACATATGTGGCAGAATTACCATATAATTATAACTTGTAGCGACGCACCAGCATAGCAATAAGTAGACGATAATATTCTGCATACCAAATGTTTATTGCTAGGGAAAAACTGAGTGATGAAATTATGAACTAAACCCATATAAAAAGTGATTGCATATTTTTTGTTTCGTTATTATTCACATAACATAGCAATGCTGCCTTTTCATTTTCTTATATTACATTTTTTGGTATTTAATGAAGTGAACAGTTTTGATTTTTTCGGATTTAGCAATGGCTACAGATTTTTAAAATATGATATATCAAGACAAGCATATAGTGACTCGATTGAAGTTGAAACAAAATGGATAAAACAGCCTTTAGATCACTTTGATGCTGATGAAAGAAGACATTGGTCAATGAGGTACTTTCAACGACTGGATTTATTTAAATCTGGAGGACCTATTTACATTTTCTTGGGTGGTGAGGGTGAAGCCCATCCTGGGTTCCTAAAATATGGTTTAGCTAACGAAATGGCGACTGAAACTAATGGTGCATTATTCATGACTGAGCATAGATACTATGGTCAAAGCATACCAATTGAAGATAAAGCATTAGAGAATTTAAGGTATTTAAGCTCCAAACAAGCCTTGGCTGATGTTGCTCAATTTGTCAAAATGCTGAAGCGACAACCAATGTATCAAGACTCAAAAGTGGTAGCTATTGGAGGTTCTTATCCAGGAAATTTAGCTGCGTGGTTCAAATTGATTTATCCAGATTTAGTTGATGCTGCATTAGCTAGCAGTGCTCCGGTACTAGCTAAAAAGAACTTTTATGAATATCTCGAAACTGTTAGTGATGATTACGAACAATATGGAACCCCTGGGTGTTTTGATTTTATAAAACAACAATTTGAATCGTATGATAAAGCCTTCAAAACTAAAAAGGGAAGAGATAAGCTGAAGAAAGAAGAAAAGATCTGTGAAAGTTCAGATTTGACTCTTCCTGAAAATCAGCAGTTATTTGTGTACGGCAAATCTGGGTCTTTCATGATTCAGGCGCAGTACGGTGATGAGAATTCAATTAGAAGACATTGTGAGAGAATTATGAAAAATAAAAGCAAATACAGCGACACATCAGAGGTTTTCGAATTATTTTATAACGTGTCGAAAGTTTCCCTTTGGAATAGGCAAGAAGAATGTTACGATTTAGACTTCTACGATGTGATAGATGAAATAAAAGAAAATGATTACTGGCTAACACCATGGGTGTATCAAATGTGTACAGAATTTAGTTACGCTAAAAGTACTTCATCAGAAAACCAACCATTTTCCAAATACATACCGATTGAAACATTTTATAAGATTTGTTCCTTATCTTTTGGACCAGAATTCAATGAAGAAAGTATTGAGACCGCGGTGAATGAAACTAATTTATATTATGGAGGTTTGACTCCTAATGTGAAGAATGTGATTTTTTCGAACGGTGAGCTGGATCCTTGGCATAGACTTGCTGTTTTGGAGGACGTATCGTATGATGCACCATCAGTTTTCATACCTCGCTCATCGCACTGCAGAGATTTATACTCCAATCGGAAAGGAGACCCCGATGAGTTAGTAGAATCAAGAAAATATATAAAGTATTTGCTGAAGAGTTGGATTGGCATTGAACCATGCGGTAAATACGACGGCGATTGTTTAGTTTAGTGTAGTCGTTGTCATCCAAATGGTACTCAAATTAAAAATGTGTTAAAAAAATAAGCTTTTATTTCACAGTTTCGGATAATTTTTTAAACATGTTGATAACAATTAGCAATTTTACATAAATTAACAAACTACAAATAAATAATCGATCGAGTGTCCCTAATTTTTTTAAGTCATATTTATGTATAGATTATTTAGCAATAGTCCTGATCTTTGTTACGTAAAACATACACTGTCAAAGCAAAAAAGTTTTACAGTACCTCTGCCGCCTTACCTTTAAGTGTATTCAAAAACGTATGTTTTTATATGGGCAAACATTATAGAACAGAAACTATGAGAAAGAGAGCTTACACTGTTCTACTGCGTTTGTGGTAATAAAAGCATTAGTCTTTAAAGAAAGTGATTTGCGTGTGATTTGGAAAACCCAACCAAAATTCTACTTTGATTTACAATTTTGTACCTTCTTCATTTTCAAAATTGTAAGAGTAATCTCCCTAGCTCTTTGGCTTTGGGGTAACAGCAGAGATAGAAACGATACTCAACAGTTACATTTCTTAAATAATCCCTTTAGTCGAATCCATGGTAATAATACCCGAGCAAAATTCATTCTTCAAAGTTTCGTCTACCTTCCGACATCTATTATGGCTCATCACAAAACAGGCTAGATATAGCTGTAGAATTACAAAATCTTGAACCTCTTTTTGAAATTGAGCAAGGAAAAGGTTATAAAATAAACCATCACTTAAAGAGCCCTACGTAGTTGTCGCCTCGCAGGATATCTTAAATGGGATGGGATGATAAAACACTACGTTTTTGTAAGCCAATTTGTCTTTTTCCTAGGTGTCTCACCCTCACAGCCCATATTTGTCCCCACCAAGGGGCTCGAGCCTACCCTATATAGGGCGATTTGGCCATAGTCCACCACGCTGGCCAATTGCGAGTTGGCAGACTAACGACTACTACCGTAATAGTAGCCGGGACCGACAGCTTAACGTGCCCTCCGAAGCACGGAATCATCTTCATTTTCAGATAATCAGGTGATTCAAGCCTGTAATATCCTTTCAGACTGGGTTAAATTTTACAAATTAAATTTTTAAGGATACCACCCCCCGGGGATCGAACCCGAGACCTCCGTACTTGAAACCAAGCGCTTAACCGCAAGACCACGGAGGCAGTCCTAGTCCAGACCTAGGTAGAATAAAAAAATATGGCTAGGTTAGCTAGGCTAGCACCAGTGGGGGGCGGGGGCCGTACATATGATTTGAAACTTTTATGCTACAAAAAAGGCTAATAACACCTATTTCTTGTATTCTATGTCAGACTAACAGTACACTGTATAAAAAGTTTTAGTATTAAGAAATGAAACGCAGTATGGACAATAACTGTATTATATTTATTGATTCGCGTATAAATGTCCCTTAAAAATAGGTTACTCATTAACCAACACCCTAATTTATACAACATAGAGGGGTTGACAATTTTCCTATAAAATTAATTAATCATTAAACAATCAAAAGCAACGTAGCAGAACAAAAACTATGCCGAAAATGCATTTTGAGTTATTTGTGACTTTATGTGTATCTTTATAATTATTTACAATAATACATAAGATACATGGTAACCTGCACTTAGCATCTGCAATTCCAAATAAATTGTTTTTAACATTCCTCCTTATAAAGCATTAAACGAAACATTTTATGTAAATAATAAAAACAAATAATTACGTTGCAGTGCCTCTTATCGATTCATTAACTAGATTATACAAATCTAAACCTAGCAGAGTAGTATAAACGTACAAAAATAAATTACATTATATATAAATGGATGTTATTGTTAGCGGAAACTTTCTACACTTTTACAAAATTTTATAAATAAATACTTCAATTTAGTTCGTACTAGTACCTAGTTGTTTATGTAAACAAAATAGTTAATAAAAAATCACATGAGAATTTTAAAATTAAGTCTGAATGGAACTAACTTTTAACTAAAATTAGGACACAAACTAAAAATGCTCCAAATCATAAAAAAGTGGATAAATATAAATATCGAAGAACATTCGGAGCTATATATTCACAAAACTATTGCGTCACCTAAATTAAATTTTATGGAAATATTTACACCATGAATATACATTAGTGATATTTCAATAATAATAAATTTAAATTCATTTCAATACGCACTAAATAATTATGACTATATGTTTTAATATAAAATTCATTCAGAATTATTTATAAAACCAAAAACTAAATTCTTAGCTTAATGAAAATATTATAACTACAAAGAGTTTTTATACAAATTGAAATTGACCCTAGAAGTAAGGTCTACTAAGTACGGTTTTAAGTCACTTAAATTTTCTTAAACTAGAATTAAACAGCTTAGGTCAACCTTTCTAAATCAGCATAGCAAGTACGAGCGACCTTCTAACTAGATATCGCGTGGTACTCGTATAAAGCAGCCATCTCTTTCGCACTTACGTAGTATCGTATACTGTCATCTCATTCTAACCGTTATCGTGACGATAAAACAGCGCTCGTTCTATGCCTCTAGATAGTTTATCTTTAAATTACAATGCTGTACAAACTATCGATTGACTAAAACCATAAGCCAGTCAACCATCGGTCTACTTATGCTAGCCAATAAATAACTTGAAGTTTGGTTGGCTGGCAATTTGATTTTTAGCCAATCGGCAGCAAACTTATCTTAACGAAACAAAGTACTACTTAATTTAAAAAAAATATCATACTCATTAAGAATACCTCAGTTCAAATCTGAAGTAGTATTTTGCGAGTTTTAAAGGAAATTATATTTTTTTCCCTTTATGTTTCTGCTCTTAATCTTATATCTAAAATAATATTGTTAAAGAAGACATAGTAATTAATCAAGTAAAATAACACCAATCTACCAACCCTCTTTGACTAGGATTGTCACATTTTTACTCATTGAGAGTTATTTAAGTTAGAATGACCAAAATAGTGGCAGTGAAAGGCTTTATAGCATCATTCTATATGTTAATTATAATTACACAAAGTAGAATAGTTTCCAAAATACTCATACAAACGTTGCATTTTATATGATTACTTCTAAAACGGTACTTTCTCCTTACGTCATCTAACTTATATGAAACTAAAAGTACATCAATTTATCTTATGAATCCTTTGAATACTATGATAAATTTTGATTAAAAATCTGTAGGCTTACTTATGATACTAACTTTCAATTACATATTTATGTCATTTAGCCTATCAGAGTATTCAAAGGTTTAACTCCAATAACCATTATTGTTCAACGTATTTATACAAAAATATACTCTTAAAATACAAAATCAGATATAACTAATCAAGAAAATAAAAACATAAAGCAATTTATCTACAAAAATCGATTGAAGTAACTGTACATTAACCTATATTCATTAGTTATCATATTCATATTTTGTATTGAAGTCGGTATTTGACGATTACTAGATCGTTTCGTTTGACGTTTTCTTTCAACTATGTCTAAGTCACTATGAAAATCTATACAAAAATACAAGAAGAAAGTTACAAATATCTTAAATATAATATAATAGTTGCAAAGGTTATGTTAACCATCGATTTTATCATATTTACATAGTGATCGCAAATAACACCGCATTAAAATAAATAGAATTAATCCCAGTCGCCAATGAACATATGGCGGTGTGTCGGCGGAGGGAACCCGCGGACGGGCATGGGAAGTCGGCCGTATAACGCATATGGATCGTAATGATCACCATCTGAAATATATATAATACTTATTAGTACTTATATTATATAAAAAAAATGATGTGCACTAAGTGCTTCTGTGACAACATCTATGATTTCAATATATTTCTTTCATTGTAAATTAACTTCTATAAATGTAAATACTTAGACATAACACTAAAAGAAAGTAAAGAAAAAGATGTTGAAGAGGAATTCTACGAAGTGCTAAGCTAGTTTCTCTGCACAATTTATTTTGAAATAAACATAAGTAAATATGGAATATGTGAATAAATTAATACTAAATAAATGAAATCTACTGTAACAAGCAGTCAAAATAGTGGCAACATGCACATATTTTCTAAGATACACAATACACGTGATATTCAAGTGAGATAATATAATATATTTCAGGTCTTTCTTATGTCTATTTAAGGGAGAATTGTTGGATATTGGAAGCATTTCATTTTGCTTAATCACGAATATTTATTAATCACACCAGTTGGACCTTTAGAAGATATTTGATTAGATGATGTGATTTAATTTCAAGGAAAACTACAAAACTTATCGCTTAACCAAATTGAACGACATAAGAAAGAACCAAAAGCGGGTAAGTGTCGAGTGCTACCAAGCGAAGCTCAACCTGATAAAGAAACAATTAAATACCGAAGATCGGAGTATCCTTGGAAAGGGTGCAGGGTTAGTCTTATGTACACTAGCGCGGCTGCTGGATGACGAGCGGGCGAAGCCGGCGCTCTCTGTCGGGATAGAATTGAAACATGAGTTTGTTTTTGTGGACGCGATCGTACGCACCGATTCCGCTTTCGTAGGAGCGCGCGTGCCAGAGCGCGGGGGGGAACGGGGGTCCGTGGGCGAACGCGGGTTTCATGGGCACGTGAGCGGGGTGCGCGGGGTGCGGGGGGTGCACCACGCTGTAGCGCTTGGCCGCCATTGCTGGGATCTCTTTCAGCGTCATGCGCTCCGCCATCGCGCCGAGCACCTTCGCGTTGGCGCCGGGGTTCGCCTTCACGAAGTTTGGCACGCGAGCGCGCAGACCGCAATAGTAGGGGTCATCTGAAATGTAGTAAAAATATATGTTATATAAGAACATTCTATAACACATCATCGCCATTGGGTTTTTTCAAATAGTTAAAAGGATCATAGCATTATAATTTGGATGACCACAGATAATACAAGATATGACTAACGCTTTTGACATAGTATACTCTCGGAAAAATTGCATCACTGTGCCATCGTAATAACGGCACAGGTTTGATTATTACATGATATTTGAGAAGCGCCAGTAGCATCAAAATGTATTGAAAAAGACGAGAAACCGGCAATAAAATAATAGAAATCATGTTTGTAAATATTGATGAATGCAAATGACACACGGGATATTTGAGTTCCCAAAGTGGCGATTGAATGAATTATCTAAATTATCTTGCTTTCCACAATGTAAGAAAAATAAATAGTTACATATAGGAGTAACACCCGGCACAAAATTAACATTCGCATAACATTAACAGTAACATTCGTTTTAAAAAGAAACAATTTATTGGACCTTTATTTGCAATAGTTCAAGAAAATACACATATGTAAACATGTCAAACTTAAACCCAACTCTTTTTAAAATAGGAGTAAAATTAATAATTTGGACGAGTTAGCAAAGTTGAAAAAACAAACAATAACTTCAATTTGAAAAAAAGTAATTAATACCTACTCGCCATTATATAGTCAAAACTTATAAATTGTAAAATTTCAAGTCTGACAGAATCACATATTTGCGGACATTGCTCATAATAATTACAGTAAATATATATAGTCAGATGAATTATGTAGACTATTTGCTACTCGCGTGCTTCAATATTTTCGACTAAAATAATGATAATACATTTGAACTTCTAAGTCTAACATTTCTAAATGGGAAATCTGACAAAATAGGCCAGAATCATAACTCAACCGTCAAAACTTTACATGCAAATTAAAGTGATAAATATTTAGCAACGCGTGTGGCCGATAGTAAGAAATATAATCCGTGTAAAGCATATAGAGTCGTGAGAACAAGTAACAAGACTCCGCTATCTGAACATGTTTCTAACGTAATGTAAGTGAGGGATAATCGCCATGTAGAACGAAGTTAGGATGCGAAGCCGCATGTTCCGCTTCCTACGCGACTGGAGCGTTCCGAATACCGCTAATTCAAATATCAAGGATTTGCCGGTGGCGCCGAAATGCCAGCTTGCCTCATTGCGACACCGATGCATTGTTCGATCTAACCTCTCTGAGCTTATGAGAATGTGACCAACCTTAAAGAAATGTGTGAGATATCACGTCAGTTTTTATTTAGAGCAGTCGAAGTGTCAGTGATGTGCAAATTGCTTTATTAGAAAGATCGATGGCGAATTAATGGGCACGAAGGCGATAGAGCCAATATAAGTCATAATATTTGGAAATTGGTTTTAGTTACATTTTTAGCTAATATAATGGAATATGTCGATATTTTTTTAAACACTAGTTAAAACAAAACATTAGTCGAATACCATAGAGTTCATTTGTCATTATAAAATGTCCCTTTAATCTATACTTATAATAAATCTGTAGAGAGGTCAATTCTGTACATGAAATATATTTTCAAAATAACTATCAGGTGGTTATTAGGGATCGATACTGATGCCAAAAATGCAATCAGTAAATTTTTTGTCTGTCTGTCTGTCTGTCTGTCTGTCTGTCTGTCTGTCTGTCTGTCTGTCTGTCTGTCGGTTTGTATGTTCCTTATGGAAACAAAAACTACTCGACGGATTTTAACGAAACTTGGTACAATTATTCTTCATACTCCTGCGCAGGTTTTTGTATACTTTTCAGCAGAGAAGTAAAGGGGAATTTTGGGAAATTTGGGGAAAACGGGAGAAGTCACTTCATTTTTTAAGCTTCCGTCGCGTGTGCAGCCTTAATGGTTAAACTTACATAGAAATCATGTGTGGCGGAAATATTCTTCATAAAATTATCTAAAAAAAAATTCTCAACAGTATATGTCTATCTTTTATGGTTGACTCACAATAGCACGTGTAATTCCTGATAGCTTAGCAGTTCGGAACATCCTGATTATATTTGTTTACTTTTACGTTTGTAAACCTCTCATTCATCCCTAATTTAAATAAGGTAACATTATTACCTATTCAATAAAAAAAGAATCATAGAAATCGGTAGACAAACACTGAAATTATACATAAAATAAGCCATCGCGCCCGTGATCGAAACCAAATCTTTACTAATTTACATATCACATACTAGATGGCGCCAGTAGTTGCATCCTACGTAACGTAATGATTTATTTTTTAGATTGTTATAAATACTTCATGGCGTTTTATTCCAAAATTTGCTATTAAACGGAAATACTGAACCGTTTATTAAAGCGCAATCAAAATCACCAAACTACACTGTTAAGGGAGTGCTATAAATTTAATAAATTAAAAACATTACGCTGAATTTCACAATGCTTGAGCAGTAACTGAAGAAAGAAACCTCAGATATTAAAAAAAACAACGCTACCCGTGCGAAGCTGGGACGATCCACTAGTCATTAATATATTGCAAAAACTACTTAAAAAAGCAGAACACTATATCTCTTAAAAAGAAATACACGATATTTTCTCAAAGAGATCCTTTCTGTAAATATCGTAGATCATGTAAGGGTGTCCATTACATGTTTTTTAAAACACTATATTCTTATTTCATAGAGCGACAACTTATCTTACGGCTGTCTCGTCCGCAATCTAAGATATATGGGCGAGTGTGTGATGCACTGCTCTTTACACGCACACGTTTTTGAATGTACAATGATAAATTATGACATGTCGCTTTAAAACAATACATTTACCGGCAACAAGCTCTGTGGTTAACACTATTTCACTCTTCTTGGAGTTTCTACATCGTCGGAGTTCTATTCTCGTAAAATATTCTTGATCCAACACTTAAAAGATCCTTTCGGATTTGCTTATCTCAATTTCGAAATTGTTCAAGAGTTGAGCCATACCGTTTTTAGTCAGTGTCAAATCAATTATTTTTTGTAGTTTAATTATCTTTAATATTTTCAAAAGTTATAACCAATTATCATCGTTTAAATTAAAGGTCACTGCATAATTTATTTGCTTTAGACTGTTTTTTGTATCATTAAGATGATTAAAATTCTTGCCTAAAATATCAACAGAATTCCAAGAAATGCGAGAAGTGGCAACGAAATCTTGAAATAAATTGAGCAACAACAAATATCTTCTTTAAAATCCCAGTAGCCTGTACATGGTGATTACGATCTACAATTACTCACTGGAAACAACCAACACAGCCTGTAAGTAGAGATCGTTTGCAAACGACATCGTGTAGGTGCTACAGCGTTTTTTTATATTATACCACCTTAAGCCTTCTTATCCATCGTCTGGGTGATTTAAAGTCATGAATGGAGGACATTAATTACTATTACTTTAACAAATTTATCTGGGAAACTGGAAAAAGCTTTGAGCTTAATAGAAATTTAATATCTCACATAAAGATATGAAGAGCAACAAAAAAGGAACGAAAAAATGGAAGGTATTTATTTGGCAAATAGTAAAATGTCTTGAATAATGCTGATGCACCTATTAGCTTAGCATCAAAACATTTATATATACAATACATAACGATCTAAATATACCAAACACCAAATTTTGAACCAACATGCTGGTGCTATGGATGATAAGATTGGATATTAAAAAAATCATATGTCTATAATCGAAAATCTAAGTACGAAATCTATTTAAATCGTTTAGTCATTGTATCTACGACAATTAATTCATTAAGTGCTACCAATTAAACGTCAGGCGATTTTTCTTTTGTCGCGTGCCTCTGTTTAATGCGATCATTAATAGATGGTGAAGGCACGTATGCTGTTTAATTGGCTGTTGTACGAATAAAAGAGTGTGCTAATAAGGGTGTTAATATATGGGATTAGCTTACCGTATTTTTTGTTGTCTTTCCCTTTATCTGATCTGCCTTTGTGGAACTGTGGGACGCGGCCGTTCTCCTCGATGTCGTCGTAATCGGGCTAGAAATTGGAAATACAGATGAGATTGTTTGTTTTGTAGTTTTTTACATTATTAAAACTAAAAAAGAAAAACTGTGCAATACACAAAAATGCATTAATATATAGTGCGAGCAAAGGTAAACGTTTTCTAGTTAATGATTCTCTGGGCTTGTGGAATTATGAATTTTTATTTACTTTATTATGTTAATAAGGTAAATAAAAATTTTAGAAAGTTGTCTCCCCTATCATCTGACATCTTAAAGATTAATCCAAATCTGAATTAAATACATAAACATCTTTTAATTATACTTTCTTAAGGTCCAGCCCAAATAACTGCAACAGCAGTGATTTAACAATGTGATCTTTAAGAATATTTCGATTTACGCTTTAAAGAAGATGCACTTTAATTTATTATAAAACTTTGGAATTTGAAAAATAAAAACAAAGAATATGCTCGTGTTTGCAGTGGATGTTCTAATTTAAGTTATAGTTAACCTAGAGCGTATTTTACCCCGTACTATCAGAGTCTATCAATAGCGTGGGATGTGCACAATGCTTATCTTCCTTATCCAATAGATGGAATCTCTATAATCTTCTAAATTGCTAATAGAATATCAAATTCATGGTTATTGGCTCCGAACAAAGAAATAATCGTAATAAAGATTCCATTCCGAGACATTTGCGCCGTCAAAACTTCCACAAATAAAATGAACTTTCCAAATGAAATGCAAGTAATGTTGAAAGCAGAAGACAATTACACATAAATATAAATATCCGATTGTTTCTTTGTTAACCTTTACACAAACCCGCCATATACGAAAAAGTGAAGGTTGCATCGCACAAAGGGTTTATCCCTTATAGACAAAGCTATAAGTCATGCCATTTAGGTAAACGTATAAGAGTAGCTCGCAGGGCTGTAATCATTTATCAAGGCGGCGCGATGGAATCATCGTGATCTGTCGAGATACGGGTCCACTGGATGCCTACCATTGTCCGAGTATTGAAAACGACACTGTGATAGCAATGTTCCATACAAAATCCGACACCAAAATTGGCATACAGACAGCTGTTAATCGTTCTCAATGTTATCGATTTCTAATATTATACTTACAGATTTTTTGATAGGTTTAGGTACTAGTGACAATGTAAATAATTGTCAATATAAATGTTTATTGTAACTGATGTTATCTTTAAAGAAATTTCGAGGTTCTCACCATGAAATATTTGGAGAAAGCGAAATATTTGACAATAAGTTGTATAACAATGAAAATACGTGATTTTAAATAGATACACAAGCCATTGCAAATCATTGTCATTATTGTTCGAAAAGTATTGCTTTTATATATTCATATTTTACATACATACATACATATACTCATGGCTATAAATCCCTAGAAGGGGTAGCCAGAGCTAAGGAACTAGAAATTCCTCAGCCACTTTTGGAAAGTTGAGTGGGGAAAAGATGGCAAAATAAAGGTTGTTGATGGGTCTCCAACCTCATCGCCCAAAAATCCCTTAAAAGCCCCAATTCCGTTAGTCGCCTCTTACGTACACCCACCGGCAGAAATGGGGTAGTGTTATTCTAAGCCGACACTACACAGCGAATATATTAATTTCATATTTCAATCTTTATCATATTTCATTCATATTTTAATCTTTATTTATTACACGTTTTAATTTATAATTACTAATCCATTTAAAACATTTCATCGTATGAATAATTTTTAATACAGTAAGACCGTTAACAAAAAAAGTACACGTGTAAAAAGATAAAAACGCAATGCCGAATTTAATTGATTCAATAATTTAGGTAATCACTTTAGGGAAAAGCTTTTAAGAATATATAAATCTTATCATTAGCTGTACTTTGTATCCAATTAAGGTACTTGGTGTTTCAAATGAACCCTTGTATTTTACATTCAGCTCCTACCTCGAGTTCAAGTTATATCCAAAACCTGAAACTCCTCGGCCCAAATATTTATCAATATTGGTCTTATTTATTATGTTCATTACGAAGAGTTCTTTTGGCACGCCGAAAAGATTGATGTATTAATTTGCCCCTTATCTCATTTGAATACGACGCAAATGTATTTAATTTGTAAAACATTAAGGCCTACAGAGATTTTTAAACAACTCGGCTAAGTGTTTGATACTCTCATGTAGAATTTAAATTGTAAATTTTACATAAACAAATTAGCCGTGTAGTGCCGGCTTAGAATGTCACTACCCCTTTCTTCCCACAGGTGTCGTAAGAGGCGACTAAGGGTATGGGGCTTCTTAAGTGGTTTTTGGGCGATGCCATACTTTATCTCTACCATCTTCTCTCCTATCAACTTCCAAATGTGGCTGGGGAGTTTCTAGCTCTGAATCTCTGGCTACCCCTTTTTGAGATTTATGGCCGTGAGTATATGTATGTATGTACAAATTGCCAAGTCTATATGTTAGCTGCACAAAGTAATTTAATAAATTGGAATTGCAGTAATAGTTTATTTAGCGAAACTGAAGCAGTTAGGTTAACCAGTCCATCAATCTAATTATGTACGAAGGGCAAACACTAATTTTATATGATACAATCTAGCTGTAAATTGGAACATTAAGTTCTGAGAAAATGATTTGAATAAGCAAATGACTTTGTTATATTTTTAGTCAATGGTAATGGATTGCAAGTATTGATTTTTATTGCGAGAAAACTAGTCAGGAAGATATAAGATTGTCGAAAACTAATAGTTTACAAATCAGTGAAAATGTGTTTTTTTACTTCAAATCAAAAGATCGATCGGCTTTTCTTATTGGTTTATAGTTTGGAATACTATATTTACTTTATTAATATGTCTGTCGCCTGCAAATAGTTCTATTAGCATTCCTACAAGGCAATAAGGGTGCGGGGGTTTTTAAGTTATGTTGTTGCAAGCTCATCAACAAGAATCTATTACATTTTATTAAAAATAATACTTTTACCAAGCACTTTGTATTGCCCTGTAATTATTATATACACCATAACTTACGTTTATATTTCTACTCGAATATAGATTTGCTTACCTTGGGTATATCAGCTGGCCCATAACCGTTCTCCCGTGGTGGTAGTTTTGGTGGCTTATCACCTCTTCGCTGTCCCATCTGCATGATAAGTTGTTCCCGTGTGGCTGCCACGTGCCCGTTTCCATGTCCATTAGCATGTCCATTGTTCCCATATCCTGAGCTTCCACTGGAGCCAGATCCGTTGGCATTGGAACTCGCGATGCTGTAGGGATCTTCGTCAGGAATTGGTATGCGAGGACGGTTCTTTATGTCCATTGGTCTTTGAACTGCAACAAAAATAGTAATGGAAAATAAGTCACTGTTGTCATAGAAATTGGGAAGGTCTAAGCCACGTTGGGTTTCTCTACAGAATTTTACAGGAATAACACCCGGAGCAAAGACCTCAGCAGCCGATGTTATTTTGTAAGCAGAATGTCATAAAGGTCTATCATATGATTGTGGGGCATTACGCTTAAAATCTTCTTTTTCAGAGGCTATAAAGTTCTTTCAGCGTGTTTAATGTTTTCGATGTTTAAATAACAAATTCACGCAAAGGCTGTTAGTTATGTTATATATGCTGTGTAGTGTCGGCTTAGAATAGCACTACCCCATTTCTTCCGGCGGGTGTACGTAAGAGGCGACTAACGGTATTGAGGCTTTTTAAGGGATTTTTGGGCGATGCGGTTGGAGACAGATCACCTTTATTTTACCATCTTTTCCCCACGCATCTTCCAAAAGTGGCTGAAAAATTTCTAATTTCTTAGCTCTGGTTACCCCTTCTAGGGATTTATAGCCGTGAGTATATGTATGTATGTATGATGTTATTTGATTCCTGGATCCTCTGAATCCCCAAGCTATTGCAAATAACACGCTCGCCGTACAATTGATGTTCTTAGTAATTATTTAGTTACGATACGAACTTTAGAAAATTGTCTAATAGAACATTCAACAATTGTAAACGTTTAGCGACGGTTGCGCAACCAGCCTCATGAATGTTGGTTTCGTGAGTCTCAGATCGGATGGCAATCACTCGTCTTCACGACTCCATATAACCTACGGTTACGGCAGGAGACGCTAAAGGTTGAGGGTTTCATTACGATGCACTAGGTCATTGTCTCTGTAGGGCTCTAATTGTTTGTTTCAACTAGTGAGGTATAAATTTCGATGCTGAAATATGTTAGATTTTTTGTGTGTAGGTATGGAAAGGGTGTCATTGAAACTCAAGGATGTCGATAAGCTAACGAATTTAAAAAAAAAAACAGATTCTTGATGCATTTTAACAAACCTTTAAATTAACCTAAATTAAGTTATTTAACATTAGATACTATAACTCATAATGATAATGATTTATAATTTTCAATTCTAAAAGTTCAATTATCAAAAATAAATCCTCATCGAAAATGAGAAGATACCGCTTAAAAAGTATTCAAATAAGATAGTATGAAATTCTACCAGATGCCTTCAGTAAATAAACATTGTGAAATAAAAGTTGGCACTAACATTGTGCATACGAGAAAATCTTAAAGTAAGATATGTATGTAGCATAAAATTAGTCTATGCGGTTCAATTTAATCTTAATTAGACCACAAATAAGATTGGAATACTGTAACCTGTTTTATAACAATATCAGAACTTAGTAGAATATTGTCTGTTCACAATTTGTCATTCAGTTTCTTAGCAGAAATCATAACTCACATCTATTACCTGACCTACATTTAATTCACACTTAAAATTATTGAAAGTATTTTTGATCAAATTAATGTTGACCTCGCTACAACAATATTACAAGTAATTAGAAAATTATATTGATAGAAAATAGCGTCGATAAGTATCGACGTATTACCGTTGACGAAATTATTGTATACTATTAGCTTTAATGGATATAGTTCAGGAAATGCAAGGTGAAGAATGGTGTGATAATTGTTCGAAATAATGCGAAACACTTGGTAGTGATTAATCTTCAAGTATGCCGGTAAATGGTCAAGTTTCAAGGATTTTATAACAGCGATTTTTATCGTGAGTGTTGCAGAGATTCAGATAGAATAAGTCTTTGTTTTATGTTTATGGAAATAACCCGCGAGTGGACTGAACTGTTACGGGGTTGGCATCCAGATTAGTCTCGTCGGTGACTTGAATTCTAAACATTACTGAGCAGTTTTGTTTTGCAGTTTTTTTATTTATGTAATTTTGTGCAATACCAGTAGCCTGATTTATGTTCAAGTGTGTGTATGTACCTTTCTAAACTGTAATTTATTTGTACCTATGTAATTGTTAGGTAAATAGAACCCACATCTACATACTTAGCCTAGCGTATGGCAAATACTCAGACACTTTTGGAAGTTCAAGCTGAGAACTTAAAAAAATAAGTATATCTGGCAGTATATTAGGTGGTATGATAGGTGGAATAAAGTATCACAGAAAGTTAAGGGTATAGTTTAGTGATTAACGCAATAGAGTTATCTATGTACTATAATTCTATCTTCTTTCGGATATTATAACCGAGCCAAGATACAAAAAAGGTATATCATGCATACTATACCATACCACATTATGCAAAAATATATATTTTTTTAAGAAAAAAGGTCTTATATGAAAATATTGATGGATGTAAATGGAGCTAGAATTTTTTGCCACTATCGTACAACAAGGCGATCGTTAGTGTCTTAGTGTAAAAACTCAACAGAATCAAATTAAACATCATACATACATACATATACTCACGGCTATAAATCCCTAAAAGGGGTAGCCAGAGCTAAGAAATTAGAAATCCCACAGCCACTTTTGGAAGTTGAATGGGGAAAAGATGGTAGAATAAAGGTTGTTGGTGATGGGAAGCCCCAAGTCCCTTAGTCGCCTCTTACGTATACCTACCGGAAGAAATGGGGTAGTGCTATTCTAAGCCGACACTACACAGCACAGCAAATTAAACTAGACTAAAAAAAACTAAACTTAGTCCAACAAGTCACTACAATTTATTTCTGCTTCCTATTATCAAACAGTTGACTATTTTCCATAAAGCCAGTCACGAACGCCTAATACCTCAATTGCCTGGTGTTGCCAATTCAGAGTTGGCTAAAGAAAGATACAAACAAACTGTGCCACTCTGATCGGTGATCCAATTATGCCATACCTAGTCACGAAAGAAGAATTGATCTGACTGACGAAACCACCATCAATATTTTGAACGCTGTTCTTGTCGTAAAAGCTCACAGCCGTGTAACTAGATTAGAATAATACAGACCCATCTTTTGCAATGTATGACATGCGAGATCAGTGCTGTGGGGTAAAACTCACAGCGACAATGCTGAGTCAGACGCCAATTTGTTTGTTTTCGCGCATTTTGTGAAATCAACACTGTTTTTATTGTAAACTGTACATTTATTACTTTTTCTTATTTTGTATAAATATTCCAAAGCTAGATTTATCTTCTTGAAACATAGCACATCACAAATTGAACTTTTAAGGAACAAATATTTTATCAGTAACAACGTTAGTCAGTAGCAACCGTGATAGCCCAGTGGGTAGAACACTCGGTTATCGTGCAAACGACTAGTGTTCAAATCCTGGGTCGGGCCTACACCAATTTGTCTTTTCTAAAGACATATGTGTGGTTAATTTATCATGGTTGTTAACGGTGAGGGAAAACATCGTGAGGAAACCCACATGGCTGAGTTGTACTTAGTCATGTGACAGTGTATTCGTACAAAATGGCGATAGGCCTGCCCCCTATCACGTGAGTACACTGTCCATGCAAAACGTGGGTACTCTGAACACCAGGTGACAAAGTCACGTGATGTTCAGAAGTATTAGTACCTCTGCCAACCCCTTCGGGGATATTCGGCGTGAACGTTTATGTTATGTTATGTAACAACATTACTGATAATCCGAAATGTATAAAAAAATATTTATTGAAGTTGAGTTCATAATATTTGAGAAAGGTCAAAGCCTTAACTTGTAAATATATTTTAAATCACCTATGACCTGCAGTGCGGCAGTTGAAAACATATCGATCATCGTTCAACAACAAAGACATGAGGAAGAGAATAGCAAGTTCGATGACATTGTAACAAGTGTTGAAGCAGTTACTAAGTAAAGACTGGTCGCTAGCGGTGTCACGACTCCAGTAGAAAATATCATTTATCAAAGATTTATTTGAGTTCGCTACCCGATAAATGGTGGTGAAACCGCAAAACACTAGGAAATCTAGGGAAGAAATCTTATCCGGGTACGAAAATCACGGGAATCGGAGAAATCCCACCTATGCGGTTATTGTCTATGATTTGTGTAAAACCAATGTTGGAATAATGGTTGATGGTTGTTAAGTTGGCAATATGGGTGCCTAGAATGAGGTGCAAGATCGAATGAAGATTGCATTGTTACACAATACTGGGTTGACTACTGAGAAGTGAGCTTTGAATAGTTGATGTGGTTGCGTGCCATGAGAATTGAATCAAATTCCTAACTCAATAATAAATTTTACAAAGTGCATTGCATCGCTCTCGGCTGGAGCCGCTTGGTGCATTGACATGAATTTGTTTTTGATGTTAGCTAACGCAATAGTAATATCACGGTGTATTAATAAATTTTAATACGTCACGTTAGTTGTGTCGTGACTACAAAATAAATCGTTGATAAAGTATTTAAATTTTAACGGTTATATTTGAAACATTATTTTCTCAACTCGATTCAACTTAATAGTCACGCCGTATATCCCCGTCGGGTTGGTATTAGTAACAATAATTCTGAAAAATCATGTGTTTTTACCTATTAATAGTGATTAAAATAACCTTTACTTACCAATTTTGCTGGGACCTCACATAATAGAGGGCATGCCAATCGCCACTTTGTACGAGTACAGTTTCACATGACGAAATACACCTCACCCATGTCGGTATCCTCACTATGTTTTCCCCTCTCCGTTAACATCCTTTGTAAATTTACCATACAGATGTCTTGAGAAGAGACTCTTTGGTGTAGGCCCGACTTGGTATTTAAACTCACGTCTCCTTTATGGAAAACGGTGGTGCTCGCACTGAACTATCAAGGTTAATTCATTTATTCTATTTCCCTAAAAAACCTTATAATATTAGGAGTGGCAGCAAAAATTAAGCAGAACAGATTGCAGATCATTTAGTACACGAATCAGTCGCGATCGTTGATGATAGCTTTCCAACTGCATCCACCAATGTCATGAACCCTAAACCACGTCATATGACACGTACGGAAAGATACAAGAAAGCATAAACATAAACGTTCACGCCGTCTATCCCCGAAGGGGTTGGAAAAAGGTACCAATACTTCTGAACTCACATGGCAGCGCCATCTAGTGTTCAGAGAAGGTACCCACGTTTTGCTTTGACAGTGTACTCACGTGATAGGGGGCAGGCCTATCGCCGTTTTGTACAAATACACTGTCACATGACTAAGTACAACTCAGCCTTGTGGGTTTCCTCACGATATTTTCCCTCACCGTTAACAACCATGATAAATTAACCACACATATGACTTTAAGGGCTTTTTCATCTTCGCCCCTACACCAATCCAAGGTCTGCCGTGCCGAGGGATGCGTGGCCAGGGGTGAGCCTGGTCGTTAGCGTGCCGCCGTCCCGGAGCCTGGTGAACTCCGGGTACTAAATAACCTTACCTAGTCAAGCGGGGCTCTGGCTAGGCGGACAGTTTACTTCCCTTGCTTTTCGTGGGGTCCAAATGTGTTTCGCAACAAAAATTAAACACGATGGCGGCGATATGGCTCGCCACCTATCACGCCGTGGTTCCTCGCGGGGCGAAAAGTGGGCTAAAGAGACCCGCTTTGGTACGATGAATGTGTGTGGAGGGATGCATGAAAAATTAGATGAAGTATGTTTGATTATGGAAGACAGAAAACTAGATTTTCTGTGTGTAAATGAAACGAAGCGCAAGGGAAAAGAGGTTTCACAACTTGGCCCATTTACAGCTATCTGGTCGGGAGTTGCCGAGAGTGACAGAGCTTGCCAAGGCGTGGGACTTCTGATATCTGAAAGGATGGCTAAGTGCATGAAAGATTATGCGTGTGTGAGTCCAAGGCTCCTATGGATAAAGGTGAAGGTAGGGCTTGTCCGGATGCGCATAATTTGCGTGTATGCTCCGGACATGTCCAGATCACTATCCGAGAGGGAGGAGTTTTGGAATCTGTTAGACGATGTTGCGAATGGGTGTGATGAAAATGAGAAAATTGTTATGTTAGGAGATTTTAATGGTTGGGTTGGTGTGTCACGCAACGGTTGTGAAAGAGTTTTAGGAAAGTTTGGTGATAAAAGAGTGAACGAGAATGGTGAGAAAGTGATTGAGGTATGTTTGGAGAGGAATCTTTGTGTTACGAACACGTTGTTTGAACACAAAGATATCCATATGTATACTAGACAGAGAGGAAGCGAGAGAAGTATGATAGATTTTGTGATAGTGGATGAAAGGCTAAGAGCAAAGGTTGTTGACACCAGAGTCCATAGGGGCATTAACGTTGGCACAGACCACTTTCTCGTGATATCACGATTGAGGGGACTGTGCACGCGTTGGCGTCACAGGGCCAAAGTGTCGACAACTGAATTTGCGAGAATAAAAGTGGAGAAATTGGAAGAGGATGAAAATATTAGAGATGAATATATGAAGAAATTGGACGACAGACTAAGTTGCGTGGAGATGAAGGATGAAATGGAAATAGAAGAAGTATGGGATGTGCTCAAATCGTCAATGGTTGAATGTGCGACGGAAGTATGTGGATTGAGTAAAAGAACAAATAGACCACCAACAAGTTGGTGGGATAAAGATGTGAAAGAGGCAGTTGGAGATAAGAAGAAAGCTTGGTTAGATTTACTAGCGATTAAAGCTAGTAAACGAATGGATGCGAGAGTAAAAGATGATGTAGTGAAGAATAGTGAAGATGAATATAAGAGAGTTAAGAATGAGGTTAAGAAGAAAATAGAAAAGAAAAAGCGTGATCTGATAGAATGGTGTGAGAGGAAACTCTCCGATAATTTCCGGAATAACCAAAAGTTGTTCTGGAAATATATCCGGAAAGAAAAGGGAGTTTCCCAAAACACGAGAGTGAATGTTGTGAGAGATGAACAGGGTGAATTGGCGACGGATGAAAGTAGCATAAGACGAGTATGGAAGAACTATTTTGAGGGACTCTTTGAAAAAGAGGATACATCCATTTCTTCGCCAATCGGCAGTAATGTTGATTGGAACGACGTTATGGGTGACTTTAGTGACAGTGAGATCAGTATGGAAGAAATAATGAAAGCAATGAAAAGTATGAAACTAGGGAAAGCGGCAGGGTATGATAGGATAAACACTGAAATGCTGAGGGCTGGTAAAGGGGTGGTGGCTTCCTGGTTGTACTTCCTTTTCCAAAAATGCTGGTCGAGTGGCAAAGTGCCACAAGACTGGTGCAAAGCGGTAATTGTGCCTTTATATAAAGGAAAGGGGTCACACCAGGAGGCTAGAAACTACCGTGGAATTAGCCTACTCAGCATTGTCGGTAAATTGTATGCAAAGGTTTTGATTGAAAGAGTGATGAATGAAACGGATGATAAAATTTGGGATGTGCAAGCAGGATTTAGAAAGGGAATGGGATGTATGGACCAAATCTTCTCTTTAAGGAGCATCACCGAAAAGTTCTTAGCTAAGAACCGAAAGGTGTATTGCTCCTTCATTGATTTAGAGAAGGCGTATGATAGGGTGGTAAGAAAGTGTTTATGGGAGGTGTTATCCAAGTTCGGTTTGGGGAGTCGACTTATACGTGCACTGGTATCACTCTATGAGGATTCCAGTGCATGTGTGAGAGTAAACGGGGAAAATACTGACTGGTTCGGGATCTCTCGGGGTGTCCGACAGGGTTGTGTAGCTTCCCCGTGGCTCTTCAATTTGTTCATGGATGACTGTTTAACAGAGTTGCGTGAAAGTGATTATGGATTGAGAATGGGTGGATTCATCATTAAATGCCTCTTATATGCCGACGATCAAGTGCTACTTGCATCATCGGTGGAAGAGCTGCAAGAGATGATGAATATTGCATGTGCGTCTTTTGAAAAAAAGGGAATGAGGGTGAATGTGGATAAAACAAAAACTATGGTTTTTGAAAGAGAGGTGAATATGACCGAATGCGTGATTGAGATTAATGGTAAGAAAGTGGAACAAGTGAAAGAGTTTGTGTATTTGGGAAGTTTGTTTACTAGGGATGGAAAGTGTGATGAAGATATCGAGAGAAGAGTGAAAAAGGGTAATGCGGTAAATGGAGCACTGGATAGTCTAATGTCTAGTCAGTCGGTGTCTGAAAAGGCCCGAATGGCTGTGCATGATGCTGTCCTCGTTCCTACGCTTATGTATGGCAGTGAATGTTGGGTGTGGCAGAAGAAGCATGAAAGTAGAGTGAATGCAGTAGAAATGAGATCCCTCAGAAAAGTGTGTAATGTAAGGTTATGTGATCGTGTGAGGAATGATGTGATTCGTGAAAGGTGTGGTGTAAAAGATGATATTGTAAGAAAGATAGAAAAAGGAATGTTGAGATGGTTTGGGCACATAGAGAGGATGGATGACAGTAAATTGGTGAAAGAGATATATAGAGCCAATGTGGAAGGTAATGTTAGTAGAGGACGACCTCGGAGGACACATTTGGATCAAATAGAAAATGTGCTCAAAAAGGCAGGTGTCCGCAGTATGAAGAATAAAAGAGCATGTATGAAAAGATTGATGGATGTAAACGAAGCCAGAGAGGTTTGCCAGGATCGTACAAAGTGGCGATCGATAGTCTCTGCCTACCCCAATGGGAACTAACGGCGTGAGAATATGTATGTATGTATGTATGTACATATGACTTTAGAAAAGACAAATTGGTGTAGGCCCGTCCCAGGATTGGAACTCACGCCCTTCTGTTTTCGGGCGGGTGTTCTACGCACTGGACTATCATTGTCGTAGACAAGAAAGTTTTTTTATAATCAATCTAAATAGCACAATTTACGCACGTCATCTTGATTAATTAACGTCATAAAGTATTCCATATGCGTAGATGCACTATTTCCATAATGATCAAGGTGTTCTTAAACATCTTACAGGGCAAACCCCTAGCCCGGAAGAACTGTATTTAAATAACTTGATCAGCTTGTAGTCTAGAGTGTAGTGGCCGACCTTGCCATATAAAGAACCAGTTTACTTTTGAACAGGCCTTACAACTAAATTACCCTAGAAATTGAGCAGATAATAATGACACATGCATATCTTCATGCCTACGATAATTTTATCGATACATAGCTAGCTAGGTGCTAAAATATGATAAACGAGTGATGAGCTATCATTTGGGAGAATTTAAAGTTGCGAATAATTAATCCTCTTATTGGGAAAAATTATTCAGACGAATAGAGGTGATGAGCTTTCTCATCAAAAAAGCTATAAAATGATTTTGTAACGTACGTTTCGACCCGGTTTTGGATGGTAAGCAATCCTCTTATTTCAATGGAATAACATACAACATATCACTTAGCAAAAACTTAGCTTTCTGTTATAATAAGCATTTCTGAAATCGCTGCAGTCGATGTAGAAATGATTTACAACAACAATATTTACCTCTTTATGTGAGTATAGGTAAACGAAGAGTCCTCTGTAAATGTAACCCGAAAAAAGTTAAACAAAAGCTTGAAAACACGATAACTCTGCCTATTTTGTCAATTTAAAAGCTGCCTTGTAGGTACGACACAAACGTAAATGGATCGAGTACAGTTATTATTAGCCGACATTTTAGTTAAATATTTACTTGTTGAATCATAAACTTGAATTAATTATTGATTTTTAATATCGTTCGTATTTGTAAATTTAACGTAAGAACTACTATAAGCGCACTATTGTTAAAACGTGCATTATTAAATAAACAATTTATTCGCATCTTGTCCTACGATATTGGTTCTGTTTATTTTAAGATGTTGAAGACAATCTTCTGAACTTTAAACTCAAGGTTAAAATGGATTTGTTTAAAGGTATGTCAGCGAGTAGGCGTGAGAAATATTTGTTGTATGAAAAATTAGCGTTCTGTTATTTGTTATTTTGGGATTATTTTTAAAGGTCACAAGTATTTGTATAGTAAAGACAACTTCCTTTAACGATTCTTTGGCTAAATGGATTTTAATACAGCGTGATATAGAAAAGGAAGTATTAATAAAATAGGACAGTTTATTTTATATTATTGATGTTTTTATCATAATTTTCTATAAAATCACCTTAGTTTATTTCATACAAAATGTTCATGGAATATAACCCCTAGAAATCTACTCTACAATAATTTTATAACAAAACTAAGAACGTACACAAACATTTAGAAATCTAATACAAAAGTGTAACTACTAGCGTAAATTATTACTTTTGTATATTTGTGAGCTACAAACGAATTCATAATTAAATTTTCTCAAAGCAAAACGAGTTTTATAGCGCCCTATTAATATTCAACTTAACTTTACAATAAGAAAATTATAAAACTAAACCTAAAGACATAATAAATTACCACAGCCAACTGCTCTACGAAGAAAAAGTATAATCAGTAAAGTTGAAACATGACCCCAACAATGGCAGAAAGATAAGAAATCCAGGACCGTTTTATCGAAAAAGAGCATTAACAACATTATTTTGATAAAAAGGTCGTCTTGGTATGTTTAAAAAAGGATGAGACGGTACATGAAAGCGTACAGCACCGTGGGAGTGATAAATTATTTAAAAAAGAAATGTGCAGAGAGGATTTTTATCTCGAAATACACTTACAATTTGCAGTATATATGTAACTGTAACATTAATTTGATTACCATGAGCCAAATTGAAGTATATAAAAGCCGACGACGTATTTTAGTTTAAATCTTTTTGTTCATGAAAACCTCAAGTGGGGATTATTAATAATAAATATAGAATAAATAAAGGAAAGAAAAATTTGGACACAGGCCGCCTGTGTCCAAATTTTTCGTTAAATTTTAACGCTTATATCTTGTTTAAACATAAATACATATACTCATGGCCGTAAATCCAGTGCATCAGAGCTAGAAACTTATCAGACACATTTGGAAGTCGATGGAGGAGAAGATGGTAGAAATAAAGTATCGCTGTAGATGGGTCTCCAATAACATGTTTATGAACGCTGAAATGAACTTATGAGTAGAAGTAAAGATTTTGTAAGTAATAATTTTGTTTTATTGAAGACAATATAAACTCTATACTAAAAGTGCAAAGTTGAAAATCAAAGTTCAATACTAAGATGGCTTACCCAAATAAAGCACGTAATTAAATCATTGTAAAATGATTCTGCAACAAAGGTTCATCAGCCACGGAATATCTAATGTCACATTAACATACCAACAAAAATGTCACCAATTATCGAATTGTGTGTATCGTATCATTCAAGACTCAAGCTTTCACGCTGTATATCCCCGAAGGGGTTGGCAGAGACTAATACTTCTGAACATTAATAGATAAAGGTGATGGGATTTGAACTCACACCTGTCTGTATGGACGGGCGGTCGTTTTACCCATTGGAATACTATCACGGCTGCTACGATAATTGCATGCTCTACACATAAGCTTTCCTGACTTCGAATAAGTATCTTGTAGTTTTTACATACATACATACATATACTCACGGCTATAAATCCCTAGAAGGGGTAGCCAAAGCTAAGGAATAAGAAATTCATCAGCCACTTTTGGAAAATTGAGTGGGGAAAAGATAGTAAAGTAAAGGTTGTTGGTGATGGGTCTCCAACCGCATCGCCCAAAAATCCAATAAAAACCCCAATACCGTTAGTCATCTCTTACGTACACCCATCGGTAGAAACAGGGTAGTGCTATTCTAAGCCGACACTACACGGCATACAATTACTTGTAGTTTCTAGTACTCTGGATTTAATATTAGCTATGTCTCTGTATTGTCCGTGTTGAATTAAGTGGGTTGACTCATCAATTACTGTTTAACAATCTCGTCCCCATTCATCTTCTAGAAGTGGCTAAGGAATTTCTAAAATTGAAGTTCTGACTACCCCTATCTGGGATAGCCATGAGTATATATGTATGCAGAACTATTAAAGAGAAACCATTGATGGTGTGGTCCTCACCATTGTTAACTAAGAAAGACTGCCGTGTCTCGGTCGTGGATCTAAGCATTAGGCACTTTATTTCTTATGACACTCATTGTTATAAAGGACTAAGGACTACTGTAGTGTTAAATAATCGCTCGGTCTGTTCTTTGAGCTGTGTGGGGTGTTGTTCAATAAACTATGTTGTAATAGAATATTGAAAAAGCTTCTGGTAACTGAAATCTTAGAATATATTGAAGTGTAGTGAAGTGTATGCCGTGTAGTGTCGGCTTAGAATAACACTACCCCATTTCTGTCGGTGGGTGTACGTAAGAGGCAACTAATGGTATTGGGGCTTTTAAGGGATTTTTGGGCGATGCGGTTGGAGACTCATCACCAACAACCTATATTTTGCCATCTTTTCCCCACTCAACTTTCCAAAAGTGGCTGAGGAACCTCTAGTTCCTTAGCTCTGGCTACCCCTTCTAGGGATTTATAGCCGCGAGTTTATGAATGAATGAATGAATGAATATTGAAGTAAAATATAGTGATGAGTTGACACTCCAAAGAAAAATATTATTTAAGTACGAGTCGGCGCAGCGCGAAGGGGAAGGGCAGTAGTTGTTGCAAGTCCAGATAAACTAAGAATAATATTTAAAAAAACGTTTAAAAATTTAGAACCTTTGTCTTAAATATGTTTTTTGAACCAATTTTCAGTTTTGCTTAACTGTACTATTATAATGATTAAAACACTCTATTATCAAAGCTATACTAGTTTGAACTGCACCCAAAAGAGGGCGCTTCTTGTAGCAAAATGATGGAATAGAAGTGATGAAAGCAAACCATTTTCATGCCATTTTCTAAAATATTTTTGGTTGAATCACTGCGTATTTTTGTCAAAATTATATCAACATTTCAGAGAGGTTATTCACATAGCTGTAACAAAGGCAGATTTGTACCTCTCAAACATAAGAATAGGTCAAAAGGTCGAATATGGTATAAGTTATTGTCTAGTTCCGTTAACAAACTGTGACTCTAACCATTATTCTAGGGAGCCTAATCAATCATTCCCAATAAATCTGACAAACGACTTTAGCAGAATTACCTTCAATAGAAAAGATACGATCAAAAAACAGATTCGGACAGTCCAATTAACGTAATGTCGAGATGAAAAGGTGCTAACAGTGATAAGTACGCGGAAATATTTATTATGTTCGAGTACAATCGAATGCAGCAGTGAGTTATGGGTAATTGAGTTATGAATAGACTTTTTTATGGTATTTTGAGAATGTTGTCAGCAAACATGTACCATTAATCACCAGAAACTGAGACTGCGAGGCGTAGAGGTAATGCCTGCATAGAAAAGCTGATATTTAAAGGCATGAAAAATTCCTATCAATACTTTAAGTTCGACTAAGTACTAATATTAAAATTAATTGACGTATTTACTGATATTAATTTGATTGATTCTTTCATACAATATTCATTCAAATTTAATAAAATAAACATAATTTCATCTATTAATAATTTAAAGTATAAACTTTAAGATTATTTCAAATTGCTTAAATTGTTTTAATCAAACGATAAAATCTAAACATATCGAATTCTACAAAACTTATGTTCAACTTACAATAGTTTTCCATCGCGAATTCCTACAAAACAGGTATTAAAAAATATCGCTGATTCAAACGTGAAACAGGTCTTTTAACTTGTTAAATTTACCAGCGTGGTCATCGATATAATGATTTTTTCTTGATTCTTTTCGATATCGCGGAAGCAGTTTTTCTAACAATATGAAGTAATGCTATTATAAAAATAAGAACAGGCTTTTGTCTTATTTACATAACAATGTTATTGCTAATCGTTTCTATTCTAAAACATTTTAAGAATATTAATATTAGTTAAATAATTGAAAACAACTATTTAATTAATCGATATTCTAAAAAACTGTAATTGTCTGTCTGGTTTCTTAGAAGAAAATAAAGATGAGTGTAGATAGGAAAGATTGTACTTATAAAGATGGAACTATATCAACTCACCAATCTCATATTCCTTATCCTATGCGAAAATAAGAAATAAGGATATTTTGACCCTCTCATTCAAGTCATATCGCGGTGATACAATTAGCAACTCTTACTAAGTTTAGCTTTTATGCCAGACAATCTCTGACAAGCTGTTTCAAGCTGCCTCGATATTAATAAAATATGTGGGGTGTGAAGGTGTCTTAAGTTATTAAATACTTGGATTCCAGCTTAAGAAAATTTTATGAAAAAAAAACAAACTCTAATCGTCTACTTATGTAATGTCATGGGACACAGTTACCACATACATATACTCACGCCTTTATTTCTAAATGGGCTAGGCAGAGACTACCGATCGCCACTTTGTACGATCCTGAAAACCCTTTAAACCCAACAAACAGTTACCACATATCTTATATTTCGCGTTAAGAAGCGAGACATATTACTACAACTAGCGAAAGTATCCACAAAGATTCCTTAAGAAAGTACAGTTCACAAATGGGTATCATAAAGTCAGGAGGCTATAGTTGCGATCTAATCCACATTAGACCACCCACAGTACCCTCTAATTGAGTTCACCGAGTCCACAACATTACGAGTATGTCACATTATCGATAACAAATAGCTGGAATCTTTAAATAAATTTTAATTAGAAATCTTTTGTCCTGTGGGAAAAGTTTAACAAGATTTTTCCAGCTTTTGAATCTCTATATGACATGACAGAAGGAGTAACTGAGTTTTACTGTTTAATAAGAATCACAACAAACATAGTTGTTCTTCTTTCATTGATATTTGAAGTAAACTAAGATTTTGTTATTTTACAATACAATTTACATACATAACATAAACATAAACGTTCACGCCGTTTATCCCCAAAGGGGTTGGCAGAGGTACTAATACTTCTGGACTCACATGGCAGCGCCATCTAGTGTCCAGAGAAGGTACCCACGTTTTGCTTAGACAGTGTACTCACGTGATAGGGGGCAGGCCTATCGCCGTTTTGTACGCATACACTGTCACATGACTTAGTACAACTCAGCCATGTGGGTTTCCTCACGAACTTTCCCTCACCGTTAACAACCATGATAAATTAACCACACATTTGACTTGAGAAAAGACAAATTGGTGTAGGCCCGACCCAGGATTGGAACTCACGCCCTTCTGTTTTCGGGCGGGTGTTCTACCTACTGGACTATCATGTCGCTTCACAATTTAAACGTTATGTATCGAAGTAAGGTTTTTATTTTGCAGTTTAGCCACCAGCCGTGGAAGTCATCATAGAATTCCTGATTTGAGAATTTTGTTTACTTATTTAAAGACTCAAACGATCACGCCGAATATCTCATAAGGGGTTGTCAGAGGTACTAATACTTTTAAACATCACGTGACATTGTCACCTAGTGTTCAGATATCCCACGTTTTGCTTGGACAATGAACTCACGTAATATGGGGCAGGCCTATCGCCGTTTTGTACAAATACACTGTCAAATGACTAAGTACAACTTAGCCATGTGAGTTTCCTCATGATGTTTTCCCTCACCATTGATACTATGATAAATTAACCAGAAATTTGTCTTTAGAAGAGACAAATTGTTTTTTTTACTTATCTTGCTGCTTAAGCGGTTCAGCAACTGTTTGTCCCGAAGTAGCTAACACATTAAAAAGGGGAAATGATAGTCAATGCAAACTACAGTTAGTAAAGATGCTTTTCTAACATCTGTACTTTAAAAACAGGGATAGGTATTCAAATCTGACTTACAAAACAATTAGTAGTTACATGGTCATATTCCGAACAACCAAGTAAACTTTGTAGAAAGTAACAGTAGCTGTTTAATATAGCCTCCAAGGTTACGTGACGTGGCAACCGGACTTAGTTTCCTTTATTTAAATCTAGTTTTCTATACCAAATTATTCAGACACGAATTTTGTTTAACTAACAATTGTGTTAGAATATCGCAATAGTATTAATTCTGAGTTTTATTATTTAGAACTAATTATAGTTAGTCATTTTATTTATTTCCGGTAAGGAGCTAAATAGCATTTTGGGAATATCTGAGTCGTGTTTTGTGAGTGTGGTATGTTAGCATATCCGGTATGGGGGGGGTCAAGTCTTTCAGATTATTACATGAGGCAAACAATAATATAGGACTATGAATTGACCCACCCAACCCATGATTTATAAGTATAACCATAAAGTAAAAATACCAAAAAATATAGTATATGTAGCCTGAGACATGTGAGAGGCGAGTATGACACGCGAAAACTGAAAATTGGCAGATTATTTGTTAGTTTCTTACTCCTGATTTGAACGTGCACACGCCTCATGGTACGGGACTGAAAGGATCCCTGTTATCATGTAGAATAATACTTCCATAATAATTGCTCAAGCCGATCCGAAAAATTCTGTTGCAAACTGTAGAACATGAGATATAAATAAGATAATAATATCAAACAACTTACCAGGAGGCAGTTTAGATTTGAGCATGTCCATAGCAACAACGTTGATGACCAGCACCCAGATGGGGCAGTCCAGGAGGTCTCCCTCAGACTTGACGAAGGCCACGGCACTGAGGCACTGGGTCTCCAACCTTCGCCGGTCAGGGTACGAGCGCCTCAGTTCGCGGTTCACGTTTGATTGGAACTTCTTCATGTCGAATAGCTGTTGGGAAAGTAGGATTATTGTTTAATATTATAAATTTAGAGAAGTCATCAAAAAGTAGGCGTTAAATATTTAAGCACATATCGGCTTATACATACATACATACATATTCTCACGGCTATAAATCCCAAGAAAGGGGTAGCCAGAGCTAAGGAATTAGAAATTCCTCAGCCACTTTTGGAAGGTGCATGGGGAATAAAGGTTCTCGGTGATGGGTCTCCAACCACATCGCCCAAAAATCCCCTAAAAGCCCAATACCGTTAGTCGCCTTTTACGTACACCCACCGGAAGAAATGGGGTAGTGCTATTCTAAGCCGACACTACACAGCAAATATAACAATAATTATTTATTTATTTAATCAAGTAATAAATTATTTATTAATAAATAATTATTAAATAAATTATTTATTAAATGAATCAGTTGGCCCATTTAGTACTCCCATCGTACAAGAACGCACAATTTATCTATTACTTTGCAGTGTAATGATTGCTCTTTGTTCTCTTGTACTTCACTTTGGAAATCAATATGAGTTTTTTATATATGGTCTTACCAATCCTCTGAACTGAAATTGTCTTTTTCTTACATGCTTAAAATATATTTTACAATAAAACACATACATACATTAACTCATGGCTGTATATCCCAAAAACAGCAAGCCAGAGTTTCAGAATAAGCAATACTTCCGCCATTTTTGTAGAGTTAGTGGGAAAAGATGGTAAAGTAAAAGGAAGAAAAGGCACAAGACCCTAAGCTGACACCCGCAGCAAGAAATGACTACACAGCTGAACAATAAAATACGACCCATCCATTTAAATTAAATTCTGTATTGGACAACATAATTACATTGTTCTGAATCATCGGCACCATCCAACGATGAAATTAAACAAACAGGCACTGACGACTCAATAAAAGAGATCTTATCTTATCATTAATGTTTCAAAATGCTGCATGAGGCGAAGATGAAAAGACAAACGTCTATATGGATCGAGCAGGAGGCTTAGTACGAGCGCTACTTTATCGACACGATATCGGTTAGAATGAGATGACAGTATACGATACTAAGTAGTGCGTAAGAGATGGCTGTTTTATACCACGCGATATCAAGTTAAAAGGACGCTCGTACTAGCAATGCAGGTCGGTTGCATTAACCGGAACACAAATACGCCAAGTCATACGCACTGGGGAAATTGGATGAGTTTCAAAAAGTTACAACATCCAATGCACTTATTAACATTGCGGCCAAACGATGACTTTTGACATCGATTAAATGAAAGATAAGAACGGAAATTGTAACAGAACGGCCGAGTCTAGTTTTAGAAATCGAAATATCTACTGCTATCTTAATCAAATCTGTATCTTTATTGTTGAGTAAGAAATTCAACAGATACTTTTGTATATTTCTACATAGATTACAAGATAATTACATAAATGTATCATCATATATTAAAAAGATCGAACATATAAAACAGGTTTTAATTAGCTCACTACTTATGGGATGCAAGCGTAATAAATATATAGTTTTATGTAAAAAAATATCAAATAGCTTAAAGATATATTGTATTGTATTTATCAAGTAAGCAAGATGATGAAGAGTTAACATTGTCTCGATTACTTATTCAGTTGGTCACGAGGGAATTCGGTGTGGGAATGTGTAAGAATCATGGAAAAAATCTCAGGGATCAACTTGTTTCAACACATGCCGCATTGTATTTCAAGAAAGTAGGTTCGCTGAGCTTCGGCAAATTAAACGTAATCGCAGTTTTGTTGACGACTAACATTTAAATATTGGCGATTACTTGCAACAAACCTTAAATGATTGAGCATAATGAACATTACGAAATGTTACTTCATTTAATGATGGAACATCCTAAATTGATGTGTATTAATTGAATGGTCTTACGAAATCTTGTAAATTTTTATCAATCAAATGTTTTAACTCCGTAACATCAATTATTAAGTGTAAATGAATTGCTAACTAACAATGTTTCGCATCTATTTGGCGCAGAGACAATGGAACATCACTTTCTGTGAACGATTCATTACTTGCGAGGAAATAGAACGATATATGTGTGAAGCAACCGATTCTTTCATTACGTTGCATTAACTTCTTGTATTGTCTAAGATGTGCTAATGAAATAAAAATAAACGAGGCAGTGATTTGGACCCGTATTTTGAAACAATTGTCGGATTAAATATCTTGCTACAAATACAAGATGTATCTGCAGAATGGATTATATTTTTGACCATAAATGCATGGAGTCATTTGTATTTACAGTCATTTAGTATACTCTCGAGATGTTACAAAATATGTTTCTCAAATACGAGAACCATCACTGTCACGGTCATTTGATGTTGAATTTCAAGTCGTGATGCATCGCAGTGACCACGTGCATTAAGCATTAGAGTAAATGCGCACTTTGCCTGCACTTTTCATCATAACTGATTGTTTTTACCTACTGGGAAACTTTACATTTCACAATGTTCTGTGAAGCAACAGTATGGCTTTTTATTACCATTTCTGCTAGTAACGATCATAGGAATGATTTTGAATGCGGTTGTTGCTACTTTATTTGGTTTTCAAGATCTTTTATTAAAACACATTAGAAGATTCGAAACGATGCGTTTAGCGTACTGCTGGACGAAATTGTAAGTATCTTCAGTAAGATTAATAACATTTGTTTCATCATCCTCTTGAATGCTTTTAGACTCTTTGGAAATTATTGCTTCCCCGCTTCGTAAAGTAGCTATTAACTTTGAAACGGTTGCAAGACGAAGGGCTACGTTATGCGTTTGTAATTTTCTACATTTATTAGATAGATCTGATCTGGAACGGTTGTTTGTATCTTAGATTGCTGTATTTATAAGATTGATATTTGTTTGTACTAAATTGGTCAGTTATATTGTATAATTGGTAAACGATCTGTCTTCACCCAAATTACTTTTGATAAACTGTGCCAAATATTATAATGTCACCAAAAAACCAATGCTAAAATTCGCAAGTGTAGGAATAGCAGTTAAAATCTATATCGATTATCTTATTGTTAATCTATATAACTACTTTACATTCCTTTCCTTTGATAATGTTGTTTAATATATTAACATAAATTCCAGTTTCTGTACAAACCTTAAATATTTTCTCTTGCTCTAGCGAGTGTCCCGGCAGTTTCAGTATGTCCTGTCCTATAGCAGTTTCCTCGCTGGTGGTGGCTGCCGTACTCTTCACAAACACACTACTCTTGGAGTAGCGTCTGATGAGTATGTTGCCGGCATCGTCCATTTTTATTTTCACACCCTGTAAAAAAAAATACAGATTTTAGACCATAGAGATTAAATAAAAAAAAATTGCTCACAAAGAATACATTTTTAGAATTTCAAATGTCTGGTTGTATATACGTATTGTGTGAAATTCTAAGAAATTCTTTGCATGTACGTATCACATCGTTATATGGTTTCATATCTAATAGAACAATTGCTATCTCTAGATTCTTATATTTTTCATAACCATACTCAATGAATCATATGTTTAGACTACTTAAAATAATTATTATTTAAACTAACTGAAACAGAACAACATGTCAATGCAACCATCCAGAACTTCCGTACCTCTTCTACCCAACCGTTATCTGTTCCCAACATGTTAAGTTCCACAGATTTCATATCCTTTGTTAACATAAGCTACTTTGAAGTACCGTTCAGTGATAAATAAACTGACACATTTCCCTTTTGTGGTCATTTATTTAAGTAATATTTGCACGTATCCTTCACACTGACCCAGCCCATATCTCCAACTGTACATTTGCTTACAAAACAGTTACGTATAATGACATCATTATGTTTATCTTAAAATCAACGTCAAGGTCATTGTTTTGAGTCTCCATCATTATTTGTACGTCATCCGTCTTTCGGTGATTTATCACTTGACAGTGCACTACAATTGTATCGAAGCTAATAGCTTCATGACCTATGGCATCAGCGACCTTAGCACGCTCTCACGTTTGTCAGACCATGCTAGATCGGCTATTGTTATGATTATCAGCAATTTTAAACGAAATATGGTACGGCTGCGGAAAAGGTTAATTGCTTTTGCATAGTTAATGAGTTTTGTAAACAATTTAAGAACAAACGTTTATTGTATTTGTAGGATAATTTGGAGCGTAGTGGGAAAATATGTATGTTCGTAATGTTTTAAACATTTTAAGATTTGAACTTCAATCTATCAATTTAATCATATCTGGATTTTAAGTTCACTTTTACGTTTTAAACAGTATCTATTAATTAAAAGTCGGCATGCACGATTCTTTCCCAAAAAAGTAATACTTAGTTATATATAATAACATATCTTAAAAATTTACGATATACAGCAGAAATAAGACTACGCGCCGTAAATGAAGGTTCCGTAATTTACTCATGACAATTGGAATGTCAATTTCTATTTTACTAAACTGGTATCTATAAAATTACGCTGCATTGTATTAACCAACCACAATGCACCCGATCAATCTTGCAGTAATTATATCTCTAATATAATCATAATGACATACCAAAGACATCAACTTCAATATCAAAATTTAGATCCTTATCAAGTTATTTTAGAGCAATATTAATGAATTTGACAAGCAGCGTTTGGTGAGTCAACCTTGCTCAGACTCTACCTCAAACGTTTAATGCATTTAGTAATTTGGCGTTGTGCAACACTATCATTATAACAGGCACATCATTCCAAAAAAAATTCTTCATAAATGGACTTCCTCGTTTGTTTTTTACTATGATTGATGTTAGCTTTTTGTCGCTGTCCGAGCGGATAGATCATCCTCAAGACAGAGTGCTCATGATCACTTTATTAGTTTCTGTGATTGGATTGAGTTGCGCGTACTGAAATTTGTAGTGGACATAACGGTGCTTTGAACTTTGTTTCTAGGGTTTTTGAAAAGGAATGAATGTTCCTGAATAGTATAAAAAAACGTTTATTGTGACACAAAGAAATAATAACAATAAGCTGGAACATAGTTAAGATGAAATGGAATAATAACTATTTTCTGATTTCACTCTTCGACACACATGTTTTGAGTTAGATATGAAAACAATTACACACGGGTTCCTAAAAAGGCTTAGCCTGTGACTTAGGAAACCAAGTAATAACAAATTAAAATGTAGTAAATTGAATCAATCAGAAATTTACTAGAAATAGTATTAATAATAGTGGAGTATGAGCTCTTGTATTTATTTTAAGAGGTAAAGCAAATGCGTTTGCATATGGATGGTCGTTTATTCAATATATAAAACATAATTTAACTATATATAGACCTTCAGATTACACAAGTCAACAAAAAAAATATTTTTCTTTGAGTCTGTTATTTAGTGAATGTTTTCTGATTGTATACATCGAAAAAGGAGCAGAAACTCTATTTATAACACGGGTCAACACGAATTTTGAGTCTGCGTTCTGTACCTCTGATTTTGATTACTTATGCCTAACTAATTAAAGAAAAAATATTTTTATCTATTAAAGTTTGCTTTTGTAGTTTCTACAATGAAATTTATTTTATATGAAATAGCTCTATTTTTTAATTTTAATTATTACATGTAAAAGGAAAATAGTTTTCAATTCACATTTTTTTATTGACTTTTATTGTACAAGACAGCATATATAAACCCACAAATACAAAAAATAAATAGTATTTTAAAAATAAACAGACTTGGTATTTCTTCTGTGTAAGATGGAACTTTTTCGTATGAGTCCCCAAATGTAGTCACCCATCATGTTTTCATTATATTGTCCTTGATAACGCTTTTCAAAGTTCATTACATCTTGGTGGAAACGTTCCCCTTGCTCTTGCGAATATGCACCTAAGTTGTCTTTAAAGTTATCCGAATGAGCATGTATCATGTGGACTTTCAATGACAGTCTGCAACCCATAACTTTGAAGTTGTGAAGCATATCAGTAATAAGCTCCGTGTAATTCTCTGCCCTTCTGTTGCCAAGAAAGCTATTAATCACTGCTTTAAGGCTGAGCCACGCTTGTTTTTCGTGGGTGCTGAGGAGCTGTAGGAATTGTTCACTGGCCATTATTTTCTTTATTTGATGAGCCAATGAAAATACCAGCTTTAATTTTAGCCTCTGACAATTTCGGGAAAAATTATTTTAAATATTGAAAGGCCTCAGAGTCTTGACGCAGGCTTTTACGAACTGCTTCATCAGACTTTATTTAATGTGCAATGGAGGCATTAAAATATGATCGGGCTTCACAATCGGTTCATTTTTGACATTATGTTGTCCTATTTGAAACTCGCTCCGTTGTGGCCATGAGTGCTGCTGGTAGTGAAGTGCATCGGCTCTTCTGTCCCATAAACAAATGTAACACGGATATTTAGTGTACCCGCCTTGCATTTCCATCAGAAATCCAACCATTTTGAAATCTCCTATCACTGGCCAGGCGTACTCTTCATATTTTAAAATTTTTGTGTAAAGGTACAAAAGCAAACTTTATTTATTATTTAGTTTTCATGATCTATTGGCTATTTTTCCTTTGTATATAAGTTAATATCGTTATTGACTGATAAACAAAGTAAACAGACTCGTGTCCGCCCAAATCCAAATAAATTAGAATGACTTTAAAACATTTGCTACAATTTCAATTACAAAGCAAAGTACATATTTAAATAGGAGTTGTGCAACTGACATAAACCCGCTCTATCGAAGAAGGCCCGGTTTCGAATACCATCGACTCAGTTGAGCATATCAAATCATAATGCATACATCAACCGCGGTCCAATTTATACTGTATTTAAAATCAATTTGATGCATCGCTTTATTTAAATGATGTGTGTTTTAATTATCTATGAAACTATGTGGTTTTATTGGTTTAGTCGCTCGAATTTTCCGCAACAGTTGGAATTTTGTAAAGTTAGTGAGAACTAATGATATCGTCATTATAGTTTTTGCTAATTGTTGTTATATGTGTTGTATGGATGTTTATTTTCATAAATACATTCCAAAAAAAAATCCAAAAAGAGGGTTACCAAATCATTGTAATGGAAATTAAAATTTTTCATGCTAAATTATGCTATGTAGTGTCGGCTTAGAATAACACTACCCCATTTCTGCCGGTGGGTGTTCGTAAGAGGCGACTAACGGTATTGGGGCTTTTGAGGGATTTTTGGGCGATGCGGTTGGAGACCCATCACCAACATCCTTTATTTTGCCATCTTTTCCTCACTCAACTTTCCAAAAGTGGCTGAGGAACTTCTAGTTCCTTAGCTCTGGCTGCCCCTTCTAGGGATTTATAGCCGTGAGTATATGTATGTATGTATGTTCATGCATAATTATCAATTGGTCATGTTATCCCAATGTTTTTTACAGTATATTTCTGTACACTAACTCAACCATTTAAGGATCTTAAAAACACAAATGTATACATTATACATAGATGGGAATGAAAGATTTTACAAGAAATTATAATAAAGCGACGTTGATTTGCAGTAAGCTATAATATATTTTTATATCAAAGAATAACAAGGCATACTTACATTTATCCCAATTAATATAGGTATATAATGACATCAAAATAGTTTTTTTTGTAGTCAATAATTACTACAATAAAAACATGCCAATTTAAAGTAATAATTATAATGGCTGTGCTCTTAAAGGTTTAGCAAAAAGCTAGATCAATTTAACAATTGGAGGTCAAATGTTAACTGATATTGTTAGGAGGAACACTTTTTTTATATGTTCAGCAGCGATATTCTTGTTTGTTTCAAGTGTGTAAAAACAAATTGATTGGTTCCTTATTATCCCTCAATACTTTAATCATTAGAGGATTACCAAAATAGTACTGAGACAGCTTTTATATTTGAATGTGTTTCAATTATGAGCCTTAAATATTTACATACATACATATATACTCACGGCTATAAATCCCTAGAAGGGGTAGCCAGAATTAGATATTCCTCAGCCACTTTTGGAAGTTGCATGGAGAAAAGATGGTAAAATAAAGGTTGTTGGTGATGGGTCTCCAATCGCATCGCCCAAAAATCCATTAAAAGCCCCAATACCATTAGTCGCCTTTTACGTACACCCATGGGAAGAAACGAGGTAGTGCTATTCTAAGCCGACACTACACGGCTACTACTAAATGTTTCTACTATCAATATCATAATGTGCCTAGAGACGTTAACAATTTGAAATGGGACTCCACCAAATATCTCATCTAGTTCTAGTATACAATATGGTTTTACACTACACAAAATAAATATTTGCTGTGTAGTGTCGGCATAGAATAGCACTACCCCATTTCTTCCGGTGGGTGGGTGGCGATGCGGTTGGAGACTCATCACCAACAACCTTTATTCTACCATCTTTTCCCCACTCAACTCCCAAAAGTGGCTGAGGAATTTGTAATTCCTTAGCTCTGGCTACCCCTTCTAGGGATTTATAGCCGTGAGTATATGTTTGTATGTATGTTAAATAAATATTCTGCTACGTAAATACACGAATAGAATATTCAAATAAACCTACAAGAAACATACTAAAAATAAACTATTACAAAGGTCAAGTAAAGCAAGCAGGTACCTACATACGAAATATGACATTTATTTTTTATTTATATGATGTGATGACTTAGAGTTACGTACTTAATATAGACTAACTAATAGATACCCCACATTCAAAATTGTATAGTTGTTCTGCTTGTTATGTTTTATTAAGCTGCGTGGTGTAGTTTAGGCTAAGAATAGCACTATCCAATTTCTTCCCGCCCTTGAACCACTTAAAGCTTAAGGCGATGTGGCTGGAGACCTGCCTTAGTTCTTTAATCTTTTACACACTATACTTCCATAAGTGGTAGGTTTTTTTTTACTCTGAAGCTTTGAATACCTTTTCGGGATTTGTAGCCGCGATTATATACAATATGTATTGTTATACTTTATATTTCAATGGCCGACTAACCTTGCTGTTAAAGATGGACATCGGATAAAACATTTGTTGTACAACCTTATTTGAATGTCAAATTAGAAAGATACTGTTGTTCTTATCCAGATTGTCTTGTTGTAACCACGATTTCTACAACTTCCTTATAGGTTGATCTAGTTTTATTCGTGTTAATGAGTAGATTATTAGGCGTATGACACGATTTTAATATTGCTGTATGTAAATTATAAAATGTTGAAGTTGAGAGATGGTTTGACTTTTAAGGAATGACATATTATGTTTTGCTACTATATTTTAATTCTTAAAATTTTATCAAATTAGTATATAACTCATCGGATCAGCTTGATCTTGTGTTCAGATAAATTCTGATGGGTGGAATCAATTAAATTTGTAAGTTCATTTTCAAGGTCAAGTTATAAATATACTTCATATATACAAATTTAAATATAAAAAGTGATGGAATATTCGTTTTATACATTTCTCCGGTTTTGAGTTTAATGCAAACCCGCAAGTCATTGCAAGAAGTTTTGTTTTTACATAAACAACGGCCAAAAAAAATGGTTTTGCGGTATAGCCCATAGCTTACAAGCCGGAGGAGGTCTCGGGAACAATTCCCGGGGGGTGAACTCACAAATTCAATTTGAATGATCTAACCCAGTTTAGTAGATTACTACAGACAAATCCTGTGCTTTAAAGAGCAGGTTAAATTCAACAATATATTAGATGTAATATGTAATGACATAACATAAACGTTCACGCCGAATATCCCCGAAGGGGTTGGCAGAGGTGCTAATACTTCTGAACTTCACGTGACTTTGTTACCTGGTGTTCAGAGTACCCACGTTTTGCATGGACAGTGTACTCACGTGATAGGGAGCAGGCCTATCGCCGTTTTGTACGAATACACTGTCACATGACTAAGTACAACTCAGCCATGTGGTTTTCCTCACGATGTTTTCCCTCACCGTTAACAACCATGATAAATTAACCACGTATTTAATTAAGGTAATGACGTCGCATTCTTATATGTGTCTAATTAGTCATTAAATTTCCGCAGCTATTTAAAGCTATTACTTAAATGTTATTGTTTTTAATAACTTTTACACGTTAAATATCCTTAATTTGGCGTGTGGGCGGCCATATTAGCTTAAAGTTATCCATCAATTCTCTTCCTACATTCAACTAATCATTGAGTTGCGTCATTATGTCGTAAGTCCGATTTGAAGAATAAACGATATTTAAGATTTTGATCATTTATTCTTATGCTAAAGTAATTTATAACTATACCCGTGTACGAAATAGCATGTTTCTAGTTTCATGTTTCATGTTTCATGTTTTAGTTAGTTTTAGTTTGCCGTGTAGTGCCGGCTTAGAATGTCGCTACCCCTTTCTACCGATGGGTGTCGTAAGAGGCGACTAAGGGTATTGGGGTTTTTTAATGGATTTTTGGGCGATGAGGTTGGAGGCCCATCACCAAAAACCTTTATTTTTACCATCTTTTCCCCACTCAACTTCCAAAAGTGGCTGAGGAATTTATAATTCCTTAGTGAGTATATGTATGTAATGTATGTAGTTTTAATGGATTTTATTAATTTAACTCTATTCCCACTACTGGCTGTTCTTTGGTTGACTGTTCTTTTTGATGGAGAATTTTACCTCTACCATTTTTTTTCCTTTTAATTGTGAAGCGTAGAGTATTGGTCGACAGTATAGTTGTTGATATCGAGATATTATATTATATTTAATAAAGGTGGGGGTTCGAAGTGAGAACAATAATAGAGCGAGAGAATGTATGAGAAGAACAATTTAAGGGAAGAAAGAGAGATATGTCAAGGTCGTGCAAAGTGGTGATTGATAGTCTTTGCCTACCCCATTGGGATTAATGGGCGTTAGTATAAGTAAACAAGTACATACATACATATACTCACGGCTATAAATCCCTAGAATGGGTAGCCAGAGCTAAGGAATCAGAAATTCCTCAGCCACTTATGGAAGTTGTGTGGGGAAAAGATGGTGAAATAAAGGTTGTTGGTGATGGGTCTCCAACTGCATCGCCCAAAAATCCCTCAAAAGCCCCAAAACCGCTAGTCGTCTCTTACGTACACCCACCGGAAGAATTGGGGTAGTGCTATTCTAAGCCGACACTACACAGCAAAAAAAACAAATAGTTATATTATATTAGTAAGTCCTGTGTCCGCAGTGTATGTCTATTGGCTAAAATTATATTGAATAAAGGTTTTTCACGCACCTGTCCAATGTGTTTTTTCAAATCATCAGTTTTTGGATCCCGATGGGGATTGTCGAAACCGCAAAGCCCGATTCTGAAACAAAAAATAATAAAATTTAACATAACATAACATAACATAAACGTTCACGCCGAATATCCCCGAAGGGGTTGGCAGAGGTACTAATACTTCTGAACATCACGTGACTTTGTCACCTGGTGTTCAGAGTACCCACGTTTTGCATGGACAGTGTACTCACGTGATAGGGGGCAGGCCTATCTCCGTTTTGTACGAATACACTGTCACATGACTAAGTACAACTCAGCCATGTGGGTTTCCTCACGATATTTTCCCTCACCGCTAGCAACCATGATAAATTAACCACACATATGTCTTTAGAAAAGACAAATTGGTGTAGGCCCGACCCAGGATTTGAACAGATAACATAAACAGTAAATCATTAAAACTAGAAGGACCATTTGAATGTCCATCTTTATTTAACACACACCCTTCAGCATAACAATAACTTTGAATAGTTGTGAAAAACCCACTTGTTTTATATTCCTTACTCGAACGTTTCTTAGAAAAATAATACTATTGCTTTTATTTCAAACATGCATACCGACTTGCAGTTTTAAATGCCAATAAAATATACATAAACAAACATATACTCACGGCTATAAATTCCAAGAAGGGGTAGCCAGAGCTAAGGAATTAGAAATTCTTCAGCCACTTTTGGAAGTTGCGTGGGGAAAAGATGGTGATATAAAGGTTGTTGGTGATGGGTCTCCAACCGCATCGCCCAAAAATCCCTCAAAAGCCCCAATACCTTTAGTCGCCTCTTACGTACACCCATGGGAAGAAACGGGATAGTGCTATTCTAGGCCTACACTACACAGCAATAAAATATAGAACATCAGTATTTGAAAATTGACAAAATAGTCATTGTATTCGTAAAATGCTTGTAGACTTAGGATGAAATACATATATTTACGGCTATAAATCCCAAGACAGGGTAGTCAGAGCTCCAGAATTAGAAAAAGCCACTTTTCGAATTCGATTGAGGAAAAGACGGTAAAAAAAGGGTGATTAGTGATGGTTATGCAGCGACATCGCCCCACAAATACTTAAAAATCGCCAATACTCATATGCCTCTTAAGCACCCACGAGAAGAAATGGGTTATTGCTATTTAAAGTCGATATAACACATCATTTATGAATTTGTTTTTATATAACTTGCTGTGTAGTGTCGGCTTAGAATAGCACTACCCCATTTCTGCCGGTGGGTATACGTAAGAGGCGACTAACGGTATTGGGGCTTTTAAGAGATTTTTGGGCGATGCGGTTGGAGACCCATCACCAAAAACCTTTATTTTACCATCTTTACCCCACTCAACTTTCCAAAAGTGGCTGAGGATTTTCTAATGCCTTAGTTCTGGCTACCCCTTCTAGGGATTTATAGCCGTGAGTATATGTATGTATGTATGTATAATTAAAATGTGATTAAATAAAATGTTCTAGTAATTATGCAGATATTCACTAGTATAGTTATTTTTCATTTTATTAATGAGGATATGAATTAAAACTCAGTCTCAGTGAAGTATGCCTATTCATTTTAGTTTCAGAAGCACTAAGTTGTGTACAAATTGATATTTTTAAACTGAATAAGAAAATTTCAAGCAAAATTTGTGCTTTGTAATACTAAGATTATAATCATATACAAACTAGGACATTTTAATAGGAATTACAGCTGCAAATAATAATAACTTCCATTGTTGACTAGATAATATGACACGAAACGGAAAATAATGATATAGTCCAAACTTGTACGTGTTGATATGTTAATTGGTATCATTCGCTTCAAATATATGTTTAGAGACTGAATTTTTTTACATTTTATATTTTATACCGGTGATTGCAACAGAACGTACCTAACTCATCAGTAATTGAGAGACTTTGAAGAAACGAAAGACACACTTTGACCAAATTGAAAGTGTGCTCAAAAAGGCAGGCGTCCGGAGTATGAAGAATAAAAGAGCATGTATGAAAAGATTGATGGATGTAGACGAAGCAAGAGAGGTTTGCCAGGATCGTACAAAGTGGCGATCGATAGTCTCTGCCTACCCCAATGGGAATTAACGGCGTGAGTATATGTATGAAGAAAATATTTTTATCTGTAAAATACATTGCTTCATAGCATAAATCATATATTTATATGCTTTGTAAAAGGGTTCTTCTGGATCTTGAAAAATTTTTCTGAAGTTTACTTTGATTAGTGTCAACGTAGCTTTATTAAAATAACTCGAGCTCCAGTGAATGCTGTTTACCTTGCGTTGTGATTGGTCAGTTACTCGAGAGTTGTGCGCATGCGTATCGCTCGCTACTGCACTTTTCTTAGCGCCTTATGTTGGTAATTGAGCCATAATTTGTTTTTAGGGTTCCGTACCAAAAAGATAAAACAGAACCATATCAGTGAGGCTCTGCAGTCTATCCGTTAGCCAGTCTACCTCATGACCCGTGGTAATTAGAGAGCTGAAATTTTCACGGATGATGTACTTCTGTTGCCACCATAAATACAATTATAAAAAAGAATAAATTAAGTATTTCCAGGGCACCCATATTAAAGGGTGTTGTTATCAAGAAACGGTATAAAACCCCGACATTTCGATTTATTTCATTAGGAGTAATAAAACAGCATTACTTAATTTTCCCGATAAAACTATTTGACCCATTTGGACCACCTTTGATTATTCAATTAACACACAATACACATAATGATTATATCTTTCATCTGTCAAAGTGAGTAACAACAATAAGTAAAAATTTACATCAAAAATACATCCAACTCTGTTTCAAGTGCTGCATCTCTATCAAGGAGCATAAAAAGAAAAGAGACAATAGTATTGTGTAAAGGTTCTGACAGCTGAGTGAAACTAGGTCATATTTGACCCTGGACACGCGTGACCAAGTCAAGGATATGTCAAGTCATGTCTTAATGAAATGGTACGAAATAACATGTCCAATCGCGCACGCGCCTACGTAGTACTTGGCCGCGATATTGCCTTTACTAATTCAATTATGTGTTATTTTACTTATTAATGCAGTAGATCACGATTCGATGTTGATCACTTTATAAATTATTGGGTTTGCGGGAAACTCGTGTTGCGCAAGAACACTGAGACGGTTTTGACTGAGTTTGCATTTAATTGGGACCTCGTTAATCATTAGTTGCTTTCTGATTTGAGGCTGTTTCTGAGTTGTTTTGCAATTTTTTGAACTTTTGCCAAAGACTTGTAATCTATGGATATTTTGAATGAAAATTATGTTTTCTTTAGATGGTAGAGTGAGAGATTATTGGAGTTGATTCTTTATACTTCATGATTATTATTAGGATTTATAGCCTACCACAAAGAGCACTAATGGCGTGAGTATATGTATGTGGAATTTTGATATCATTTCTTTGATGAGTATTTTTAACACAATCAAGACTCTTAATAGAAAAATAATAATTAGCAACCCTAATTATCCACTTATGAACTATTTATTTAGCTAGAAAAGAAACGATAAGATATACCATATGTGAGTAATTAAACACAATTCCACTTTTAAGTTTGAATACGTTAATAATCTTTGGATCTATAAAATTTATTAGAATATATATTTTTTATATATTCGACATGAAGCGACATGATAGTCCAGTGGGTAGAACACCCGCCCGAAAAACAGAAGGGCGTGAGTTCCAATCCTGGGACGGGCCTACACCAATTTGTCTTTTCTAAAGTCATATGTGTGGTTAATTTATCATGGTTGCTAACGGTGAGGGAAAACATCGTGAGGAAACCCACATGGCTGAGTTGTACTTAGTCATGTGACAGTGTATTCGTACAAAACGGCGATAGGCCTGCCCCCTATCACGTGAGTACACTGCCTAAGCAAAACGTGGGTACCTTCTCTGGAAAATAGATGGCGCTTGCCATGTGAGTTCAGGAGTATTGGTACCTCTGCCAACCCCTTCGGGGATAAACGGCGTGAACGTTTATGTTTATGTTATGTTTATGTTTATATATTTTAATAAAAGAAAACTTCAAGCATAATGATAACTACATAGTTACTTTCCCGTATAATCAAGATCTTTGCTTGCTAGCCGTGGAAAGTCGAGCAAAATCTTTTATAGATCATAAAAGTACCTTTCTTCACAATAAAAAAGAAATCTGTTTTCCTTTTTCAATATCTATTAATAAATAGCTGGTATATTATTAAGAGGTTTGTCACCGCGAAACCGCAGTTAATCAGCTTAACCGCAAAACTACAGCATCGCCACAAACGTTTTATTCATATTAATTATTGGCTTGTCTAAATTGCACGCATATTTTAAACTATCAAATTTGTTATGTAGTAAGCCGTGTAGTGACGGTTTAGAATAGCACTACCCCATTTCTTCCGGTGGGTGTACGTAAGAGGCGACTAACGGTATTGGGGCTTTAAAGGGATTTTTGGGCGATGCGGTTGGAGACCCATCACCAAAAACCTTTATTTTACCATCTTTTCCCCACTCAAGTTTCCAAAAGTGGCTGAGGAATTGCTAATTCCTTAGCTCTGGCTACCCCTTCTTGGGATTTATAGCCGTGAGTATATGTATGTATGTAAATTTGTTATGTATCTTCACGACTAGGGAGATTTGGGTATAGTGCCTTCTAAAATACGGAAAATCTTATACAAGTATGGGAAAATATTAGCCCTGCTAAAAACAAGTTTTTGTTAGGAAAAGAGCGATAAAATCTTCACTATGAGCTTATTAATATTCGGATAAGCACAGCATTAACCCCTTTTTGCCCGTTATTTGGGCCTTAGGGTAATCTTAAAATTAAGTAAAATATACAATTTTATTACTAAGATCTCTTTTTGTAAACAATTAATAAGTAAGCTTTTTTTGGTAGTTTTTGTTCTACCGATCCCTGCGATACAGGCTCCGCCTAGTGCAAGGATCATCAATTTACTATGTATCTGTAATTTTTGGTGGGTTGAAAAACTGTTTTTTTTATTATTTAGGGTTTTAACGTGTTTGTTTAGGGATGTGACTAAAGCGGAGACACATCACCAACCATCCCTTATTCGACGATCCTCTTCCCGTACAACGGGCAAAAGTCGTTGTGAATTTACAAATTATGAAGCTGTGGCTACCCCTTCCCAAAATGTATATCCGTGAGTATATGTATCGTATCTCAACGAATCTCACAAAAGTGAACGGTGCATCAATAAGTTGCTGACATGTATTGCACGCTATGAATATTACGAAATACAGAACCGGGGCTCATCCGATCTTCGATGCACGTTAGACAAACTACACTTAAATAAAATACTTTTAAGGGATTTTAGGGCGATGCGCTTGGAGACCCATCACCAAAACCTTTATTTTTATCATCTTTTCCCCACTCAACTTCCAAAAGTGGCTGAGGAATTTATAATTCCTTAGCTCTGGCTACCCCTTCTAGGGAAATATAGCCGTGAGTATATGTATGTATGTATGTATTAAAGGAAACTTGCCAGAGCTTCAGAATAAAAAAAAACTTAGTAATTTTTGTAAGTGGAAGAGAGGACAGATAGTAAAATAAAAAATGCTCCACATCGCAAAACAACCATTTAAAAATTTAAATCTTTTGTTCATGAAAACCTCATGTGGGGATTATTACTAATAAATAAAGAATAAATAAAGGAAAGAAAAATTTCGACACAGGCGGGATTCGAGGTCGCGGGTTCGTGTCGAATTTTTTCTTTCCTTTATTTATTCTTTATTTATTAACCATTTAAAAAGCCTCAAAAAGAAATACTCAGCATTATAATTGTTATTATAAAGCAGTATAATTGTTTTTTTTTATCCTATATTATTGTGTATTTTAGGAAATGATATGTGTGTAAATTATACAATAAATGATAGTACGATTTTCTGTGTAGTGTCGGCTTAGAATAGCACTACCCCATTTCTTCCGGTGGGTGTACGTAAGAGGCGACTAACGGACTTGGGGCTTTTTAAGGGAGTTTTGGGCGATGCGGTTGGAGATCCATCACCAACAACCTTTATTCTACCATCTTTACCCCACTCAACTTCCAAAAGTGGCTGAGAAATTTATAATTTCTCAGCTCTGGCTACCCTTTTTAGGGATTTATAGCCGTGAGTATATGTATATATGAATGAAGTATTCTTTTGTGACGATAACTATCTATATGACAAATACTCTTGCATATAGCAAGCATAATCCACTACTCACTCATACACACATGCACAAAAAACTTTATATCCTTAGCAGCCATTTTAGTAAAACGGTAGTTAGCTACGCCTTTTAAGTCGCCATTACTCAGTCCACTATTACACAAAATTTTCTTTAAGAAGCCTAACTATTGTAAAACATATCCTACTGGGATTTCGTCATCGACGTATACTCACGAATCTAAAATCACGCTTCTTGCTCTAAAAGTATTTAATACGTTTGTTCAGAGTACTCTTTATTTATTGTAACATGCTGTTGCAATATATATATATATATATATATTTGTAAAAATCGCATAAATCTACTGACGGAAAGGATTTTCTAAATGATTGGTCAGCTTTGGGATTGAAAACACATTCACAACAATTTATTGTTTTACTTTCTCCCTCTTAAACACCAAAAGGTATAGAAATTGCTGATTTTCAATATTTGTCTTCTCTGTTTTGGGATTATACATACATACATATACTCACGGCTATAAATCCCTCGAAGGGGTAGCCAGAGCTAAGGAACTAGAAGTTCCTCAGGCACTTTTGGAAAGTTGAGTAAGGAAAAGATGGCAAAATAAAGGTTATTGGTGATGGGTCTCCAACTCCAACTCCGTTAGTCGCCTCTTACGTACACCCACCGGAAGAAATGGGGTAGTGTTATTCTAAGCCGACACTACACAGCAAAATTTTGGGATTATCTGACAACAAAATTTAAAATGGAGTTTACAATAATACATCTCGTTATTATTTGGTTCTACATCCCAAAGGAGACGTTTGAATAAAACCTAGACTATCCTTAATTCAAGTTCTTTTCGCTTCAGCGACAACGATACCAAAATATAGGTATTACAGCTGAATTTCTCTTCCTGGAAAGTCTAGATCACTTTGAAGAGCGGGAGGTATGCTTCAATGAGTTGGCTATTCAATTGACCATAAACTGTATTAGTTAGTATCTATTGTCTTTTAATTTAAGAAAGACAGTACTTAATTTCAATGGCATTTTCTATTTTCAATAGCACCATTCTCATAAGCTTTTAGCTTATGGTTATTTATTCTGTTTGTATCAAGTAAAGGCGATAGGCCTGCCCCCTATCACGTGAGTACACTGTCTAAGCAAAACGTGGGTACCTTCTCTGTATACTAGATGGCGCCGCCATGTGAATTCAGAAGTATTGGTACCTCTGCCAATCCCTTCGGAGATAAACGGCGTGAACGTTTATGATATGTTATGTTAAAGAGAATTCCAGTGTAAAGTATATAACATATATACTCACGCTATTAGCTTTCATTGTGGCTGTCAGAGTCTATTGATAGCCAATTCGAACAATGAAACCTTTCGAGGTTCATCTGTAATCAATAATCTTTCGTGCATGCCTCATGCATGCAATCTTACTCTTCATATTCGGATGCCTGCCTTTTATCACATTCTTGATTTTGTAAAATTATTGCTAGGTTTGAAGATACAAAATATAAGTGACATTATGAGCAATTACACCCATGTAATATTTAAACGTACAAAATTTTATATTTTTAATAAAAATCAAGATTCGAAACTGAAATATTAAGATATGTGCTATTAAATTTCTAAAACTAAACTTCACTGCTATAAAACTTTTTGTTACAAATGAAAGTGTCTTAAAATAGGGAAGTCTATCGGAAAGTAAAAGGTAATATCGAAGGAACAGGATAGAACTATTAATTATTGTAAAAGAAAGTGGTGTCAGCTATCGGCACGCGCAGCTATGAGTCGCTGATATTAGAGATGGCTGTTATTACAGAGATGAGGATATTGACTTACAATTTAACGGTAATTTATCGATATCGTATAAATTTAATAGTTATTTCTTCGAGACATCAAAAATATTCTTCTAATTTACTATGTAAAGGTATGGTTAACATGATGATATATCAAAATAAATATTTTGGAGAAAACTAATTAGCGAGACAATTTTAAATAACTTCAAAAATAAACGAAATCGAATGAACAAGAGTTCGAACTAAAACAAGTAGCTAAGAATAATCAGAAAAAGTGTGACGGTAAAATATTTATAGAAAACATTTTTAAACACTATAATACGTAATACCGTGACTAAATAATAAAAAAACGAAAAAAACATTTTTTTTTTTGGGTTATTCGGTTTTTTATATTAGTTGATAGGTTATTTAACCTCATCATTCATTCGAGAAACTAACTGCAATTATGCTTGCAAGACAGCGTAGCTAGCACCTACTTATCTACTTTCATTAAAGAAAAGTTATACTCATGAAATCAATTACTTTTTTACATCGAGAAAACTTAGCTAACAAAAATGCAAATCGAATTGATCTCCCGTAGACTTTCATCATATTTCTCTAAAAACCGTAATGAGGTGTTAAATGTCAAATAAAACATCGATATCGGTAAATCCAAACCAAGAAAGCACTTTCCTTTGCGGAAGCGGTTCGCTCCAGCGCAGTTTCAACGAAAGTAAAAGCTGATCGGTAAGTTATACTATCGTTTACTTTATAAAGCCTATTATAAGATAGTTATATAGCAATGGATTAGTATGATTAATAAATTTTTCTTTGCTACTTTTATTTTTTAAAGTTTTTATAAAACATTTAAAATATAATTACAATTGCATATATAATTCAAATAAAAAGGTTAACAAATAAATAATACTATCTACTAATATACAAATACTATGAGAATGTTAAGTCGAAGATTTATTTATAGACTGTGCCCTATGCGCCATTTATGAACCTCTGCAACTATTAAGGTCTGACTTTTAAGCTGACTTATCGCGCAATCTTAATAAATGCATCAAATTTTAACGACTCGGTCGCCCTTGGGTCATTCACTTCAATCAAAGTATGTGTAGGTTTGGGATTGGCCTTATTGTCAGTGTATTATCCACAGTAACAATAGCACTAGTGATGTGATCCGTGAAAAGAGTCGAGTACTCGATATTTCGTGCCAAGGACAGCCGGAGATTGGAGTTCCCCGGTCTGTCACCTTGCATTGAAGGGCTGCGTTGTGTCTTCTTTATCATGTTCATGATCGTATGTCTCTCGTGGTTTTATTGCATTTTATTTGTTAGATAATTACACTTACAATTTAGTAGTATTCATGTAATTTAACAAATTTTTAAGCACTTACTTACATGGTTTACTAACTAAGTATTAAAAACAACATTTTATTAAAGTTTTAAAATGTTAATACTGCGTTATTCATCCATTATAATTAATATTAAAGTTTCTTTAATGACCATCATACTTAATCTATCTACATAGGAAATAAAACCAGCTACCGTATTTTTACCGATTGCCCGCACAAGTTCCGTATCGAGTTATAATCGATTAATCGATAAAAGGCGTCGACGCGGTAAATCGGCTCATTTCACTGCACTACTTGTACTTTCTTTTCGATCGTGTAACTTCTTTATTTGCGCTCCACTTACTATGTGGTCCGTTGCGATTGCAATGTCTACTAACACAATAACATATCTAATTGTGCCTTTGGATTTAGATTAGCTTACTAATTTGTATGAAATGTGACAACTGTTACTCATTTAAATTTAAAACTTTTGGTTACCAAAAAGATACTATTATATTGCATTGCATTTATTAAGTTGCATTACAGTAATACTATCTTAAACTGCTTCGCTCCATAGATTACTCGGATTTTTTAAATTCTTTAATGATACTTTTAAATGACCTTTGAATCCAGCATAACGGTTCTTAAGATACATCATTATAAGTAGTACAATAAAACTAATGCTAAAACACATCAATACAAAGTGTTTACATTACCAACTCAACGGTTGATTCCGTTATGTTATTCTTACAAGTCAGAGCTGTTGAAGTGTGCAGAAATCGCGAACCATCTAAGTACCCTCATCAAAATTATCAGCTAAACACATCAGATATATATGATGTCTAATGTTAACTGAACTTTTCTTTATTTGCTGTGTAGTGCCGGCTCAGAGTAGCACTACCCCATTTCTTCCGGTGGGTGTACGTAAGAGGCGACTAACGGTATTGGGGTTTTTAAGGGATTTTGGGGCGACGCCGTTGGAGACCCATCACCAACAACCTTTATTTCACCATCATTTCCCAAAGCAATTTTCCAAAAGTGGCTGAGGAATTTTTAGTTCCCTAGCTCTGGCTACCCTTTCAAGGGGTCTATAGCCGTGAGTGTATGTATTATGTATGTCTTTAAACTGGGGTCAACTCCATAAATGAAGTTAGGAGTGCCTAACAAGCAGCGGTTCTACGTTTGAAGTTTCTCAAAGAATTTTCATTAGTTTTTTAATGAGTCGATAATTCTTAATAAATGGAATTTCTATACGTTTAAACATATAGACGGTAAATTATATTTAATATGCCGGCAACAATTGATATTTTAGCTAGGTGGTAGGTTCTTGATAATGTTTTACTTAATTGCTCATATCTTAATCTGTTTCAGTATACGAAAAACTGATTACCAAAGTCAATATTTCCCAAAAGAAAGTATATTCAGATGATTCAACTCGAGCTCTTAAAAGTGAATAAAAAAATATTTCAAGACAAAAACAAGCTTCCGCAGTACAAGTACTATATAGAAAGTTAAAGCATCATTATTTTAAGATAAATGGGATAAAATATTTATTTTTTCTCTGCAGTGCGTATTCTTTTGTAATAAGTAATCCGACAAGTACCGAGTGATTTTTATATCTTATACGACCTCTGCTTGCAATGCCATTCACTTCCTTTTATGTATGTATGGAATTGCTGCATTTGAAAGCTTAACTTGACACAATAATTTTCGATTAGTTCAAGAATGATAATAAATTGTTGCACCTTTTTTATAACTTATTATGTTTTATATACTAATGTTTGGACTGTTTCTATTTTCATTTCATATATGGCTTACAAAAGGTCCGACTTATCCTACATATTAATAATATACATACATACATACTTATACTCACGGCCATAAATCCCTAAAAAGGGTAGCTAGAGCTTTAGAGCTAGAAACTCTGCAGCCACATTTTGAAGTTGATAGGGGACAAGATAAATAGAAATAAAGTATTGTCGGTGATGTGTCTCCAACCGCATCGCCCAAAAACCACTTAAAAAGCCCCATACCCTTAGTCGCCTCTTACTTTAACAATATATACGACTCCGATCACATAACCAAAAAAAAATTCTTATAAATACGGCAACAATTTAATAACTATATCTTGGTAAATCTTACAGAAATTTACTTACTTACTTACTTATACTCACGCCCATTATTCCCATTGGGGTAGGCAGAGACTATCGATCGCCACTTAGTACGATCTTGACAAACCTCTCTTGCTTCCCTTACATTCATTATTCTTCGAAAGAGATATATAGGGCCAATGTGGATGGGATTGTTAGTAGAGGACGGCCTCGTAAACGGTCAAGAAGACCAGATAGAAAACGTTCTTATAAAGGCGGTGGTCCGAAGTGAAAAGGATATTAAAGCATGTATGAAAAGAATAATGAATGAAATTTCTAATACCATAAGAACGCCAATTAATTCAATTTGATTATCCCCGTACCACTAACTGTAACCATATGAACCTTCCTTTCAAAAACACACTTCTTACAATAGCCAGGCCGCTACTATGTACAAATAAGTAAAACACAACCGATATCCTTTCTTCGTTGTTGCGGGTTTCTTAACTTGATCACCATTACCTTACTTCAGATTTAGCAAGCGGCCATTCACTAGATCGATGGAATTAAATCACAGTGTATAGGCGCACGCCGGCCACGGGCTAAACTTTATAACCGAACTATTACTAAGACATAAGTCTACACTCGAGAATGGTCACTTTGAAGTCTTCCGGCTTCTTAGTATCTAACAAGCTTGAAATAGACCGAATAAATCTATTTTATCTAACTGTTGTCGTATTACTCGACTTGCGAAATCAATGGTTATTAATGATCAAAGCATGCGGAGAATTTGTTGATAGTGGAAATGTGGTTAGTATTTGTATTTAGTGTTTTGGGAGGTTTTGGCTATGAATAATGCGTATGAAATTTATTGATAATAACAGTAAATTCATGTTCTAATGGATAGTTTATTAAGGCAACTAGTATATAGGTTTTCTATACTATAATAAGACATTACCAAGGTCAAAACTGTACATTGAAGAAAAAAATTAATAATCGTTGGAATATGTTTAATTGTCGATACTGAAGCCAAATTTGCGCTTTTTGAAAAAAATGTCTGTCTGTCTGTCTGTCTGTATGTCCGGTCATCACGTTAATTCTACCAGACGGATCTTGATCAAATTTGGTATGAATGTAGCTTATACACCTGGGAACATATAGGATAAAATTTATCCCGGATTTCGCAAGGGTTCCTACAGGAACATAAAAAAACATAACTTTTTGGATGGATTGATTCATTATGGACCAGGTTCCCACTTTATTCAGAACGGCATGTTTTTGATAAATTAACATCCCTTACAGTCCTTTTCTATTTCATATCGATATGTATTAGCTCAGTATTTTTCTATATTTTAGTATCATTCCCTAACCCTATTAAAATTAAGCATTACGATTATATTTTTGTAAAAATAATAATTACAAGCTGAGAAACATTTGAGATGTAAAAAAATATAATGTTTATACTTCTTGCATTATGGCTTTTGTCTTTACAAGGTTCGCGTTAGCTATGATTAATGCTTCAATAACTCATTGTTTCTGAGTAAGTAATAGTACTGTTAAAATTCTATTGAAGTCGACTATTTCGTCAGTCGAACAGGCATTATATCAAAAGTTCAGATGTGCCATAAATTTGCCGAAACGACTTAGTCAGTTGTTACTGGATTCGCGACCGCGTAAGACCAGCTTAAGATACAAATACAACATCATTGTTAGAATGCCTGGGTCGTTCTTTTATATAAAATGTTACAGTTAATGACATTTCGTTGAAAGGTTTATCTTTGATCTCTTAATATAATTGTAAAGGTGATTCATTTTGCCTTCTTTAATTGTATATGTTTCGAAGTTACGGAATGCTTGTGGCGTTCAATTTTTGCAGTTGCGAATCTTATTTCGATTGGTTATCTTTGAGTGTACGTAATCTTGTAGTAACAATTTTTGAATTATATTTTAAGTGTTATCTAAGTGATCTCCAGTCTCCACTATAAAATTTCATAATTGTTAAAATGTATCAAGGAAGTCAGAAGTTTAATGTGTACATCTAAATTATACACGTCCCATTCCTATATATACTCACGCCATTGGTTCCCATTGGAGTAGGCAGAGTCTATCGATTGTATCGTTGTACAGTCCTGGCTAACCTCTCGAGCATTGTCAAATACTTCAGCCCTTACATACGTGCTCGTATTCATCACATACACACCAGACATAAATAAATTAACAAATAAAATCTGCAGTCTCATTAATGTATCATATCACCAATACGTTGCTGTAATTATTATTTATCTACTTTAGTAATTGACTGGCTTTTACATCCATTAGTAAGTTGTGATTGCAAATCATTTGGTGACAAAGATCACAATTTCATGCGTGTCTTACACGCACCATATCTTATCATTCCATAACTCTGCGTCAGACATATTTAACTTTACACACAATGGACTGTCGGCTATAAGTGAAAGGTAACATTTATTTATACTTTACAGAACTATAAGGGCTGTTTTTGTTTAAATTGTCAAATTTTTCTTTATGTTAACTGTACAATACAGATTTGTGATTCAGCTCAATGAAAGTGAAAATAAATTAGCAAATTCCGTTCATTCCTAGAACCAAAAACTAAGAGACAAAAAATTAAGAGTTTTGGTGCTTTGATCGTACAAAGTGGCAATCGAGGCCTAATTATATGTATGTATAACTCAACTTGCAGACAAAATTTTAATTCCTTAGCTCTTGCTAATAACTGAACCTATAAAAATATGTGTGTCAATCTCTCAGAACAAACTTTTATCAGAATCTTAAGAACGCCCGTCTCATACGCCCGATTTCTGAATTGAGTATTCAAGCTGAGAACGACTTAAGTATCGTTTTGTCTCATTCAGTTGTAAAGACTTCCATGCGACAGAACGGTACTTAAGTTGTTCTCAGCTGGAATACTTAATTCAGAAATCGGTCGATAGAGTCAACAATCACGAAAGCACAAACCAGCAAAAATATTTGCCTTGCAAGGTTATGTGATGATGTTGGTTGATCCATAAATTCATATGCGACATTTGAAATTCAGATAAGCTCCACAATTTAAAGTTCAAGCACTCAATTGCTCGCAACCTTCGCAACATCAACCATTGTTAAGCTCAATTCCTCATCAGATAGGTTGTATGTTGTATGTATGACGGCTTGTTTAAGACATTGTTTGCCTACTATACTACAACCAAAGTTTTAGCATGATGTGTTTTTCGCCGTGTAGTGCCGGCTTAGAATGTCGCTACCCCTTTCTACCCACGGGTGTCGTAAGAGGCGACTACGGGTATTGGGGCTTTTTATTGGATTTTAGGGCGATGCGGTTGATGCGGCGACTCATCACCAAAAACCTTTATTTTTACCATCTTTTCCCCACTCAACTTCCAAAAGTGGCTGAGGTGTTTATCATTCCTTGGCTCTGGCTACCCCTTCTAGGGGAATCGTAGCCGTGAGTGTATGTATGTATGTGTTTTTTGTATTTGTTGTTAATAATCAAATAAGTGTTTGATGGTATTTGTATGAAAATTATTGTAGATACTTATAGAGACAGGCTTTAATCCGGTGTTATTTATTGGATCAATAAAAATAAATGAAAGAGCATGTATAAGAGGAACGAAGAATGGAAGGGAAGCAAGAGAGATTTGTCAAGGGCGTGCAAAGAGGCGAGATGCTCTTCATACCTGATTAGGAATAAAGGGCAGAGGTGAGGACAAATAAGTATCTAAATATATATTAATATTGACAAACCCTTAAATGGTTAAAGTTTGTTTATTTTTTTTATTTTTTATCTAATCTCTTAAGTTCTATTTTTTTATTGCGATGAAATTGACAGTCAAGTTTGAGTTTTTTCGCCGAACAATTTTATAGTTACACTTAGATAGCCTTATATTTTAGCTCACAGCACCACAACCTTTCGCCACAGATATGAATTTAGTAATGTCACTAAACAATTTCGCCATGATCGATTAGACGCCCAGTGAATATTACCCTTGAGTTCGTGACTTTGTCTCACAGGATTGTCGTAACTCTCGGTGAAACACATCTGTCAATAACTATTTGATTAGTTGAACAGTTTGGTTTTTTGGCAGCCGTGAAATTTAGTTTATAAGTGAATGCTTCAAATATAGGACATTGGAAACAGCCCCTTTGTTACTCTTGTCTTGAAAAGTAAGTATAATTTTAGTCATGTCACTGAATTCATGTGACAGGTAGGGCTATTGCCAAAAACGAACATATTGCCACATAATTTAGTATAACTCAGCTATATCGGTATCCTCACGATATTTTCCTAAACAGTTAAAATCTTTGACAGCCTTGATAGCCCAGTGGGTAGAACACTCGGTTATCGTGCAAACGACTAGTGTTCGAATCCTGGGTCGGGCCTACACCAATTTGTCTTTTCTAAAGACATATGTGTGGTTAATTTATCATGGTTGTTAACGGTGAGGGAAAACATCGTGAGGAAACCCACATGGCTGAGTTGTACTTAGTCATGTGACAGTGTATTCGTACAAAACGGCGATAGGCCTGCCCCCTATCACGTGAGTACACTGTCCATGCAAAACGTGGGTACTCTGAACACCAGGTGACAAAGTCACGTGATGTTCAGAAGTATTAGTACCTCTGCCAACCCCTTCGGGGATATTCGGCGTGAACGTTTATGTTATGTTATGTTATGTTAAAATCTTTATTAAATAAACAACAGATATAAAATTATGCTCAAAAAGGCAGGCGTCCGAAGTATGAAGAATAAAAGAGCATGTATGAAAAGATTGATGGATGTAGTCGAAGCAAGAGAGGTTTGCCAGGATCGTACGAAGTGGCGATCGATAGTCTCTGCCTACCCCAATGGGAATTAACGGCGTGAGTATATGTATGTATAAAATTAAAAAAGAAAGAGTAGTTTACTTGACTTTGGATTATACTTGAGTCTCTTGCATAAGAAGACTTGGTCCTTCCACTGAGCTGTCTCGGTAAGCATCTCAGAATATACGATATAAAACCTCAAACAAAATGCGTAAAAGAAAATATACCTTTTGAAGCTAAAATTACTAATCAACCTTCATTTAACGCAAGGTTACTAATTAAATTGCTTTTCGACACAACAATTACAACTATTAGCGAGTCCAGAACCGATTAATTTGACTTTCAATCGGTGAAAACGATTCGATTCGGTAGCAAGATAACGCCTATTAATTTAATGTGACTGGACAATAAAATAACTTGGATTAAAATATTGCATTATAGCATCGCTTCTAGCTATAGTGTATAAAATGTTAATTTTGGCCGAATATTTCGAGTAATATTTATATTGGTATTATTTTGTATTTTTTTAGTATATGTTTGAATAAGAAACCTTTATAATGTAGCTATCGTCAAATGATTTGATATTTTAGACAAATAACGTAAAACATTTCTTAAATAGGGTAAAATTTTCATATCAGTAACAAATTTATTCAAAATCCTAAAAAGCTCATACATGTAAAATAAATTAATATATTAAGCACCCAATTCACATGGATACTAACTCATAAAGTAAAATATCAATGTAAATAGGTTATTTAGTAACAGCGTATCATCAAATCATCATTTTTAATAGTGTAAAACTAGCTTTAAGTTGTATTTAAGTGAAGCCAAAGGTTACTTGGCCAATAAACTAAGCATTCGCAGTGCGCGTCGAAAACCGGGAATTTTGCAACTAAATCTATCGGTCAATTAGCAATGTGACCGGATGTTATACATATTTAAGTGTTATGTTGCAGTAAGTCTGCAAATATAGTTTGGCTATATTTGAGTGCCAATATTGATTTTCGATATGTTTTTACTACAGCAAATATGTTAGAAACATTTAAAAAAATAAGAGTTGACAACTCATGCCTTCAGTTGCACTCTTAATAGCGAAAATATATTTACAATTTAATCTGTTGCGGATTCATCATATTTAAAATATTTGCTATTATATTGTTGTAAAATGATTTATATACTAATGTCGTAACTTACCTTCGCATGTTAAAAAAATGTATAAAGATAGGGCAAGTTCAAACATTGTAAAACATAAATAGTTGTTTCCATATAGGAGTTATTTTTCCCTCAATGTCAAGACTCACAGTTTTCACACACGTAAAACCACATTGCGCAAACTTACAAATGCTTTACCGGGCAATTTACAGTTATAATCTTATAAATAAAGGAAAGAAAAATTTCGACACAGGCGGGATTCGAAACCGCGACCTCGGGCTCGGGTATACGCCCCCGTCGCTCTTGCCAACTGAGCCACCGTGTCAATGGCTGCCAGCGCGAAATTCTCCTATCCTTTATTTCTTTTACACGTTTTAGTAGTGTTTACGTTTCCTACCTCATTTATTTATTAGTAATAATCCCCACATGAGGTTTTCATGAACAAAAAGATTTAACGATTGCACATTATAATTGAAACAACTATTGATTTTCGGATATTTTAATCGCAATCGGCAATTACCACCTGCTTGGAACCCGATCATTAGCACAACTAAGCGAGGGAAGAACACTAGCAAGACTCCAGATAACATTAGCTCTTTTTGTACATAGCAAATATTAAACGCAAATGTAACTTAAAATTTTGTGAAGGTAGTTAGTATGAATAATTTTATAGTACTGTATAATGACAAATAACACCTCAGTCTTCCTGTGACCATGATAACTGAAAAGTTTTCGAAACGTCGGGCTATTAAAAATAATGTAATAACACGCGATTAAAATATCCGAAAATCAATAGTTGTTTCAATTATAAAAAGATTTAAGTTATAATCTTACTTCAATAAAGCGACTAATTAAACAAGTATATATCAAAACTTCATAATGTTTTGGACTTCTCAAGATTGATACAGCTACATATTAGTAACAATTAATTACTAAAACTTATCAAGATAATCGCTGTTTCGTCATATGCACGCATTATAAGCGTATTGAGTTTAGTAATACCCGGGTAATGGCAGCCTGGAGGTTATTTTTAAGGTGCCCATGTGATACGCAATTAATAATAGCTTAGAAGAATGCAAGTGAAATATAGTTTTGTAACGAGCTGTTTCGGGTTCCGTAAGGTAGTATGAAATGACGAAACCCTTACAGATTCCATGTTTTCAGCATCAAATTCTAATTTTCAAAAACCTACGAAAGCAAATGATGTCATTGTACTCCTTGTCACAAATATTATTTGCTATTATAACATAAAGCTGTGTAGTGCCGGCTTAGAATCGCACTACCCCATTTCTTCCGGTGGATGTACGTAAGAGGCGACTAACGGTATTGGGGCTTTTAAGGGATTTTTGGGCGATGCGATTGGAGACTCATCACCAAAAACCTTTACTTCACCATCTTTTCCCCACGCAACTTCCAAAAGTGGCTGAAGAATTTTTAATTCCCATAACACAAAGTACGAATCTATGCTTCATTTCACAAGCTGTGCAACAGTGGGGTGTCATAGGACGAAAACAACTACTAATATATACGCTTGCTATTATAAAAGTTATCTTCTCTATGGTTTTAGGTTTGTTTGAAGATAGTTTCACATAATACCAGACAATATAAAGTAAAGTAGTGTTCGTTTTGTCGTGTCAGATTAGAATAGCACTGCCTCATTGTCACACTGTCCTCATGGTCATCGTAGTAGGTGACTAAGGAATTTAGTATTTTTTAAGTAATAGACTTGCAAATAAGATTAAACACATCACCAACAGTTATTGTTTCTACATTTTCGAAGTTGATAAGAAATTATTCATGAAATTTATACCTATTTATTTAGGATATACGACTTACTGAAATTGGGCTTGGGATAGAACAGCTAAATTATTAAACACATTTTTTTGTACATTGGGCAAATTTTACAGCGAAAAACTCATACTGTAGCATTTTATTTAAGCTATTATTTAAAACGTATTTTTTTCCATATTGTTCAATTCTTTAATAATGCATGAATTATTTATTGAACAGATATTAGCACTCAAACCTGCTTTTTAACATAAAAATACTTAATATTACGAACAATAAAGTTTTTTTTGCATTTATTTATTGCTGAATAGATTAACATTTTAAAATATTTTTTATTGTTTTCGAGCCATCATTAGTATTTGAGGTGTGACAGTCGTTTTTTTAGATAAAAGCATGTTAGATTTAACGTAGTCATAAAGTTTGTTACATTTAGGTAATAAATTAAATCACTTGCGTCATTATTTCTCACTGACATAATTTTGTCATATCTATGTTAAAACTCACGCCAGAGAAAGTGTAGAGACGTGCATTCAGAAGCTATTTTGGGAAATCTACAATGATAGTAATAATAGGGCATTATTTTTTGCAGCAACGACCGTGTACTTTTATTTATTTTATTTTATTTTATTCAGAAGACTAACAGCATAATATAACTTATTTATTTATTTATTTATTTATTTATTATAGAAACATAATTATTTATTTATAAACTACTACATAAATAATCGTGTGCCAATCATAAATCATCACCAATATTTTCAAGTACACAACTATTACGGAAGAAATAACAATAGAAATTAGTATAAATGGGATAGATAAACTTCGGACAGATAAACTATGCTACATACATCAACATCAACATAATAAAACATAGTACAGGCAGGAAAAAGACTTAATAGAGATTTTTATAAATCTTTTAGTTTACATAATAATATAAATTGAGAAGAAAAAGAAAAGAAAATATCAAGTAAGATCTTGAAACAGTTGCCTGGTAAGGGATCGCCGGACACTCGTGATAAAGCCAGTTAGATACCAAGAAAATATAAAAGAGAATAAATGCAAGATTGAGGACTGCAAATAAATCCTTTCTGTCTACCCGAAAAAATGGAAACTCAAATTTTATGCACACCGTAAATGTAATAATTTATTTGTGTTTATTTTTTTCTTTCCAATTTACTTTTACGTATTTAGCCTAAATGTAAAGGGTGCTTATATGCTTCTATTTTATACTTTTTTCGTAATTTTATATATCTGTTTAACCAAATAAATAAACACATATTAGAAACGAGGAAGTAAAGACGCAAGTAGCTGTTGAAATAGCAATGCAGTGTAGAACCGCACTCATACCATATTCATGACGGATGCTGTGAGGTGCCAGCGCACTTGTATATCTTCAACTTACACGAGACACAAGTTCATTGGATGGAATATGCTATATCTGGACTTCAATGTTTGGTTGAAGTTTATTTCTTACACTTATACATCTAGTCACTACTGTAAATTCTAAAAAAGGATCATCAGTCTTCACTTCTGGAAGTTGAGTGAGGAAAGGATAGTAAAATAAAGATCACCTTAAAAGACTAGCCATGGATACCTTATCCAATTCCTACGAAAAACGAATGAATAGTCTGATTCTAAATAGGCAATATGGTATACGAAGTAGTTAGGTTTGTAGATGACTAATTATTTGATGTAAGTATTTAATATTTGGATAATGATGATAAAAATTTATATCAAACACATAAAAATACATTTAAACCTAATTTGTATATTAACGTCACCATCTTCACCTCACCATCATCATCCCAACTATAAGTCTAACAAAATTAAAATAAAAAACCCCGAAGGCACAATGGCGAAGTCCAAACAGGCACGCATGAAGGCTTTATCCTTAAAACAATCCTATACAGCAGCCAAGAACGCGACACGTGGGCAGAATCAGGCGCACTAATCTTTTTATTAAACTAACTTCTTGCCCACGTGCTCAGGAACATCAGATGCAACATTTGCATTTATTGACAGTTTAGATCTCTCTATGTAGAGCTCACAAGATGCGTAATGACTCGTCTTTTGGTTTATTTTTCACATCAAATGTTACAGATTTTACGTATTTAATTAACTAAATGTTTGCAAGCTTTAATGGGTTCGGTATTTAGAATTTTAGAATCGTAATGATGTGGTATTAGTAACCTACAAAATTAATGATTAAAAGTCGAATTTTAATGTTGTTTTATTTCACCTGTTTTGTAATTTACCTTGACTGTTACTATGTGTAACAATACTATTTTAAACTAACTTTAAGGAAAAAACAACAATTTTAAACAACCAGGGTAAAAGGCTAAGTTACGATAAATACTATTCAAAATAAGTATCAACAAATTCAGTGGTCTCTATTATATCGAACAGATGCCTCAATCACTTTCAGAGTCTGAAAAACTAAAGTTTTTTTGGTGTAGAGTTTATGACCACATCGTGATCGCCAACATAACAACCACTACAGCATTATTTCATACGAACATAACACAGCTACTATTTGATATATAATTGGCCTAGAATAACACTAACCCATTTATTTCCGCTGTTGGTGTGAGAGGCGACTTAGGGTATTGTAGCTTTTTAACTAATGGTAGGACGATGTGGCTGGAAATCCATCACGAATAATCTTTATGTTACAATCCTTTCCGAAGTTAACTTCCAAAAATGGCTGAAATCTTCCTGATTCTGACTGAACCATGGCTACCCGCTTTTGAGTCTTTAAGCCGTGAGTATGTATGTATCTATGTATGTTAATAAACAGTTGCACATCCCGAAACAAATTCATTGACGCCGGCCACTCAGACCAACGACTTAACACACTTATTACTTACAAAAGCGTGATCAATGCCGCCCCACTTTCCGACTGCAATTATGTGGACAATTGCTCAAAGGTTATAAATAAATCGGTATTTTATCTCCTTATCGCTAAACAATGGAGCTGATTGAGTTTGGCTCGTTTAATTTGATTAATATACTGATTGTTTTCACATACTTTGACTACGTTACCATTTGGATTTTTGGGGTTTCGTGACCGAAAGTACCGTGGGCTAGGATTACATTGTAACAAATATGATAGATGTTTTTTGTAACGGCTGTAAATCGCAAAAAGGTAGCCAGACCTTTAGAATTAAGGTTTGCCAGTGTCGTGCAGAGTGGCGATCGAAAGTCTATATGTATATAAGTATGTAATTATATTCAGAATTAGTAATTCTTCAGACATTTTCGCCATACAACTACCTAGAAAGTAGTAAACCCTAGGTACTACGAAAAAACATATTCAGAAGTTTTCATTTTCTTTAAACTTACAAATCAAGGGTTGCGTTATACATCAAATGACGTATATTTCAGCTAAATTATCATTTGTTTCTTTATTTATTTAGACCTGCACAAAGTGTAGGCGCTCTTGGATAAAATTATCAATTTAGCATGCAATTTAGTCGGACCTTGGTGGTCAAATTATTTGTACTGTTAAAATAACAAACACATATTAATTCTTGTCATTACTTTTGGATACTAATTTTATGTAAGACCAAGGTTTTGTTATTAATACAAGAATGATACCATTTCGTCAATAGTTTTTTGGTAGGCCCATCTGAAGGGCAAGCACGAGCGCTCTTATATCGACACGATAACGGTTAGAATGAGATGGCAGTATACGATACTAAGTAAGTGTGTAAGAGATGGCTGCTTTATCCCACGCGATAACTAGTTTAAATACCGCTCGTACTAGCCGGGCTAGTTGTTACAAATCAGTGGTTTTATGTCTGACCTTCAACGACTTAAGCTATTTTTATATATGGATGTTTAATAAGCCTTTTTGACTTTAAGTATTGTGTTATATATCAGCGTAGGAGGTAATACTGTTTAAACCAAATCAAGGAAGATAAGATACGGATTTTAGTATTACAATGGATTTCTAGATTCCGTAAGAAATACAAAATATTTAAAAAGTATTAGACATGAACCCATGTGCCTCGAATAATTAAGAAAATTTGATTTAAATATGCGTAGTTTGAAAGTAGTTTTGAGGTTGACTAATGTTTCATATAGAGATGTTTTTTTTTAACATGTATAGGTAATTTTATAGAAATCGATGCATGCCGTCAGTCTGTTGATAAATATTTATTTTAGAATTTAAAGGTACTAAGTTCCAAATACATTTTCTCATTGCTTTCTTCTACGATAACTATGTAATTTACTATATTTTACATATTGGGGCTTTTTATTGGATTTTTGGGTGATGCGGTTGGAGACCCATCACCAAAAACCTTTATTTTTACCATCTTTTCCCCACTCAACTTCCATAAGTGGCTGAGGAATTTATAATTCCTTAGCTCTGGTTACCTGGTTCTGGTATGTATGTATGTTTATTTTACATAGAATACCATGACCGTTATAAAATAAGCAGACGGTAAATAACCACTCTCAAATAATTTGATTAAAAACACCTGGGTGTAAAATGAACAATGGATAAGCAAGCATATCTTGATCTCTAATCTTTTATCCAGTATTTTCCAATCAGGCAGACAATAGTTGGACAAATCAATCTAACACTAACAATGTTTCGTGAAAAAATCAAGGTTGTATAATGAAAGTACGAATCGTACAGTAAGCTACAATGGTATTGGAAAACGCTAAGGGTATAAATGATTACTTGGTCTATCTGATATTTATAGATATTTTGTTTTAAGAAGAAAGAAAGAAAGAAAAACATTTATTCGCTGCTACACACGTACAAAGGAAGACACAGCACAAAAATAAGTATATACAAACACACAGAAAAATTATAATAAAAAGACAATATCATACACATTTTCAAGTTATTCGTGTATTTACTATGTTATTTCTTATTACCTCTTCCAGGTCTCTGGGCATATACTGTGTATATTGGTTAAAAATACAAAATGGGAAGATTTATTGCCAAAAGCGTATTTACCAATTTTCCTTAACTCCCTCTATATTTAATTTGGTTTCTCATGCCATTGGTTTTTGCCGTGTAGTGCAACCTTAGAATGTGACTACCGCTTTCTACCCACAGGTGTCATAAGAGGCGATTAAGGGGGCTTTTTTGGAGATCCATCACCAACGATACTTTATTTCTACCATCTTGTCCTTTATCAACGTCCAAAGGTGGCTGAGGAGTTCCCAGCTCTGTAGCTCTGGCTACCCGTCTGTATATATGTATGTATGTATTTTGTTTTCAGGTTATTCGTGTAACTTTGAGCAGCTGACATACTTTAAGCGAAGTTTTATACATCTTACCACGCCTTTGAGGATACACGGTGTTAATAATAAGTTGAGTAACATAAAAAAACATAAATAAACGTTCACGCCGTTTTATCCCCGAAGGGGTTGGCAGAGGTACCAATACTTCTGAACTCACATGGCAGCGCCATCTAATGTCCACAGAAGGTACCCACGTTTTGCTTAGACAGTGTACTCACGTGATAGGGGGCAGGCCTATCGCCGTTTTGTTCGAATACACTGTCACATGACTAAGTACAACTCAGCCATGTGGGTTTCCTCACGATGTTTTCCCTCACCGTTAACAACCATGATAAATAAGTTGAGTGTTGGTTAAAATACAATATGAAAAGATTTATTGCCCAAAGGCGTATTTTAATTATTGCCGAAATTATCTAATTCGCCACTACCTTTTTTATTTCATTAAGTTTCTCGTTCGTTTTAAGAAAAAAATCATTAGTTTTAAATGCAACGTTGCCATAGTAGCACAGCCTACCCTGGTACCTAAATGTCTATCTATAGAAAACTCATAGAAATAATCTTAGTCGACTGTACTTAGCGTGGTGTACACGGATTGTTATGTGGCAGGAAACAAAGAATGCTAAGACATCGATAAGAAGACAATAAACAATAACACTGGGACTATTGCAAAACCGCTACTGCCATGTGTTACGTTGTATTAATTAATTGAGAGTTCTTTATAGAACCTGATGATGTGCTGAGGAATTTTAGTATATTTGCTTTGTTTTTAGGTTACACTTTTACGTAGATACATATACTCACGGCTATAAATCCCTAGAAGAGGTAGCCAGAGCTTCGGAATAAGAAATTCCACAGCCACTTTTGGAAGTTGAGCGAGGAAAAGATTGAACATTAAATGTTCTTGGTGATGGGTCTCCAATCGCATCGCCCAAAAATCACTTAATAAGCCCCAACACCCTTAGCCGCCTCCTACGAACACCCATGGGAAGAAGTGGGGTAGTGCTATACAGCAAAAGGAATAGAATATCTTAACAATTGGTATTTGATCATCGCAGTAAAGAACGCGTCTGAAAACCATACCCTAAAATACATGACAACATACAAGAAAATTAGAGAGGTGACAAGCCAAGGTGCTCGCATAAACAGACATAGATCAATATAATGAAACAGCGGTAAGACAATACAACAGATGCAGATACGCAAATGACAATGGCGCGTGTAGTGAAATGCGCGCGTGGGCTTAATCGGAGGGGCCGGGCCGAAATAGGTGAGCGGGTTGCAACAGCTGTTAGTGTTGCTCCTTATGCTATTACTATGATAAATATGAATTGGTTTTGTGGTCTATGAGTTAGGAGAATGAAGAATTAGGTTCGATTCTTCAACAGTTGGTTTAGGGTTTTGTTGACTGAACTTGATGGCCGAAAAAAATGAAACGAAGCAAGGAAGCTTCGAATAAAATGTTGGTACTGGCTTGTATCAGGCGAGTTGGCCGGAAAGTTGGCTTATGGACCAATCATCTGTCTCAAAATAGACTTGAGCTCCTCAGTAGAGACATAGAAAGGCTATTGATGAAATAGAATAAACTACTTATATAAATGCTTTTTACGGTTCGTACGGTTTTTATGAATAATAGATAATTTATACTTCGATAATTAAGATGATACAATGAGATACAATACAAAACACTTATCTCCCTAGGGGAGGTCTTTTGGTGTGAATTATATAAGGTTTGTTTTTGTAGTTAATAGTTATTATAACTGTTATTTCTTACCCAAAAACTTAGACTCTTCTTCTATGTTAAGATTCTTAGTCACATTTTAAATTTTTCAAAGAAAATGCTTTCATACTATCAAAGGAAAATATATACTTGAATAATTAATTCATTAAGTAATTACGAATATCGTAAATACTCGTATCTTAGAAGAAATGCGTATTCGTATTTCCATAAAAGCATTCCGCAAAAGTTTTCAAAAGAAATTCGTGTCTGCAATTTCAATATCATTAATAGCAATGGCGGTAAATTCACAAAGAGGTTGTATATTGATTTGCACTGAAGATGTGGCATTCATTTTGTGCCTTTTTCGCGTAAATTTAAGAAGACACCTCTTCCCATTCTTTTCGTTCTTCAGAGAAGGCTTGTTTGCCTTTTAAGAGACGAACATTGTTCCTCTTCTTATCTATCGTCTTGTTTCTGTGATTTTGTACCTATAAATTCTTACTGGATGTATTCAATAGGACCATTTTTCACTTAACATATTCTCACGGCTGATTTTGTATTGAGTGGTTGGAGGGTGGAATTAAATTATTTAAGACTTATTTTAAATTTTGCATCTCTAGGTCTCTCTTTGAATACACAATAAAATATATGTACATATATTAAGTTTCAATGACTTGTGTTTCCCAATATTCACCTTGAAATGGGCACGAAAACGTATTTAGATTAGCATAATTCATTTAAGTATTTGGTATAAAAATATATTTTATTTGTAAATTAATATTAAAAAAACTCATATTAAATACCGGATTTCAACTCAGGAAAATAAATAATAGTATTAATCTATGAAATATGAATAAAAGTTAATAATAAAAGAAATTTAATAAAACCTACAAATGAAAGTAAAATTTTTAGAGGAATATTCGAACTAACAAGGTACTAACATGTTTAGTAACTAACTTCAGACTACGTCGTAAACACGGTACCAAAGTAAAAAAAACAGTAAAAAATGTTACCACATTTAGTTACCCAGAAAATCCATATTAATTTGCATTTACGTTAAGAAAACAAGCAACAAGTTCTAATTACGCGACGAGCTAGTATTTACAAAGTGCAATGCAGCAATCGAATCTTTATTGTCCAATGTAAGGGCCGGGTATACACTGGATCTACACTAATTAAATCTAAGTGCGCATGCGATTGAATTCATTAAAATAGCGATTTTCGTGTGCGAGCATCTGATAGGGAGTGGCCTGGGCGACACTTCCTGCTTAGTTTACCGCTGATATTAGTACGGGAATTTACCTTAAATGAATTTAATATTTTAGTCTTGGTTTAGTCGTAAATTTTGTTTGTTCCAAAAAGGATTGGGTTTCTGAAGTAATAATAAAACAGTAACTAATTATAAAAGTTTTTTTTTACAAATAAATGAACTGCATTCATTTGTTTGGTCTTGGTTTATGTTTAAAGTAGCCGAACCGGCAAACGTTGTTTTACCATATAAATTATATCTAGGGACTTTCTAGTCGATAAAATAAAAATAAAATGTTATGGGTGTACAACCCTTAGCACTTAGGAGCAAGAAATTTTTATAAACCTATTCTCAGACCTACCGAAAGTATAAGAAAAATTTCATTTAAATTGAGTCAGCCGTTTTTGTAGTAGTTTGATAACAAACGCTGTGGCACTTGAATTTTATATATTATATAAAAAACTTAACAATCAACCTCATATTGTCTTTTTAATGCTTAAAAGTAATCACTAGAAAAAACACATACACAAATAACAATACTGAACTTTTCTATTTTGTTTCCAATCACCTTTCAATATTAGATATCTGAACTCCGATCATTCAGCCACAAATGGCCCGCGGCGACAGTTTACTAACCATAGAGTTTGTAAGAGCATGCAAACATTCCAAAAAGGTTATAAATTATGATTCAACTAACCTTCTCAATAATGACCTAATGCCTGACAAACTGTCATAGGTCTGCAACGGATATTCAGTTACAATTTTAAATTACTGTTTTATTTATTAATAACTTTTTATTTATATGTTATAAAAATAAATATAGTATTGGTTAGTTTTATAACTGCTTTTTACGATATTGTATTACTAAACTGTCTCATATCTGAAACGTTCATGCCGTATATCCCCGAAGAGGTTGGTAGAGGTACTAATACATCTGAACATCACGTGACATTGTTACCTGGTGTTCAGAGTACCCACGTTTTGCTTGGACAGTGTACTCATGTTATTTTTCTCACCGCTAACCATGATAAATTAACCCGGGATTTGAACCCCAATCGTTAGCATGATAAGCGGTGTTCTACCTACTAAGCTATCACGGTTGCTTTTAATATCAATTGGTACAATCAAATATATATACTTTTAGTTAAAAGCTAATATATATCAGCCATCATCCTAAGTCTGTAATCTTAATTTTGCTTACCTTAATAATATAAAAAACTACGCTACCCGTGTGAAGCGGGGCCGATCCACTAGTCTCAAATAATTGTTACCACAAGGAGTTCCTTAGTGAAGAACATTTCCCCCTGGACAATTCAACTTAAAAGTCTTACTGACTAGCAAGCAAAATAATATGCAATGCAACTTTGTCTTTAAGTGCCTCTAGCGTGATCGGTGTCTAGATAGAACAACAGCAGTAACAAATAAAATATACCAAGCTCTGATCCAGGATTGGTGCAACTGGTTTGTATTTCGCATAATGGCACGGAAGTCAAGTGCTGCCATAGATCATCAGCTACCCTGCCCATTAGAGGATGGTGTTGACTTGATGGTCTGATTAGACTCAGTTAACATGAAGGTGCGCGTTCAAGGAAATGTTATTTATTTAGAGTCAAAAGAACAAGTATTTAAAATAGTCTTTGATGATGTTGTTTGATACGTTGTTGGCAATATTAAATAAATCCAATAGATGGTCCATTAGGGAACATTTAAAGTTAGTAAGTCAACGCGATTTTCACGTTAAACGTCACGTGAAAGAGCAGGATGATTTTACCTATATATAGGCGTGAAGAAGTAAAAATTGAAATAAAAGATTACATTTCATGTTAAACTAACAATTACTGAGAATAATATACTAATACTAACGAAAAATAAATAAATAAATAAACGAAGGTTACTTCTTCCCTAGATAGTAAGAGGTTTTTGCAGTCGCAAATTATTTATTATATCATTTGTGGTCGAGTGAGCAACATTAATGTGATGAGCATAAATGATTGTTTTTAGTCTTGGATGTTTTTATATGTACATACATACATATATACATATACTCATGGCTATAAATCCCAGGAAGGGGTAGCCAGAGCTAAAGAATCAGAAATTCCTCAGCCACTTTTGGAAATTTGAGTGGGGAAAAGATAGTAAAAGTAAAGGTTGTTGGTGATGGGTCTCCTACCGCATCGCCCAAAAATCCCTTAATAGCCCCATACCGTTAGTCGCCTCTTACGTACACCCACCGGAAGAAATGGGGTAGTGCTATTCTAAACCGACACTACACGGCAAATATGGTTTACGGTTATTATATGTGTATTATATAATATTAAATATATCGTTGTGTATGTGTATCCCATCATAATACAAGTCTTACTTATTTTGAGGCTAACTTGATCTGTGTATAATAAGCCCGTAAACTTATTTATTTATTTAAAACAAACAATGTAGTTGAAAAGAAGTAGATTTTCCGATTTCTCCAGCGTTCGAGCGCAGAATAAAAACCGAGACCGCAATTAAATTTGATCGACACATTTGCACGCGCACTTGCTCAATCGGTTAAACCGCACTCGAGTTTCACTTACCAAGAGTACAACTAACATATGTATGTATGTATGTAAATGTTTACCATTTTAATGATTTTTAGCCTTGGTTTAAAATTGTTGAATTGTTGGTAGTGTTTTTGTTATACGTAGATGCAGACAATACACTGGAGTTTCAGAAATCAGACACTGATTAAACCGTCCATCATAGACGTAACAGGCCCGTGATGATGATGATCTTGTTATTGACACAATGGTTTAGTTGAAATTTTGTAAAGAAACTTTTGAAGTATAGAATTATATTTACCCCATGTCTTCTTGTAATTACCCGTTGAATGTGCTTATTAAAACGAAGCGCACGATGAAAACTTTAGAGGCATCAATCAATCTATTGCCCGTAAATAAAAAATTTGGCTAATCAATGAATCATTTATGATAGGCAATTAACATCCTCACCATCATCCCGATTACGCTTAAAAAAATAGCCTCTAAATAATAGCCTCTAGCCTCCCCTAGTCCCATAAATCGCCTTATAAGACAACTTTAAAAATATTCCACACGTATCGTTATTTAAGACTCAAGAATAACGCGAAACCTCAACATTACACAGCATAATTGCTTTACTTAAGTCGGTTAAAAACCCGAGCATACGTAATGTACAGACCACCGACATCACTTTCACTATCTGCGAGCAAATTAAGGTGATGATTTCAAATTCACTTTTATTAGTGAAACGCTTTTGCTGTTAACATTAACCTTGCGTTTTACGGTTTGCTGAGTCTGGTTTATTACTGCGTTATAATATCAGAAATTTGCAAGAATGCTTTTGATTATTTTGGAATAATTTAAGGAAAGATGGAACTCCAGAGTTAAAAGCAAAGAGATTTGCCAGGAACCTACGTTGTGGTGTTGGATAGTGTCCCAAATCAGGGTGTTAGTATACGTAAAAAAACTTATCTATTTATCAATAATGTCTCGCCTATATTGTGAATTAGTAGCCAGATATCGCATATCAGTTTCATTAATACATTCTCTCATACATCAGCGTTTTTGTACGCTTTAAATTTGCTTAACCTTAAAGGCATTTCATATTTACTATGAAAGACTTTAGCCTATGTATTACTCAAGTTGTATTGATGTTCTCGTGACTGATCTGGCGTGGGCCGCTTAGAACTAGCTCATTCGTGATCGAAATTGTGCAACGCCAATTATAAAAACTACTTGCCAAATTGTTCACAATTGACAAACATTAGTCTAATTTTTGAATGCTATCTGATTTGACTGGTTTTTGGTGCTGCCAATTCGTTTGATTGATATCTAAATTGATGTATGTTTTACTGACAGCATGACATTTCTTTTCGCATATATTACATTTGGTTAATTGATTGATTTTTCAGAATTTAAATAGCTAGATATTCAAATTAACTTTTTATTGTATCACGAAATAAAAAATCATTAATGTTCACAAGCATAGTACTCAGATTATATGCTGTTGCAGAATAATTTAATTCAAAACTTAACTGAATAAGAACTTCGGACCCGTAATGGAGAAAACGGAGATGATGGATCTCGGTGTCGTGACTTTTGTGACATTTGCGTTTGTTTAGAGTCTAAAAACAAAATATATAATATAAATAAAATTTAGAGTATAAGTATACAAGGAATAGGCTAAGGTTGCCTTAAAGTGTGCCAATCGGATGTTCCGCAAACTTAGTCAAGAGGTTTTACTTAGTGTTGAAAACAAGTTCAAATTGCATTAAAAAACCCCACAAATTTTAGTAAAGACACTATTTCCAATTTAACCTGTCTCTCTTTTGACAAAGAGATAAAATTATAGAGCGGCAAATTTTCACGACTCAACTGTAATAACCATGTCGATAGAACATGGCAAAACATTATTATATCATAGACAACCAAGAAATACGAATATCACAGTGCAGACTATTAAAAGTAGGGCAGCCACGTGCCATGAAGGTTTTAATCTGCAGCCACGCTTAGCTCAGCTTAAGTTTTGCAATTCAATGGAAAGATTAAGTACTGCAGCGTATAGTAATAATTAGAGCATTTGTTAAACACCTGCGGTTACAAAACATTGTAATGTTGTGTTGTTTCAACTTTCTAACAGGATATCTTTAGGGTATATCCGTAAAAGTTAATTTCATATCTATACATACTCGTATATTAATAGTTCAGATTGGACTACAAATATTTTGTATACAACACCGTTTTTCTGAACAACTGTGTATTAATAATAATTGCCGTGTAGCACCAGCTTAGAATGTCACTACCCCTTTCTACCCACGGGTGTCGTAAGAGGCGAAGGTTATAGGGCTTTTTTAAGTGGTTTTTGGGCGATGCGGTTGAAGACCCATCACCAACGATACTTTGCTTCTACCATCTTATCCTCTCATCATCATCATCATCATCAGCCTTTAGACGTCCACTGCTGGTCATAGGCCTCCCCCAATGATATCCACAACGACCGGTCCTGTGCTGCCCTCATCCACCGGCTTCCCGCGACCTTGACCAAGTCGTCGGTCCACCTTGTGGGAGGCCTACCCACACTGCAACGTCCTGTACGTGGCCGCCACTCCAGAACCTTCGAGCCCCAACGGCCGTCGGTTCTGCGTGCAATGTGCCCTGCCCATTGGCACTTCAGTTTTGCAATTCTTCGGGCTATGTCAGTGACCCCGGTTCTTCTAAGGATCTCCTCGTTACGGATTCGATCGCGTAGTGAAACTCCTAACATAGCCCTCTTGTTTTGTCTTCTATCAACATCCAAACGTTGCTAAGGAGTTTCAAGCTCTGAAGCTCTGGGTACCCCTCTTTGGGATTTATGGCCGTAAGTTTATGTATGTAGTATGTAATGCGTGATTTAACTTTCTTTTCGATCATAATTAATGTTGCAATTATTTGGATACGTGAGGAACAATCTCTCTTGATACTGAGATTGAAGCCTATGTATGATGTACTATAATTATCTTTTTTGCTGAAGCTTGTATTATTATAAAATAAACTCTATAATAGAAAGTTATGGAAGTTTTACTTTAATGTTTTTATAAACAAGTATTCTAAAAAAATAAAAAGCAAGAAATAAGATGATGAAATTCGGTGTTCTCCGATAATACTTACTTAATAAAAGAAAATATGGTTATTTATTAAAATCTTTTACCAAATGTAAGCTACTTCTTTCAGAAGTGATTCATGCTAAAAATCTACCGACTAACAAAAATAGATTCTAATCAATTGTATCTATGAAAAAACACGACACAATGTGCAGGGAGGTTTTCTGCTGTAGTTTATATTAAAAGGCATCAAACATTTTCCATCATAAAAACCTTGGCTATATATATTTATGTAATAAAATGATTAAAACTCATTATTAAACAACTCAACCATACTCAATCCAAACAAAACAAAATAATCTCTTAACACCCTCATCACAACTCTTAATTTTACGATGAAAATAAAATTGACAACCTTGAATAAAAGGTCAACAATCAACATAAAAGGGTACTTTCATCAATAAGAACTGACCTCATGCCATCGAACCCATCATCAGAGCCGTTGATCGTGAGTACCGGCGCGCGCGCATAAGCCTTCGCCACTCGGCGGTTCCTCTCGAATACTATCACTTTCGCCCAGATCTCGTCGTCTATTTGGGTCCATTTGTCGAGGACCTCTTGTATGTGTTCCTGGAAAGAAAAATGTAATTAGAATGATGATGGTAGTAGTGCGAGGTTGTTAGGATCGTGTAAAGTTGTTAAATATTGGGTGACATTAATTACAAGCAGAATTTGTGCCGTGCTGGACGTCACTACCCCTTTCTACCCAGGGATCTCGTAGGAGGCGACTATGGGGCTTTTTTAAGTGGTTTCTGGCGATGCGGTTGGAATCCCATTACTAACGATACTTTATTTCTACCGTCTTTTTGAAGAATTTGAGAACACTGAAGCTCGGGCTACCTCTTTTTAAGATTTACGGTATGTAATTTGAAAGACTGGCAAAGACTAGGTTATTTCTTCATTATAATTATAAGCCAATAGACGTATAAGTAAACTGCTGGGCATGGGCCTCCCCTAAGAAACATACAACGACCGGCCCTGTGATGCGTTCATCGGCTCCTCGCGACATTTACCAAGTCATCACTTCCACCTTGTGATATATCACTGAACATATATTTAGGTTAATAAATTATCTTATTTTTAATATAAGTTTTCCTTTTATATGTTTCTCTTTTTAGAAGTGACGAACATCCATATCCAATATTGCGGTGTTCTGCAGAAAAACTAGTTATCAGTTGTAGGCTAACACATTTTTAAATAAAACCTCTTGTGAACATACATATTTGATAAAATAAAACTATTTTAAATGAATACTTCAAAACATTAAATCTCAATTAATTCAAGTAATAAAATTCATGGCACCGCTCTGCACTTTAGGTATTTACAGCACTATCTCTGTTTTGTATTATTTTGCGAGATCTTGTTTTAAAGGTGACTTTTCAAAGTATCCTATTTCTTTGTTCAACTTATTTTAACATACTAGTCTTTTAAAAATTCTACACCTGCTTTTACTCTAATAAATAAACAACAGGACTGGTTTTTTGGCAGTCAAAACACAATGAGTCATACAAGTTTTTAGCTAAGTAATTCATTAAAATTTTAATTTCCTGTCTTTTCCGATCGGTGTAGTGTGAAAGGACTAACTTCTTAAAGGTAGCAGGAGATTTTACGTTATTGTAGAAAGTGTATGTTTTTTACCGTATTTCCACCTCAACTTGAAAGTGCTATAGATAGACATTATATATTATAGCCGTGAGAGTTATTAAGTAAGTTGTTTTTATGAGATCCTTAAGAAACGATGTAATTAAAGCCTAAACGGGCATCTTTCGACAATATTGCATTGTACGACCTTGCTGCTTCAAACGAGGTGTTTAATCTCATATTACTTAAAAGATATTAATCCGTGCGTTACTTTAGACTGCTGCCATTGTGAAGAAAAAAAAGGAGGAGCGATTTCGAACGCTCACGAAATATATACGAAACTTTTTAAACTCTGAATTCGACAGATTAATACTGATTATTTTAGATTTTGCTGTTGATTTCATATTCATAAAATAGAAAATTCTTTATTGCACAAAAAATTAAAACATATTAAAAACTCAATATTATTGAATGGAAATACAATTGGCAGCCCTATAACCAAAGCGATCTCTTTTAGGCAACCTTTCGGATAGTATGATCAATAAATTAATGGCTTTATAATACTGATCAGGTTTTTTAAGTTTCAGCAAAGTTAGTTTTTTGTTATATTTCAAGAAAATATAGTTAACTTTTAACATGTAACAGTGTATAGTAGTGTCAGTGAAAGAGCATCAATATACTCTACTCTCACGTGATGCAAGAATCGCGTCAATTTCCTGTTTGATCTAATTTTCTAATATTGTAGTAGCAACCTTTAATAAATAATCTCTTTCTTTAAGTACCTATAATTTTAATTTTCCAGAGAAATGTGATAGTTCTATCAGCTCCGTGAATATCGCTCACCGCCTATCACTATATGCCCAGTCTAAATTGTCGCAACAGCACATGACATCGGGCAGCCGTCATACTCGCAACTCGTTCTGCTCTACTTACGTCAGTTTCCACTGCAGGGTGTACACCGTACGGTTTACCAAGATTACGCTGCTATCGATTTTCAAGCATTTTAACTAACTATATTACATGTGAGGGATTGACTGATCTGTCTAATAGAATGGTTGCTAGAAATAGCTTGTTTTTCCGCTATGTGGAAAATACTAAACACTGATTTATTCTCTTTAGTTAATACTTTTGTGTTCACTTGAAGATATTTTAAGACCCCTAAAAACAAGTGTTATTAAAACCAAATAACAAAGACAAGAAGTCTCATGACTACGTATAATTCTGTTCAATTTCACGATGTTTTACCTCGCTTTTATTAACGTTGATGATGACCTACAGTAAAGACACATTTGTACTGGCTTATTCTAGAATAGAGAATAATATTATAAGTTTATAACAAATTGTGGATGTAAACCTAAGTCCCTCTGAATCAGAGGCAAAACTGTTTCCCAACAAGCGACTAAAGTTCTGAATTATATTCTCTAATACCTTTATTTTAACTTACTCATTCATGAGTTTCAAATTATTTGCAAAAATAAATTCAACGGCCTGTGTGTGTTCGTTTTTTATTGTTCCATTAGATAACCAACCACGAATCACAAAACTCAACTTACAATCAGTTTCTCTCATCAATGTACAGTGTATGTTTGATTACCACTATTACGATATGTAATCGACCTGTTAAATATGAATTTACATAACAAATTTCTCCTTTCAAAGAACAATTATAGCCGAAGTGTTGATAGGTTTCGGTGTTTGAGTGTTGTGTTTGCCTTGTTCGTTTGACATGAGAGTATGAAAGTTGTTTGAAGAATGTTTGTTTTGTTTGTAATACGTTTTATGAATTGTAACTCTTGCAAGTTGTACCGCTAAGATTGGTTTTTGAAGTTTTGAAATAGTTTGGGTAACGGTCTTATGGGAACGCATTTTTTACATAATAATAATACCAATTTGCAAGTTTGCTTAATCATTAAAAAAAAATATTTATTGGCTCATCAGAACATATTACAATATATTATGAACCTTTCTCTCAAAAGGGTTGCCCGTAGAGTGAGAGACAGTATTATGTGATTAGCTTTAATGTCTCCCATATCAGTTTACAAAACTGTGAATGTTATATCAGCATAATGAGTACAGATCTTTCAGCAGATATTAAGGTTTACTTCGTCAGTGAAATAGGCAGTTGGAGGTTTTTAATTATGCACCTTTTATAGCATCCCTTGCGTAAAGCTTTCTTACATACATATACTCACGGCTATGAATCCCTACAAGGGGTAGCCAGAGCTCCAGAGAAGAAATGCCTTAGCCTTTGGAAGTTGAGTGGGGTAAATATTGTAAAAAAAAGGTTGTTGGTGACATTCTTACAATACCCAATACAGTTGATATATTTTAACCCCTTTTTTCATTATATATTTAACACAATTTAATACTGATTACAACTGAAAAGCGGAAGAAATTGCATCAAATGTTAACCTCTCTCCTCTCTTTTGTGTTACGACTGACAAGTGCGCGAAATAAACGGGATGTTGTCAGTAATGAAACATAAGCTTTCGTTGCAGTCACGGCCTTCATTCGCCTCACAGTGCCTGATCAAACCATTATGTCGGAAACATTCAATGGTGACTCGTTAAGGAATGGTGCTTGTATTCGCAAGTTGGGGCTTTGATTCTGCTAAATGTGGAATATTTTGAAGGTAGTAAGGGTTCGAAAAAAACTGAATTTATTTTAGACAATCAACATTAGGAACGTTGCTGTGTAGTGTCGGCTTAGAATAGCACTACCCCATTTCTTCCGGAGGGTGTACATAAGAGGCGACTAACGGACTTGGGGCTTTTTAAGGGATTTTTGGGCGATGCGGTTGGAGATCCATCACCAAAAACCTTTATTTTTACCATCTTTTCACCACGCAACTTCCAAAAGTGGCTGAGGGATTTCTAATTCCTTAGCTCTGGCTACCCCTTCTAGGGATTTATAGTCGTAAGTATATGTATGTATGTATTAGGAACGTAAAGTTCATGTTCTATTTAGCTTTGGTTTAACTCCCGTCTGTTCAATCCGTCTTCCTTATTTTCAGCTTAGTCAGTTACATTATGAAGTTACGGAATCAAATTGAAGTTGTAGTTAAACAAATTGTTTAAATCATTATTTTCTCTAATGTCAAATGCTAGAATTGATATGGGGAAGTTAATGCTCTCTCCTCAATGATTTTTATGTAAAGATCTGAACTTCGGATAAAAGTATATGAAACCAACATTTTTTTAAAATATTTTAGTAATTTGAAAAATACTTGTCTCAAACACAAACAAAAGCGCTAATTTACTGTTTCTAACTTAAAAATCTGGGAGATGTACAACTTTTAATTGATTTCACCAATTCATTAAAAGTACATCCCTTATTCAGTTAGTAGAATTGGAAATAGTTTTCATGCTGCATCATCGTGCAGATTTATAAGCGAGCCCTCTAGTTTAGTAGCTTAATTTCGAGTCCTTTTAAGGCCTATTATGCATTGCCGTGTCAGGGATCAAGTTTCATTTGTAGCATACCACAGTGACTCTTAGTTTTGTGGACAATGAAAAAGTGTTGCAAATAGAAGTTTGAATAGATTTATGAATACAGAAGATATTATATCGGTTTACATTTTGTTACAGCCACCGTGATAGCTCAATGGGTAGAACAGCGGTTATCGTGCAAACGACTAGTGTTCGAATCCCGGGTCGGGCCTACACCAATTTGTCTTTTCTGAAGACATATGTGTGGTTAATTTAACATGGTTGTTAACGGTGAGGGAAAACATCGTGAGGAAACCCACATGGCTGATTTGTACTTAGTCATGTGACAGTGTATGTGTGTCTTGAGTACACTGTTCATGCAAAACGTGGGTACTCTGAACACCAGGTGACAAAGTCACGTGATGTTCAGAAGTATTAGTACCTCTGCCAACCCCTTCGGGGCTATTCGGCGTGAACGTTTATGTTATGTTATGTTACATTTTGTTTATAAAATGATCAAATTTGTTGAAACCAAACTCGTATTATGCAGCTTACTGCTTATTAGCGTATGGCTGTAGAATATAGAGTCAGAAATTGGTAGCCAGAGCTTAAAAGTCAAATAAAATTCGAAAACTTATGAAAGTTTAGAGGGTATTGATTATGGAATAAAGGACTGTTGTTGTTGAAGTTCCACCTGAAATGTAGTTTTCCTTTAATCTGACGGCAAATTCCGTTTCCGTGTAGTGCCGGCTTAGAATAGCACTACCCAATTTCTTCCGGTGGGTGTACGTAAGAGGCGACTAACGGTATTGGGGCTTTTAAGGGATTTTGGACGATGCGGTTGGGGACCCATCACCAAAAACTTTTGCTTTACCATCTTTTCCCCACTCAACTTTCCAAAAGTGGCTGAGGAATTTCTAATTCCTTAGCTCTGGCTACCCCTTCTAGGGATTTATAGCCGTGAGTATATGTATGTATGCAAATTGTTTTTTTTTCAAAATTAATGTCTTGGCGACAATAGCAATAGCTTTGGCCAACCTTGTTTCAATTCAATTTAAAGCTTATTAGTAACCTTGTTGGCTGTCTCAAAAATCTAGATATGTACTAATAGTTTAGTCCACGATACATAACTGTAAGTTGTTATAATTATACGGTTCACAATATGGGGCAACCAAGATCGCGATAGTTACACAGTGGTTAGTGACAAGGCTACCACACCCTGCCCTGCTTGCCTTATCTCGCAGCTGTAATGTATTCAATATCTCATTTTGTTTGTATAGATCCGTATTAAAGTTATTGCTGTGGGCCGAGTATTTATTGAATGTTTGCGGCTTTTCTGTTTCGGAATTGATTCTTTATTCATTTGAATATTAGCGAAATGCAGTGGAATTGCAATGTCGCTTATTAGAAACTGTAACAGCTGAGATTTTATTTAGTCCTATAACCGTAATATCACTTAAGATGTGGATTTTCAGGTAAAAGTAGCTGATTGTCAATAAAAATCTCATCTCTCTTCTTAACTATGTATTCAGTAAGACTTATGTAATCAAAGATTAGGGACTGCTTTGAACTGCTAGGAAATATATTTTTGCTTTTGAAACTATGATATTTCTTTGTTGTTGATCCTCATTTGTTAAGATGAACGGAATTCATGTTTTCTAAATATCACAAAACGAATTCATAAAACCTTAAGGGTTTTGCCTTTAACTTATAGTAACATATTTTACTTGATTGCCAAATGGCATGAAAGCCTTTATAAATACAGACTTTAATTGCAACAGACAGCAGTAGGGATTTAAGCAGCAATCTTTAATCAAAAAGGCTAGACTAAGGATTAAAGCGATCTAGGCCAGGCTAGATTAATGTCACGTTGTAGTACTGAACATAAACAATAGTAAAACCAGTTGCGAACCGCTCTACAATACACACTAGTTGCTCTGTAATAACCTCGGGAATGGAGACAGTAACTCTGGTACTCCCGCACGTGGTTTGTTCTTGAACAATATATCTATTGTTTCAAGTTTGTTCAAATGTGTTTACGCATATGATGGTATATATGATATATACCATCATATGATAGCTGTGTAGTGTCGGCTTAGAATAACACTACCCCATTTCTGCCGGTGGGTGTACGTAAGAGGTGACTAACGGTATTGGGGCTTTTAAGGGATTTTTGGGCGATGCGGTTGGATACCCATCACCAACAACCTTTATTTTACCATCTTTTTCCTACTCAAATTTCCAAAAGCGGCTGATGAATTTCTAAATCCTTGGCTCTGGCTACCCCTTATAGGGATTTCTAGGCGTGAGTATATGTATGTATGTATGTATGTATGTATATATGATAGGATCTATAAAATAATATTAACTATGAAAGGTGACTAAGTGACTTTAATGGATCAATGATATCTAGATGTAGTTGAGTTCTTTTTTGATAAAAGTCAACTTGTTTGAGAGTAATAAAACGCTGTTTTATTTTGTTAATGGTATTTCAGTTAGAGAATAATAAAATATGCAGCAGCTTATTAACTAGTATCTAAGATATTATCGGATCTACTCGTTGGTGGATATTATCATGTAAAAACAAAACTTTAGAAGTACAACCTTCTACATGCAGAAACTCACGTCGCCTTACTAGTTTCAGAAAAAAATGTTTTATAGTAAGATCTTTATGGACCAGCAGAAATGTCAACTACTTTTTCGACGACCTTGTTCAAAATTAAATATTTTTGGTACCAGTCGTTTCCTAAAATAAAAATAATCTTAAGAGATTGAATTCTGATTTGAGATCTGACAAACAAAAATATATTAACAGAAATACAAGGTTCGCTTTATTTTTTGTGAGTGCAGGGTAAGTAAAGTAGACCTCTTTTTTGAAATAATGCTTAATAAGTGTCTAGGCCGTCGTCTTTTACTCTTACATATTTTTCATAAACTATACTTAACTGTAGAAGAGAGAAGAAGAATGAAAGTAGAGTTAATGCAGTGGAAATGAGATCCCTCAGAAGTATATGTAATATAAGGCTGTGTGATAGAGTGATCCGTGAACGAGTAGGTTTGAAAGATGACGTAGTATGCAAGATAGAAAAAGGAACGTTGAGGTGGTTTGGGCACATAGAGAGGATGAATGAAAATAAAGTAGCGAAAGAGATATATAGAGCCAATGTGGATGGGATTGTTAGTAGAGGACGGCCTCGTAAAACGTTTCTGGACCAGATAGAAAACGTTCTTATAAAGGCGGGGGTCCGAAGTGAGAAGAATAAAAGAGCATGTACGAGAAGAATAATGAATGTAAGGGAAGCAAGAGAGGTTTGTCAGGATCGTACTAAGTGGCGATCGATAGTCTCTGCCTACCCCAATGGGAATAATGGGCGTGAGTATAAGTAAGTAAGTAAGTTAACTGTTAATTTAGATATCAAAACGACATCACTTACAAATCCAAATAGTGCCACAAAAAAATATATCCAAACATAAGTCATTCGGTTCAAAAGAAAATGTTCTCCATTTGCATACGCGCAATTCGCAGTAGGCAAGCGAGATAGCCGGCCTTGTGACGTCACACACTTCCGTGGTCCACATTCCGCTCCAACTCGTTATTATAAAAGTAGGCTGTAGCTATTTTTAATTTCATAGTCATATGCAGTTGGAATAACTGGTAAAGGTTCTGTATTGAACAGACTGATTTACATGAGGTTCAATATGTTTGGTATATTTTCTTAGTCTCTAGTTTTTGCCGCACAGTATTGTTAATAATTTATGTCACAGTAAAAATATCACACAATATTTACACGGCGAGCAACGTTTTTTATACTTTTGATTGGATAGTTGATCCTTATTGAAAAACTAATATTTTAAATTGGCGTCTTTACTCGAAGCAAAATTAATGTTGCGAGCTAAATTAATTCGTCATATCAAACGACTAATATTGAATTTCGGATCATAATTCGAAGTGCATAAATAAATCCACACATTAAGATAATAAAAAAGGATACAGTGAACATTTTGGCAGATGTATCGCTAAAAAACAAATTGATTCAAACATTTTTTTTGCGATAAGAGACTTTGCCATTACTTGGGATCCGAAATAAAGATTCATTCATTTTAACGCTGGTGATAAATCTTCTTTTTCAACCCATCTTAATAATATTTAGACTTCAATTCAGCTATTCTAAGCTTGTGTTGTGAAAGATGGTGCAGTAACCATTAATCATAATTAATAGAACTTGTATTTGTTTTATTTTAATATATTATTAATATCAGACTACCTTTTATTATAAATTATGATTCAAATGAATTCCTATATTTATTGAGTTAAGAAGAGTTTTTTTGTTACATCGAATTAAATTTAAACAACTTTTAAAGTAATTTAACTCTAAGATCTTCACGATTGCATATTATAATTAAAACAACTATTGATTTTCGGATATTTTAATCGCGTGTTATTACATTGTTTTTTAAAACCCGACGTTTCGAAATCATTTCAGTTATAACACGCGATTAAAATATCCGAAAATTCAATAGTTGTTTTAATTATAACATAACTTTTGGTATAAGACAATAAAAATAATTGATTTCTCCAAATAAATTCATCCAAATTGCTACTAACTGAAATATTAGTGGAATTGTACCTAAAATTCCCAAACTCGCAAGTCTCTCAGATTAAGCCTATTTTTTTGCACCACCTTTTTGAACGAATAAAAGCAATCAAAGAATAAACATGTCTTTTTATCTTTATTCAATAATTTATTTTTATCTTATTTTATAAAAGTCAATCAATAATAATCAGTTATCTTAATTAGTAACAATTTTCAGTTCGAAATGGCGACGAGGTCTAGTAAATATCAGTTTAAAATGACCAGTTTTTTTATTTTTGTTTCAGAGTGGTTTTCCTTTTTAATCAAACGCCCCTGAATATTAATTTCGGTAATGTCAGTTACGATATTTTATGTACTCATACTTTTCATATTCGCACACACAGACATATTAACGGGAAGAATATGAAAAATATATAAATTTGCCGTGTAGTGTCGGCTTAGAATAACACTACTCCATTTCTACCCGTGGGTGGCAACTAAGGGTGTAGGGGCTTTTTAGGGTTCCGTAGCCAAATGGCAAAAACGGGACCCTTATAGATTCGTCATGTCTGTCTGTCCGTCCGTCCGTCCGTATGTCACAGCCAGTTTATTCCGAAACTATAAGAACTACATTATTGGAAATTGGTGCGTAGATGTATTCTGTAAACCGCATTAAGATTTTAAAATAAAATCTGAAAAAAAAACCAAAATTTTTAGGGTTCCCCATACATAGAACTGAAACTCAAATTTTTTTTTTTCATCAAACCTATACGTGTGGGGTATCTATCAAAAGGTATTTGAAAATGATGTTGAGGTTTCTTATATCATTTTTTTCAAAACTGAATAGTTTGCGCGAGAGACTTTTTCAAAGTGCTAAAATGTGTGTCCCCCCCCCCGTAACTTCTAAAATATGGGCATGATAATACTGAAAAAAATATATGATGTGTATTACTATACAAACTACTAACGAAAATTGGTTTGAATGAGATCTAGCCCGTAGTTCTATTTTTAAACGTCATAAATCAAATTACTTACCTAATTTGGCTCCCATGATTTTCACACAAACGGGATTTTCTATATATATGATAGTACGGAACCCTTAGTGCGCGATCCGACTCGCACTTGGCCGGTTTTTAAGTGATTTTAGGGTGAAGTGGTTAGAGGCCCGTCACCAAAAATATTTATTATTACCATCTTTTCTCCAATTAACTTCCAAAAGTGGCTGAGGAATTTCTCATTCCAAAGCTCTGGCTACCCCTTTAAGGGATTTATAGCCGTGAGTATATGTATGTATTTAATATGAAAAATTATAGCAATTACAAGAGGCAAGATAACGTCATACAGTTGCAGATAGATATTCTTTGCATATTAATAGAAGCTTCACAAGTTCTAGAGATTTATTAGGTCACGAGAAGATATATAATACTCTCGACTGATCCAGTTCACAAAGGTTACCGATTAACATAAGCCGCCATTTTGAAATTTCGCCTTTAACAGCTTCACTTGCCTTGATCACACCTACAGAGCCTTCCTCATGCATTAAACATCAATGTCTTCAACGGATCAAGCTGTTACCATTTTACAATTAAGTGCGAACTAGTTATGGTTAATAACCCTTTTGAGTTATATAAATTGATTGCATTTGCTTTAATATCGAGTATGCTTAATATACCGGACGGCATCGCAGAGGTACTCACTATTCCGAACAACATATGACATTTTATCATCTATCGTTTAGAGTACTATAAATGTACACATTGTCAAGGGACTACTAATATCTCATTCATATAATCGTATCACTTAGCATTTCCTTCTTTCCCTCACCGTTAAAAATATACATATACATATACTCACGGCTAAAAATTCCTTGAAGTTGTAGCCAGAGCTAGGGAATTAAAAATTCCTCAGCCACTTTTGGAAGTTTCGTAAGGAAAAGATGGTGAAATAAAGTGAAATAAATAAAGCCCCAATACCGTAAGTCGCCTCTTACGTACATTCACCGGAAGAAATGGGATAGTGCTATTCTAAGCCGGTACTACACAGCAAAACAACAAAAACGTTAAAACAATAAAAGATGAATCAACATGTGTGTTTAGAAAAGTCTCAGTGATGTAGGCTTGCTGAAGTGCATAGACTACTTGTTATTCAGTATCCTAATTGCTAACGCTAGCAACTGAATTCTGATGTATCGTCGCGAAAATAAACAAATAAGAAATATACTGCTACAAAGTAAACAATTAACGATAAAGATTGTGGGAACAGTAAAGATATACTGGCCAGTACACCCTGCTGTGTACTAACTTATAATTTGTATCTATGCTTAACTCGAAAAAAATTTACACTCCGCGATGTAGGAATATGAGTGAGACGCTGCTATGTGCGAGTGAGTCCGCAGTAGTGTGCGCTCTAACATGACTCCCACAAGATATATCTCGCGTCAAGATAAAATCACCACAGAATCTAATCTCAAAACTGACGTCAATAGAAAATAAGCAAACTAATAACTTAACCTTGTATCGGACATAATGTGGATCTCTTGTTTTAAATGACCTGACCTTAGATTCGAGTCACGAGCAGGCATTCCTCCATTCTAACTGGATGTTAATAAGAATTGGTAGCCATTGTGAATGTGGCAGGTTAAGATATGATATCACCCTGACCTAACCTGACTGAGTTATGTGGAGCGTAAGTATACAAAGAAGAGCATAATCAGAATCAATGTGGTGAACAAAGTTTAAGGTCATAAGAATAGAATGGTGGAAATGTAAATGCAGTTTGATTAGTGAATTTGCGATGTTTTTTTTTGTTGGTTTTTAAGATTTATTCAGATAGCAAAGAATGATAGGTAGATAATAATAGATTTAGTCTAAGAATATACACAAGTTGTTTTGCTAAAGGATCTCCAACCGCATCGATAAAAAATCAGGTTAAAAGCTTAAGCCCAAAATAAACATGCAATCAATGGGAGAAAAAACACTTCCTATTTTCACTTATTATAAAAAAAACTGTAAATGCTGTGTAATGTCGGCTTAGAATAGCACTAGCCCATTTCTTCCGGTGGGTGTACGTAAAAGGCGACTAACGGTATTGGGGCTATTAAGGGATTATGGGCGATGCGGTTGGAGACCCATCACCAACAACCTTTATTTTACCATCTTTTCCCCACTCAACTTTCCAAAAGTGGCTGAGGAATTTCAAGTTCCTTAGCTCTGGCTACCCTTCTAGGCATTTATGGCCGTGAGTATATGTATGTATGTATAAAAAAACATTGAAGCAAACGCACAACCAACTATACAACTTGCTCATAAAGATAATAGAACCAAAGTAGCATATTGTAACTACTAAAACAAGACTATGAAAGCCAGCACGTCGCCTCCTACAAAGATTTGCATGACTGTTCTGGCAAATAAACGATTGAGACATGAAATAGTCCATACATAATTATCATAATTGTGCATTATTCTCCGAGGGGCGTTATGAAATTCCTGCATTTTGCATAACCTAGTAAAAGCCTAACTTTGCAGTTCATAAATCGTGTTTTTAAGGTCACCGTTATTATGGATAATGACTTTAAGTCTAGTGGTTTGGCGATTTCAACCTAGATGGTTACGAAGCATAATGGCGATCTAATAAATTAAAATTTATAATGTGTTGTTTCAGACCACCAATGGATATGATTGAAAATAGATTATTTGACGCTGAAAATGAAGTGCGTCATTCCATATAAACTAGGTCATAAACTGATAACAAATAGAATATCTAAGCAAATAAAATATGGTTTTGATTTCTTATTGTATATTCTGTGTATTGTATTGTATATTGTTTATTGTGTATTCTGTGTAGTGTCAGCTTAGAATAGCATTATCCCATTTCTTCCGGTGGGTGTACGTAAGAGGCGACTAGCGGTATTGGGGCTTTAAAGGGATTTTTGGGCGATGTGGTTGGACACCCATCACCAGCAACCTTTGTTCTACCATCTTTTTACCACTCAACTTCCAAAAGTGGCTGAGAAATTTCTAATTTCTCAGCTCTGGCTACCCTTTTTAGGGATTTATAGCCGTGAGTATATGTATGTATGTTCTTATTGTCATACCGTCTGCCTGACAAAAGATACATATGTGTGTTTTATTTAGTGATATAGGTATGTATGTGTAGTATTTTCTTCATTACCACTGCTGGCACCAATTTTAAATAGTTAACTTGCACCAGTTTTAAATAAAAACCTTATATAAATATCATCAGTGTTCCCGTTATTTAAAATCAATTTAAAAACTATGACTCTAAAAACTCAAACGTTCACGCCGTAAATACCCAAGGAGGTGGCTGAGATCCTAATACTTCTGAACATCATGTGACATTGTCACCTAGAGTTCAGAGTACCCACGAATATGATAGACTTGTCATATTAAATATGAGGTAAGTTGTAACAATCTACAAACCTTTTGAAAGCAACAAAGGAAAAAACAACTAACATAATAATAATAATTTTTAAGGGACTTTTGGGCGATGCGGTTGGAGACCCATCACCAACCACCTTTATTTTACCATCTTTTCCCCACGCAACTTCCAAAAGTGGCTGAGGAATTTCTAATTCGTTAGCTCTGGCTACCCCTTCTAGGGATTTATAGCCGTGAGTATATGTATGTATGTATGTATAATACAAAGATTTGGACTTAAGCAAGAAGATAAGAACAGAAATTACAAAGCGATTTCGCACACAATTTAATTTAGAAAACGTATTACGCTCTTTAAACACTGAATTATCTTCAACACGCGAAGCAATAAGAATTAGTGAAACATAAATCACGCAATGTAGTGATATGTAAGAGACTTCAATGAGATATAACCAAATTTGCTAACAGCGTGCGCGTTGGTTATTGTATATTTCGAACAACTGCAACATAACATTACAGATCGTTTATCACATAATTTGAATTATGGCTTAAGGTGACTTGGTTTTTAAAAAACAAGATTAAAGAATTAGTCAATTAAAAGGGTCGGAGCAGAAAATATTGACTGCATTTTTTACAGACAAAATGGACGCTATTGTATACTGAACTGACAGATGAGGCAACGATGCTGAGGTTGATAATACATAAATATACTCACGCCGTTAGTTCCCCAATGGGCAGGCAGAGACTATCGATCGTAACTTTGTACGATCCTGGCTAACATCTTGAGCCTCGTTTACATTCATCAATCTTTTCATACACACTTTTTTATTCTACGCACTTCGTACGCCTGCCTTTTTAATAATTATAGTTTTCTAATGATATTATGATGCCGTGTAGTGTCGGATTAGAATAACATTACCCCATTTCTACCCGTGGGTGACCGTAAGAGGCGACTAAGGGTATAAAGGCTTTTTAAGTGATTTTTGGGCGATATGGTTGGAGACCCGTCACCAAAAACATTTATTATTACCATCTTTTCCCCAATCAACTTCCAAAAGGTGCTGAGGAACTTCTCATTCCAAAGCTCTGGCTACCTCATTAAGAGATTTATAGCCGTGAGTATATGTATGTCTAAAGATATTGTAAAATACAATCAAACAAAGCAAATTCAAATTTTAAAAAACTTCAACCCTGGGGTAAAATATTTTTTGGGACGATAACACTAAGACCCATTTTTATCCTGTTGACAATATTAATGCATAGAATATCAATCGATTGCTTAGAATTAGCGTTGCCATATGTTTTCTGGGTACTGTTGCTTATAGAATGAGGAAGTAACAAACATCATTAGCGCAATGATTTGACAAATATAACAAGGTAATAAAAATTAATTAATTACCTTAAAGCACTGTTCTGGGTCAGTCTTTACATTTTCAAAATACGGGTCAGTTCAATTCATCACTTACTCTCGGGGCATAATACAAGACAAACGTGTGTTAAACATAACTAATGGCTTTGACTTCTTTATAATTTCAGTTGTCATATAATTTACACGATGAAAAATTGTATTCAGTCATACGTGACTAAGTGACTACTTAGTTCTTTAGTGCAATGTAGTGTCGGCTTAGAATATCACTACCCCATTGCTTCCGGTGGGTGTACGTAAGAGGCGACTTACGGTATTGGGGCTTTTAAGGGATTTTTGGGCGATGCGGTTGGAGACCCATCACCAACAACCTTTATTTTACCATCTTTTCCCCACTAAAATTTCCAAAAGTGGCTTAGGAATTTCTAATTCCTTAGATCTGGCTACCCCTTCTAGGGATTTATAGCCGTGACTATATGTATGTATGTAAGTTAGTTCTTTAGAAGTAATAAACAAGCTGTATGCAGTCTAAAGCACTTTTAGATACATTGAACATGCCAGTGATAAAATAATTGGATTTTGTGATAATCGCAGTAATATAAACTAATTGATCTGAAATAATACTTCTAGGGACTTGGATACAAAAATATACGAAGAATAACATACATACATATGCTGTGTAGTGTCGGCTTAGAATAGCACTACCCCATTTCTTCCGGTGGGTGTACGTAAGAGGCGACTAACGGTATTGGGGCTTTTAAGGGATTTTTGAGCGATGTGGTTGGAGACCCATCGCCAACAACTTTATTTTTACCACCTTTTCCCCACTATCATTTCCAAAAGTGGCTAAGGAATTTCTAATTCCTTAGCTCTGGCTACCCCTTCTAGGGATTTGCAGCCGTGAGTATATGTATGTAATAACATACATACGTATCTCAGTCTATTAAGAGCCGTACCACACATCCTAACATATTTTTTTCACTTTATTGTTGTGCCCAATAAATATCTTAACATAAATTCAAGACACAATTTCATATTTCCAACGCTCAAAAACGTGTTTATCTCAATCTGCTTAATAACATGATAGGTGTGACAAAACTGGTAAGAGACATTGAGTAACATTCGTCAAGAAGTTTGTTCGTACCCCAAATTTTACGTAACTCGTTGGTTTTGACGGCTGGCGTGTGTATACTACAATGAGTGAATACAATTTTTCGCACGATCCACAAAATGCTGGGTCACTGTTGATCTTAAGGAAGATCTCTGACGACGACTTCCGTGAAAGTGTGTCGCAATGGATCTAAAATCGGCTTGTCATTGGTATTGGTATTGCACTGTTTAGTGTTCCGTTTTATTACGTCGATTAGACACATAAATTGTTCAGTAAACTGTATAGTACCGTTGATCTGGGTTTTCTGTATTGGTAAAGAAATTTTTTTCTCAATGTTTCTCAGTTTAATAGGTGATGTCACGGGTATTTTTTTATTGACATGTTTCACAGATAACATTATTCATCAGCTTTTAATGCAAGTTCAAGTTATTAACATAGCATTCTATTTTTAAATATCTGTCGGCTTAATAAATTTACTCTTTGTCCTTTGAAGTCATTTTGCACAAAGTTTTTATGCTTGTATCAAAATCTTATAACATATTAAAATCACTTTCCATTACACTCACAGTGACAGGTTTTTTATAAAATTGGGTAAAAGCGCAACTGATTTCAATTTCAAGAGATGTGTAAAAGATGATATTGTAAGAAAGATAGAAAAAGGAATGTTGAGATGGTTTGGGCACATAGAGAGGATGGATGACAGTAAATTGGTGAAAGAGATATATATAGAGCCAATGTGGAAGGTAATGTTAGTAGAGGACGACCTCGGAGGACACATTTAGATCAAATAGAAAATGTGCTCAAAAAGGCAGGTGTCCGAAGTACGAAGAATAAAAGAGCATGTATGAAAAGATTGATGGATGTGAATGAGCCAGAGATTTCAATTTCATTATTATTTTAAAATGTAACACTTTAATGTAGCGTATAAATATGAAACAAAAAGACTTATCAGAAGTCCACACAATAAGCATTTTCTAAATGTTTATAATACGATCACCTTAACGACTATTCACTATAACAAACTACAAGCTATAATATGCTTTAGATGAACGTGTAAAAGTTGATTATCGTATCACTGACGATGTTAACTATGTGGACAAGACAGGTGCGTGAAATTGAAAGTTGTTTTCTTCCTGCTCACCCGCTTGCCTCGACCATTCCTGACTTACTATGACAATGTAACTTTGCGAACTATTTCTCTGTTTACGTAAAAGAGGTTACAACGATGTTGCTCATCCTATAACAAGTTTGAATTGAATTCTGTTCGGGGCAGTACTCGTATTAAATTTTCTACGAGTATGCGTTTTGCAAGTATATTTAATTTACGTATAAATCATGTGCAAGTTTATTGCAAGTTTAAAATTATTTGATTACTGTTTATTCATGTTATTAAAATTTATCAATCGATTTTTTTTCTTTAACTTGAGAGTTAGTTTAAACATTAAAAGACAGATGGCGCTACTTGATGATTTTAAAAGCTATATTTCATCGATTTGTGTGACTAAATAACGTCAGTGACATATCTTTGCTAAATTAATTTAACTATGCATGAACAAATGAATTGATAAAGAAAAACTATACTTAACGGTCTTGATTGACGTTAGGACTAATAAACGATGAACAAAAAACTAACCTTTTAATGAATTAAAAAACTCTCATCCTTTTTAAGGTACTGGCAGGTAACGTTATCTTTTTAAGACAACCCTACTTTATCTTTAATATATTGCCACACGATTGAAGCGTCACAAGTGTTTAATAGGGCTTTCAACAGTTTCAACTTTAGTATTAAAATATGAACTCATCATAATTTTCTTTCACAAACCTCTTAAACAACTCATAATCCATACATAAAGCCCGTTCAAATACTGATATCAATGCAAATGTTTCCTATTCACGAACTTTTGAATACGACAATTTCACAAGGCTGATATCAATTGCTAAACAGTTATTCAAAAAGGGATAGATTTCAAATCAAAATACAATTTTATTCAAAACCGAAACGAATACAAATCCTGACATTGATGTAAATAACATTAACCAAATACGTGAAACGATTACAACCAAAATTGGGCATATGGACAAAGATCAAACGTACATATTTCATAAGTCAAGCATAGCATAATAGAAATGCATACGGCGAGGACAAAGATTTACGTAAGCGAACTATGAAATAAAAACTATCATTAATGTCCTCGACAAGCAATTCTAAAGGCCTCACAGCGTTCGAAAGAATATTCCATTCCCATATGCTGAATCCGCATTGTGTCTTGACAATTGTAAGACAGGTTACTCTTTATGGGTATATTATGCGGCACGCAAGAATCATAATGAAAGGGAGAGTTGGGAACTACTTTCTCTCGACGCACTCTGAAACCATAAGTGGGTGCATCTCTCCAATATATCGAAAATATATCTCGGATTCTGTTGCTGTATTTGAAAAAGGAAATTGTGTAGAGTCGGTTTAGAATAACACTAACCCATTTCTTCCCGCGAGTAAGTCTTCTTTAAGAGTTTGAGAGGCTGTGTAGCTTAGACTCAGCACGAGATATACTTTATATTACAATATTTTATCCGCTTAACTTATAAAACAGACTGGAAGTCCTGATTTCTGAACCTCTGGCTCCCTCTTTTTGGGGTTTATTCCCATGAATATAGAGTTGTCTCATATTCTTCTGAAACTCTATATTTTCTCAGAATTCGAAGCGAGCAGTTTTGAAATGCGATTATTTTTGCAATTTAAAATTACCTAGGGCAACCTGCGTCATACGAAACCAGTCAATTTGAAGGTCACCCAGTTGCGGTAAGAAGGGAAAACTTACATTGGGGTGAAACCTTACGTAAAAGCCTCTTATCGAAGTTGTATCAAACTTAATTATGTACGCAACTTCTGTAGTAAATATCATACATAAATAATATGTATTGAAATATTACACAGATCAAGTTAGCCTCAAATTAAGTCCAATTTAATTACTTGTGCTATACATCGATACGATACTAACTCAGCGACATATTTAATACTTTTAAAGTTGAAGAATTTTGTGCATTACTTTTAACTTTATATTCTATAACATAGTTCATAGTTGTAAATCCAGTTTGAAAGACAGAGAAGCCAAAAACTTGTTTAACGTGTTTGGTGACATTTTGCAATATAAACATATGTTATTTCCCCAAAAAGTAGGTGTATTTTTAAATTAAACATACATACATACATATACTCACGGCTATATTTCCCTAGAAGGGGTAGCCAGAGCTAAGGAATTATAAATTCCTCAGCCACTTTTGGAAGTTGATTGGGGAATAGATGGTAAAAATAAAGGTTTTTGGTGATGGGTCTCCAACCGCATCGCCCATAAATCCAATAAAAAGCCCCAATACCCTTAGTCGCCTCTTACGACACCCGTGGGTAGAAAGGGGTAGCGACATTCTAAGCCGGCACTACACGGCAATGTCTAACTAAATTAAAATACAAAAATATAACTTAAAGACGGTATTTAACAGAGAAGAGAATAAAAGGTCATATGTTAGGGTTGATCGAACTAAGTGATGATTAATAGCATGGAAATAAGAATAATAAATTACATGAGTATTTTGAACTTGAAACACCATTTTTTATGTGTTATTTGTTTGTTCATATATATTTATAAATCGATGAGTTTAACAAATTGTAACATTGAATTCAGACATACATGAAAAATTTAAGATATACGTTCACATACTTAAAGCAAGTCATCCAAAAAAATATGATTTTTATAAAATGATTGCCATTAACTAATTTTGCACCAAAATGATATAAAAAATTGAAATACTTTCTAATGTGAAATAAATATACTAATGCATTATAAAAAAGGGTACGGTCCTGCCTAATTTGAATTGATCAATGGCTTTTACATTATCGTGCCTAAACTTGGCATCAACACTGCAAAGGTCTTGAAAGAAATGTCAGAGCACCTAACGATACGCATCAATAATAAGAATGAATTGAAGATTAAGAATTTGCGACTCATTGTGGCGTGGAGGCTGAATACACATGCTCAATCAAGGACAAGTATTCAGATAAGGGACTTAACATAATAACGTTATTTATTGAAAAAACGATATCATATTTGTCTCGGTTAAAATATTGAGTTATATTATAATTTATAACACAATGACAACAACTTTGGTACCTCAAACAAAAAATATATGGTTACAGTTTTTTCAGTATAATCAACATATAGAATATAGCATCACCAACAACCTTTATTTTACCATCTTTTCCCCACGCAACTTCCAAAAGTAGCTCTGGCTACCCCTTCTAGGGATTTATAGCCGTGAGTATATGTATGTATGTATGTAATATAGCTGAAATATAAATGCATCTGGTAGCTTTTGACATTCATTTTCAACAAAACGATATAGTTTATTTATTTGTCTTTAAAATTAAAAAAGTTAATTGTGAAAAGAAAACGCTTAAACTGAAGCGGATGCAAGACCAGTTGTGCATCTGTTGCATCCGCGTTCATTTTGCAAGGACATCGAAATGTCTTCGGCAACATCGAACCGCAAAAGATTTACAAGAACATATTAAAAGGCATCAATCTTTTACCCATCTTCTTCCAACCAAGTTAACAACTGTGACATTTTAAACGTAATGATAATAATCTTTATTGTATCTGTTTCTCTTACGATTTAATCAAAGGCCTCTATTTGACATTTTCCTACGCAGCTCTGGGAATCCACGCAATGTGCCAGTTCCTATAGTTTGCGGCTGTTAGTTTTCGCAAGCAACATATATGCTACTAGTGTCCATTTTATTATGTAATTCAACTTGTGACTTCTAAGTAAATGTCAAATATTGACCCCTCGATGCGGCGAGACACTAATATTACCCTACCAATTTAAGTAGACATAATTCGTTAGCGGCGTATTATAATGAGTCGGGTATTTTAAAGTTGGCTGAATAGCAAAAACAGATTTTGTAACGCGTTCTAATGGCTGACAAAAATTTTAGTTATGTAAGCAAATATCGATGTATTGGTATGCCAGAGATAATAAATAATTGCATTATTATCAACAAAAGTTAATCATGTTAAAATTATCTCTACTGCTTATGAAACGCTGATTTGATTATGATTGTTCTCTTCAGCAACTGTGAGTGAATGGAGATTAGACGTATTTCGCATAGCTAAAGATAATGTATTTGATTTGATACTAGTGTATGGAGATGAGTATGGATTTCATAAACTAAGATAAAGAATGGTAAACTAATATGGAATTTAATATATCTGTTGTAGTATGTTAAGGTTTCTTGATGAAATAAACACAATTAAATTAGATCTTTGTTATATTAGTAAACTATTACTACACAAACTTATGTTATTTTACTTAATATGCGAAATAAATCTGCTAAACGATTTTTTTAAGGTTTAACTTCAACATTGATCATTTATTCATAAAAGAAGCACCAACTACAACTATGATGCCAATATTTCAACTGCAAAAAGTCATTACAAAAACAATCGAATAAACTTGTTGCCTAACTTTTTGAATATATAATGTTACCTGCTGAATTTATGAAATCGTTGGATGGTTGGATGGCCTTTTATTGATGCGTTTAGTAACATCAGCATGATTTTAGTTGCGTATATTAGATTGTGTTATTTTACTACGAATAAGTAAATAAACATATATGGATTTAGCCAGGATCATACAAAATGGCGATCGATAGTTTCTGCTTACCTCAATGGGAACTAATGGCGAGAACTATGTATGTTGTAATAAGGGGTTTTTGCTTTCTCTAATGCTATAAATTTAATGATTACATCTTTTCAAAATTACAGCAAAATTGTAAAGACTGTTGTAATTCCTAGGGTTAGAAACATAACCTTAAATAATTACAAAACTGACTTATACAGAAAAACATGTCGGACGCCTCACGAGAATATTCACAAGTAAAAGCTTACATATGAGATGTAATAATTGCAACGTTAGTTAGAAACGTTGAATTTTAATTTCACTTTCGTTTCGTGTCGTGAACTAGCTTGTGTGAAGTGCCGACGTCACGCGACCGTTGCGCCAATTCTACTGAAACATTTTTTTGACTTACTATAGTAGACTACTAGACTTTGCTGTGAATATTTTTCCCCATTTCTACCCATGTGTAATCGTAAGAGGCGACTAAGGTAATTTAGGATATTTACTAAGGGTATTTTCAGTGACTTTTTGGCGACGCGGTTGTAGATCCATTGCCAAAAACATTTATTTTACAATCTTTTCCCCACGTAATTTCCAAAAGTGATCGAAGAATTTTCTGAATCTGAAGCTCTGGCTACCCCTTTAAGAGATTTATAACCGCGAGTATATGTATGCACTACTAGACAATTATAAATTGAGCTCAAGATGTTTTCTAGGATTGTATCGATAGTATGACCTACCTCAATGGAAATTAACAACTTGGGTACATAAATATATACATGTTATTTATATTTGAGACTGTTTTCATACAGAAGAGGCCCTTCTTTACTCACAGATAAAGATAATAATATTAAAATAACAATATAAAAATGGTTTATTTACAAGAACAAGAGTTTCAAATGCTGTTAATTTCATAACGGCCTATACCTGTTCTGACTCATGGCGAGTAAATATTGGATGGATTGGGATCCACTATCACACAGCAACATTTGGAAGTTGATAGGGAAAAAATTGGTCGATATCGTATACGGATTTAAATGATTGCTTTATATACAAAGAGGAGAGATCCGTGAAAAGTTACATTTAGTTTAGTGAACATTATACTAAGTAGATTGTATTGTATGTTTATGTACTACTTCTGTTGATAGTAGAATAAGTGTCCGCGACACTCGTGACAAAGCTATTATTTAATAGTCCAAGTGAAACATGCTGTTGGACTAATTTAAAACAGTTTATTGCTTAAACGAAATAACTTACATTTACATATTCAAATGATAAAAGTAATGCCTGTACAATCGAGTTTTAAAATGTTATAGAAACATTGATTAAATATAAAACTATTTCGTTCATAAACGTTTAAAGTTAAATTTTGACTTATTTTATGAGACTTACATATTTGCTTACTACGTATGTCATCAGAGACTACGAAATACTTTATCTGTACGGTTTTAGTTAATATCGCTTGCTTACAAAACATTCACCTCATCTTTTTATAAACTATGTTGATAAATATATTATTGCAATAACCTTAATAATTGCGTGTCCTAAAACAAACGAAATCATACAAGTTTAAAATAAAAGGCTTTAGTAAAGATTAGTAATAATGAGTACAGTTTCTACCTATTTATCGATACCCAAACAATAGTTAAACGGAGGAATTGGCAACTCATAAATATGATATTAAATATTTTATTGAGCGATTACATTCTTGAGAATTTTGTTGTTTTGCAATACTCGATTGTGGAGGTCGCATACGCACGCGTTTCTAATTTAGTATAATTTATACAGTTACTTTTAATGTTGTTTTTACTAAATATTTTGTAGAAATTAAGTAAATACATTATTTCTACTATATAAAAAGTGTAAGTTAACAAGACCGAAAGCAAAGTACTGGGTGAAGTGCAAGTTTGATATATTAAGATTAATAAATTTTAATCTTACCATACTAGACTTGTACCTGATGGTGTAATTGGGATGATAAACACCGTTCTTATAAGTAATGGTTTGATCATAAAAAAATTGCTTCATTGGAATAAAACTAAAAAGCATCAAATGAGTTGGTTAACAAGAAAAGGCACTAAAGCTTTTACATAAGTAAATTACGGAAGCGAGGAGTGTTCAGCAGACTTATGGGAGTGCCGAAAATAATTCCAGCAGTATAGGAAACCAGTCAGAGATTGTAATTATTTTAACCTTACTCTATAGAGAATACAAATTTTGAGAGTATTATTGTATCCACCAGCCACTTTTGAAAATAGGCTTAATAAACATTAATATGATCATCGATGAAAGGTTAGACACAGCTTACACCATGTAATTGCTGCATACAACACCCACAGGAAAACTAGATTTTCTAAAATATTACACGTCAGCTGCAATTTGCGAAACAACAGTTTTGTGTTACAAGTTAAACTATCACTAGTCGTAGCAATTACAGATTTGAATGACAATCGAAAACTGTTAGCCAGTGAAATCACGATCAAGGAGTCAAACGATAATAATTTTATTCAAAAAGAATAGCTGGTAATTATTGTAACAGATGTTCGGTAGTAGTCAGTATTGTTGGTAGTTTTTGTATTGTTGGTACTAGAACGGGTGCGCGCGCGCAGAGCGGTCACGATCTCGATCAATAGGTCAAAGTTTCACTATTCTAGCTTTCTAGGACAACTAACAAAGGTTTTCGAGAAACTAGATTGTCTTGTGATAGTTAGTCCAGTTAATGTAATACTTGATTGCGTTAAAAAAAATACAAGCCAAGATAAGTTTGTCATGCATCTAAATATTGTATTGCACGAATAAAATTATTAATTTTAATAATTTATTTTAAATACATAATCAAATTCAAGGCCATAAATCCTAAAAAGGGCCAGAGCTTCAGAGCTAGAAACTCCTCAGCAGCATTTGGAAGTCGTTAGGAGACAAGATAATAGAAGTAAAGTATAATTGGTGACGGTTCTCCCACCGCATCACCCAATTTCTTTTCAATAATTTATAATATTCAACCCCAAGTATTTTTTAAATGGATTATTTTCATTTGACATGATAACAATTTTCCTACCACAAATATAGCGCTTTCACGGTATAACACCTCGCACGTAACAACTTTATAATAAAGTATCAATTAACTAAGCGGTAATATCAAATAATACAATATATAAAGCAATAATTTCCACATAGTTTAAACAACTCGAACTATTACTTTCACTGCTTAGAGCATTCGAATGAAAATAGTGAAACTGTCGTAAATAATGAAAGCCACTTAGATTTCTAAATATCGTTGCAAATATCTAGTAATCTAATTGACGGGTGTATGCAAATCTCACTAACCGTGGCTTCTAAACTGGTTGGGAACATTGTAATAAGCAATACTTAAAGTCGTCGGTTAGGTTTAATATATGAGTTGATAATACTACAGCTTCCCTGGTACATACATACATATACTCACGGCTATAAATCCCTAGATGGGGTAGCCAGAGCTAAGGAATCAGAAATTCCTCAGCCACTTTTGGAAAGTTAAGTGGGGAAAAGATGGTAAAATAAAGGTTGTCGGTTATAGGTCTCCAACCGCATCGCCCAAAAATCCCTTTAAAGCCCCAATACCGTTAGTCGCCTCTTACGTACACCCGCCGGAAGAATTGGGGTAGTGCTATTCTAAGCCGACACTACACAGCACTTCCCTGGTGCCTTTTATGTAATTATGGAGATTTTTATTTTATGAAAACTCAATATGTTTTACAAGGAATACGCATAAGCAAGGAAAACTAAGTATTAGACCTTTTTTTAAATTAGAGGGTTTCATCAAAGTTATCTATTGTTTTTTTTCTTACAGACTATCTCACTACTACCAACCTATTAGATATATCTATCATTTAGGTAGTACCTAACAAATAGTTTGACCAAAACGATAGATAAGGTCAGGTGACATTGAATTGCTATTTTTCTCTCGTTTCAGAGTCAAACTCTGCATTTTAAACAAATGTTTATAGTAGTTGTGTTAAAAGTACAAGAACAAAGTGGTAAAGTTGACAACAAGTATATAATAGTAAAAAGGTAACAGAGCTATTGTTAACAAAGAGGTTTTCTCACGTTCCTATTTACCATGATCTGACTGACGGAAACAGTTGCAGAAACCAAATTTAAAGTAAAATTACTTTATTCAGCTCGTATTTGTTGGAATACTTATAAATATACTTAAAATTATGGTTATTTTTATTGGCTTTTGTTTTAATGTCATATGAGGCTGTATAATTTAAAGTTAAATGAGAATAGCCAAGTAGAAACAAATTTCAAACATGTTATGACGATCAGTTTATTTACTAGTTTGGTGTGAAATTATTTCATTCAATTAATTAAATAAATAAAAGTTTTCAGCTCTGAGCCTGAATCTAATTTTAATGGCATTATTGAGATTATTGTTAAAGTTATGAATATAACCTGGGTATTTTTGTTGTTATGAAATCGGCGAATTTTTAGCTACACGACAACATCTTTCATGCGACAAACAACAACGACAAGAACAAAGTCTTTCAAAAAAGTATTTTCCATTCGATTGAACGCCAAATCATTACCAAATATTTTAATCCCTTTATTCAATATTACAGAAGCGAATTATATAATGCCACGTTTTTGCATCGTGTTTAAAAAAGGCTTATGATTTTTGAGACATTAAGCTTGTTACTTTAAGATGAAACCAATATCTGATTGAATTTAAATATCTTTTAGATAATATTTTAAGTTGTAAAACAACATAAATTTTTCTAACCAAGTAGGTGAAATACTACACATATACAAAAAATGACTGAATTCAGTGAGAAACATCTAACATGTGATATCATTCCACAATAGCCTTTAGCTTGGCGAAAGAGAAAATACTAGTAGTATTAAGTCACTGAGTTTTAAATATTAAACTGAATTATCCGTACCGTGTCGGCTTAGCATAGCACTACCCCATTTCTTCCGGTGGGTGTACGTAAAAGGCGACTAACGGTATTGGGGCTTTTAAAGGATTTTTGGGCGATGCGGTTGGAGACCCATCACCAACAATCTTTATTTTACTATCTTTTCCCCACTCAACTTTCCAAAAGTGGTTGAGGAATTTTTAATTCCTTAGCTCTGGCTACCCCTTTCTAGGGATTTATAGCCGTCAGTATATGTATGTATGTAAACTGAATTTGTTTGCAGTGGTACTGCAAAAGAATGAGTTAAACAGAGATAATAGATTTGGGATTTTAGATTGAATATTAATTGATCCACATATATACCACAGACTTTTTTGGATTGGATGCTAATAATAAATATCGGAAGTTCTACAGGATAGTACAGTGATGTATCATCAATGAATAGAAGATGAAAGCAAAGTTACATTCTCACAGTAAATCACAATAATGTGATTTATCGATGGAAAGTTAAGACAATGATTAAATAGGCAGTATGTTCGTACAACAATTTTATTTTATTGCTTTCGACAATAGTTCAAGTGTCTCATCAATCAGTGATTCTGATTTCCTTTGGATGGTACGTATGTTGGTTATATAATTTGTCTATCAAATTTATCATGAGCTAGGAAAAAAAGCTTATATTTTTTCATGAACCCGTACGAAGTAATTCTTTGCTGTACTTCATTTTTAGCCGTCGTGTAGTGTCGGCTTAGAATAGCACTACCCCATTTCTTTCCGTGGGTGTTTGTAAGAGGCGCCTAAGGGTATTGTGGCCTTGTAAAAGATCATTGGGCGGACACTATACGGTTGGAGACCCACCTTTGCATTAAAATATTTTTCCCACTAAGTTCCAAAACGACTATGGTAGGTATTTACGATTCTGAAGCTCTGGCTAACCCTTTTGGGATTCATAGCCGTCATTTTGTGTATATGTTAATAACATAGCATATACTCACGGCTATAAATCCCTAGAAGGGGTAGCCAGAGCTAAGGAATTAGAAATTCCTCAGTCACTTTTGGAAAAGAATGTGGGGAAAAGATGGTAAAAGTAAAGGTTGTTGGTGATGGGTCTCCAACCGCATCGCCCAAAAATCCCTTAAAAGCCCCAAAACCGTTAGTAGCCTCTTATGTTTACCCATCGGTAGAAAGGGGGTAGTGCTATTCTAAGCCTACACTATACGGCAATATGATAATGTAATATCAATTATAAGACCGTCAGTTTAACGTGCCTTTTTTCAAGATGTAATCAAAAGTTTTTTCTACTTCAAGTCATAGCCATCTATTTAAAACAAAGCTTCTAATTTAACTAATGTGGACAATATGTGATCGATCATAATGAAATATTTTAATAAAACAAGTATACAACACCATCTGAAAATAAAAAAAAAACTAATCGCAACCTTAAAAAGTTTCCATTAAGCTGATACCTCTAATCTGACGTGTAAAGTATATTAAAAAAAACAAGTGTTGTTTTAAGGTATGTAAAGATAAGGTACTCCTTAATGTTACTTGGTTATTAAATCATTTTTTTATTATCACGGCAACATTTTATATGTAAATTAATTTGGGCGCTTAAAAGGATTTACAAAATTGAATGTCTCTTAATTTGCAAGATTACGAATTTTTATTATTCGTTTAATTTGAATTAGATATAGAGTAGAATGGAATATATGCTGGGAATTCTAATTGTTCCTTGAATATTTGCTTCTTACTAACTTGTTCCCCCTTTTAATTGCCTTGTTGTTATGAAGAGATGACGATCAAACACTTGTAGTAATAAGACTGCCAATGCTTAATTTTTTGGAACAACTCTTATCTCGTTGTTTATGTTCTAATTCATCACATGACATTTTGTTAGTATTTCTACTCTATTTAACTATATATGTAGTAGCTTAAGGGCCGGCGCTCACTGCCGGCATGGCATGGCAAAGGATTTCGGTACAGATACAGCATTTTTAATCTTATTGCCATGCGTATAGAATTCATTTTGACACAACGATGCCGAGGGAGGCCGCGGTAGGACAGAACGTCGGCATCGTTGTGTCAAAATGAAGTAAAATGAATTCTATACTCATGGTAATAAGATTAAAAATGCTATATCTGTACCGAAATCCTTTGCCATGCCATGCCATGCCATGCCGGCAGTCAGCGCTGGCCCTTAAATATACCTATATTTTATTAGCACACCTGCAATAATATCAAAATAACGCAATTGATAGCTTACCTTATATAATTTCTCTTTTTGATACCACACATCTTCTTCTTCCTCCAGCTGTGTGGAGAACGCCTGCGTGAGGTCGTCTCGGGAACGTGACAGTATTTTGCGTCTGGAAACCATTTCTGCTCCAGTAGCCGCTGACTCGAACGGCCCTAGGCTGTAACAAAAAAAGGGTTTTATGAGACTTTGATTCTATTTTAGTGTGAAGCCTGTGATTTTAAGGATATGTATGTAAAATAGAGTGTTTATAAAGCTCCATAGGTTTGCCAGGATCAGCGAAATGGCGATACATAGTCTCTTCCTATCATAATGGGAACTTATCGAGTGAGTATAATAAAAAAATATGTTATTCGAACAAGGTATTACTTAAATGGTATAAATGTTCATATTTTTGTAAATCTATAAATCATTAAATTTTATAAAAGTAATCTTCATTTGACTAAGCTTACTATCTTTAAGTAAGCCTTTAAGGATCTTTCATGTTAAGACTAAAAGTTGACTTATAGTTTATCAATTAAAATTAATATTTCTACATATTTGTTCCATAACATTGACTTCTACAATAATTAGAAATCACTCCACGGAAATTCATTATCAAAGACCAGTAATGCAATTTCACTATCGCCATGTTAAAATACGCTTTTCAAATCTGTGTACTTTGTAAAGTATGTTATTTAGCTACGGTTTGCACAATTGTCAGTTATTGATATTGTTTACCAACACATTTAGTATGGGTGCTATAATTTTGCTTTGTCTTTAACTAGTTAGAATAAGACGTTGCAAATTTCATTTCATACATCATTAGCTTTAATGGGCAATTTTATTTCACTTACAAGTTTTGTTATGAAACAAGGTGCATTTATTTACTCCTACATAGTTAGTATGAAGAATTAAAAAGAGCATGTATGAAAAGATTGATGGATGTAAACGAAGCCAGAGAGGTTTGTCAGGATCCTACGAAGTGGCGATCGATAGTCTCTGCCCACCCCAATGGGAACTAATGGCGTGAGTATATGTATGTACATAGTAAGGGTCATTATTTACAAACATATAACATAAACATAAACGTTCACGCCGGTTATCCCCAAAGGGGTTGGCAGAGGTACCAATACTCCTGAACTCACATGGCAAGCGCCATCTAGTTACCAGAGAAGGTACCCACGTTTTGCTTAGACAGTGTACTCACGTGATAGGGGGCAGGCCTATCGCCGTTTTGTACGAATACACTGTCACATGACTAAGTACATGATTATTTACGTGATTATTTACAACACAACATATAAACATATAGAAAGCCTATTTATTATCAGCCGGTACACATCCATTGCTGGACATCAATCTCTAACAAAGAACTCTATAACAAGTAAAGAACTCATCACCTTTCTACAGCCTACCCTTAGTTCTTCCTCCGTTCGGAAGCCGGTACAGTACCATGCACAAAAGAGGATACTAAAGCTTCTTCGCTCCTCATCATCATCATCAGTTGATAGATCCATTCCTATATAGTCCTCCTTTTACAATTTCCAATATTATGGAGAATATTTTACAAAACTTTGGATTTTCTGCTGCCTTGGAAATCATTGATTCTAAAGCCTACGCTACCCTTATTGGGTTGAACGTCACGGGTATATATATAATAGTCAAATATTGACGCAACAGATCATTAACTGTCTCACGCGAGCCTATCTATCTTAATGAAGTAAAAGCACATTGTGTGGAGGCTCTATCATTTGTATTCTAGATTTCCGGGATCGATGCTTTGTTTAGTTGTGAAGTATGCCACTCATTATCACTATTTCATTGTGTTATGTCGGTTATTTAATACTTTACTTGTATTGTAAGTTAACACCGCAAAGGTAGGCTTACCAAAAGATGACTAAGTAAAGGTCCTTGAAATCCTTTAAGTAAAGACAACGGAGAGAACATATATTTGGGAAGCCTGATATGATAACAATGAAGGTATTAGACAAGGACGTTTATTAACGGTGAAGGAAAACATCGTGAGGAAACGCACATGGCTAAATTGTACTTAGCTTTAGTAACATGGGTAAGTACAACGTAGCCATGTGACAGTGTATTCGAACTAAATGGTAATAGGCCTACTGATAGGGGTCACGTGAGTACACTGTCCAAGCAAAAAGTTTGTTAAGAGTTCATGAAGTTTATTTAGAATACTTGATTCCTTATTATTTTAACAATAAAAATAAGAGAAGAACTTAGTTGAAAATTGGTTATCAATAATAATATTTGCATGACGAAATTGCGATTCAATATTGCAAATCGTTCAACAATTGTTCTCAATTTTAGTTCAAACTAACATATTTTTGTTACAAAAACAGTTTTTCAGCACAATCAAGCCTTACTTGCTACTTTAAATAAACATTCTCCTATCTAATTTTGGTGTGTGCATAAATATGAATATAATTAGGCACTATAAACACAAAGACTATTTTAAAATATACATATGGTTTGATTCGTAATAATATTTAGGCTTTCACCGTTTCCATTGTCTTGTTTTATAATAGTGTTACGCATCGCGCTAATCTGCGTCTAGAAAGTTTGACAATTGTATCTCTTGTATTATGTTTGTATCGCTGTATGAGATATCATTTAAAATGATGGAACTCGAATCCTTCGATAACAGTTGTTTTTTTGTTTATTCCTATTATTGTTTGAGAGAAGAGTCGAAGTGATGCGTCTCGGTAAAGTTTATTGATTTGATTTGGTGGTTTAAGTAGTATAATTTTTTTGTCCCTCGAAATAATGAAGTATGGATGCAAGAACTAAGGACTGGGTACGTATAACACAATAATTATAAGCATAATATAGAGGTGCAAGTTTAATAAATATAATATGTCTTTGTAAGGTGTTATTCAGCGTTTTATTTAAATCGTTTAGTAGCCTTGTCCTTCTTTTATTAATTGGTTTAACTGGTGGAAAATTCTGACAACTTATATAAACTATTATAATCGATCTTGTACGTTTAAGTGTAACGCTCTTTATATTAATTTTACATAATTTAACATATTCAAAAAACACTATAATTCCTGGAAATAATCAATAATCATGCCATAATTCCTCTAGTATGTTACACTTAAGATGAAGTATTCAAAAACAAAACCCAATCAAATTAAAACCCCAAAATTTAATTAGTAACTACATGTTAACAAGGTGTAAGACAAGTATCGAGTGTTCTTCCTTCCGATGCGAATAACAATGAATGGCATTGACTACGACATTGTGCGCGGGCGCCGTAACTAACTAGCGCCTTCGGAGGTTCCTCCTAAGATGTGTGCTACGATCTATTGTTCGGGATACTTATATAGGATATTTAACTTTAGACTGTAGGTTCTCGCCGTATATTACTGAAGGGGTGATAGAGGTACTAATACTTAGAAGAAGAAAAAAAGAAGAGTAGAAAAAGAAGTTTTAGTACAAATGCACATCACACAGCTAAGTACAACTTAGCCATGTGGTGTCTCTCACCGTTTACAACTATGATAAATTATCAACACGTAGGATTTTAGAAAAGGCTCATTGGTGATGGTCCTACTCAGGATTTGAACCCACGCTTATGAGAGGCGTGGGTTCTGGGTGAGTAGTGAGTGAGCCACCGTCACGTAGGATATTTGGTGTGCAAGGGTGGGCAATGACAAGGGTCTCACAAAGCGGCGATCATCATCTCTGCTTACCACAATTGGGACTACAAGTATTTATGCTTAACCAATGCAGGACTGAAATGACCCAGTGTAAGAAATAAGTCCTTACTAAATAATATAATTATCCATCATCTTCAATATCAAGTAGTAATGATGTAGATCTCAGAAACGAAGAACATAATCATTGAGATCTGATTTATCCTTAATTTAAATTAGATGCTACATTCTAATGCAAGGTTAACTGTTGATTAGTATATGAAGTCACGAGTTGAACTAAATAAGTATCGAAACGAATTAGTTTTATCGCTAGATTTGTGGTTTTATTTTAATATCAAATAATTTGCATCATCATCACATGATTATAGATATAGCAATCAACAGTTAGACATAGGCCTTTTTTTAGGATTTTTTCAATGACATCCATCAGGCCCACCTTGCGAGGAAATAGCTTACTATTTTCAGCATTTTTTTTTATGCAGATAATTTAAATTTCTTCGGGCTTTGCCTGTTAGGACGGAAAAAAGCGGCCAAGAGCGAGATGGACTCGCTAATGAAGGGTTCCGTAGCAGCACCAGCAAGTAATTTGATTTATGACGTTTAAAAATAGAACTACTGGCTAGATCTCATTCAAACTAATTTTCGTTAGTAGTTTGTATAGTAATACACATCATATATTTTTTTCAGTTTTATCATGCCCATATTTTAGAAGTTACGGGGGGGGGACACACATTTTACCACTTTGGAAAAGTCTCTCGCGCAAACTATTCAGTTTTGAAAAAAATGATATAAAAAACCTCAACATCATTTTCAAATACCTTTTGATAGATACCCCACACGTATAGGTTTGATGAAAAAAAAAATTGAGTTTCTGTTCTATGTATGGGGAATACTAAAAATTTTGTTTTTTTTTCAGATTTTATTTTAAAATCTTAATGCGGTTTACAGAATACATCTACGAACCAATTTTCAATAATGTAGTTCTTATAGTTTCGGAATAAACTGGCTGTCACATACGGACGGACGGACGGTCGGACAGACAGACAGACATGACGAATCTATAAGGGTCCCGTTTTTGCCATTTGGCTACGGAACCCTAAAAAGAATCGATTGCGTGGGATTAATTAAGATAGTGAAAATGTACAGAGCGTTGTAGAAAACGACTGATTCAGTACTTCAATAATAAGTCATCCCAAATATATAACTGTCAATTAAATGAATTCATGACCACGATATACATATTGGTCACGATCATTAGGGTAAGTTGAGACGGCCAATCGCCATTTTCAAGATTGGTAAATAATATTGTTACTTACATACATACATACATATACTCACGGCTATAAATCCTAAAAGGGGTGGCCAGAGCTGAGAAATTAGAAATTTCTCAGCCACTTTTGGAAGTTGAGTGGGGAAAAGATGATAGAATAAAGGTTGTTGGTAATGGGTCTCCAACTGCATCGCCCAAAAAGCCCCAATACCGTTAGTCGCCTCTTACGTACACCCACCGGAAGAAATGGGGTAGTGCTATTCTAAGCCGACGCTACACAGCTAAATATTGTTATAGTAATAGTAAATATTGTTAATTACGTAGTTTCTTATTAATTAATGCTATGAACCAACACGTCACTTGTGTAAGACACTGTTATACTAGCAAGTTATAGATAACTAATTGCAACTCCTACAGGCCACTTCGGAGCTATGACTTAAACAAGCTAAGCATTACAGGACAGTGCTTTTTCTACAGTTTAGAGTTTTAATTAATACGTAATGTGGCTGAGAAGTTACTGGCTCTGAAACTCTGGCTTCCCTTTTTTGGGATTTATAGCCGTGAGTATATGTATGTATGTATAATTACAATACAGAAGTGACAAAATAAAGTAGTGGTATGTTCTATTTAGATTTGTGCGGTGTGAGATTGACCGATAGAGCGGAGAAAAATGTGGTTTGAAAGTGGCTGTGGTGACCGAGAGTGGTTTTCTTAAAGTGTTAACATTATTTGGTAGTGGCAGAGATGTAAAACAAAAGATCTGTGATGACTGATTGCCAACCGCTTTTTCCTACTTATGCATACATACATGCACTCACGCCAGTGAGAACTATTGGGGAAGCAGAGACTATCACATTCATCAATCTTTGAATACATATGGTTTTATTATTTATACTTCAAATGCCTTCTTTTTTCAGATTGAAAATTTACCTTAACATATCACTTGAAATATCCTATTTTTAGTCACTTCCATACGACATCCATAGGATAATATGTATTCCTATTTTAATCTCACTCTATGCGACAAAACCGTGGTATTAATAGATCTTTGAAAGAAAACTATTAACATTAAAATGTGCCACGGTTTCATTCCACTTCTGCGCGGCAAAATCATGATAATATTAAGTTTATATTCTGATAGAAACTTGACAAACCACTTTTACTTATGTTTTACATTACAATTGCTTTCACTATACTGTCTCCACTGTTTGTTTATTGCAAATGAACATTTCTAGTAGGCAAACGTAATGGAAAATTGTTCTTGCGAATTTTGTATTGATTATTATTGTACCTAAAATTTACTTAGTACATACATACATACATACATATACTCACGGCTATAAATCCCTGAACGGGGTAGCCAGATCTTTGGAATGAAATATTCCTCAGCCACTTTTGGAAGTTGATTGGGGAAAAGATGGTAATAATAAATGTTTTTGGTGACGGGTCTCCAACCACATCGCCCAAAAATCACTTAATAAGCCCTTATACCCTTAGTCGCTTCTTACGATCACCCACGGGTAGAAATGGGGTAGTGTTATTCTAAGCCGACACTACACGGCTTACTTATACTTATACATACTTATTATGCATCCTTAAAACTCTCGTCTTTAATTTTCTGTGTATTATAGGCTTAGAATAGTACAAGTTTATTTCTTCTCTTGGGTGTTATGAGAGGCGATTTAGGGTTTCAGGAGACCCACCACAAACTACACTTTACAATCTTTTCCCCAATAACCTTCTCAAAAGGGCTGATGACTTTCAAACACAGAAGCTCTGCTAACTCGGATTTAAAACCGTGATTATGTATGGAAATAATTATTGCTTAATTTACACAAAACATAATTAGTATTAATCGAACCGTCAGGTGAGTCTTAAATGTCTTCTATTTTGAAATTGTGTCGCATTACTAAATTATTTACCAAACAAATACTGATCCATCTATCCCTAAGATTTAAAAGGCACGATAAATAACTTGTAATAATGTAAATATTCTAAACGTAACTAAAGATAAAACAGTATTAATCTACTATTACTTTCAAACTAACAGCATGTCAATAGCCCAGAGCAATGATCTATAGTGTGTGACGTCACGGGTTGAGAACCCATTGACCTAATAAACATCGTAGGAATCATCGCACTCTACTCTAAGCGACTTAGGGTTGGCACGAAAAATTTTTTTTTTTATTTTTAAATCAAGGATAGATATGAGTTGTGCAAACTTTTATATGTATTTGTTATTTTGCTATACAAATTTTCTAAGTTAAAACATTGTAACTTTATACTTAACGTGCAAACGTTGGATTAAATTAGGCTGGAAAATTGCTTTGAAAATATGGAAAATCTAGGGCTAACGCTTGTTCAGGTTTAAGCAGATACATATAAATATGGGGGGCGTATTTTTGACGATGAAGTTAGTTTCAATTAATGTTTTATTCTAATACTAGTGGATCGTCCCAGCTTCGCACGGGTAGCGTTGTTTTTTTAAATATCTGAGGTTTCTTTCTTCAGTCACTGCTCAAGCATTGTGAAATTCAGCGCAATGTTTTCAATTTATTAAATTTATAGCACTCCCTAAACAGTGTAGTTTGGTGATTTTGAATGCGCTTTAATGAACGGTTCAGTTTTTCCGTTTAATAGCAAATTTTGGAATAAAACGCTATGAAGTATTTATAACAATCTAAAATATAAATCATTACGTGTTGTAGGATGCAACTACTGGCGCCATCTAGTATATTATATGTAAATTAGTAATGATTCGGTTTTGGTCACGGGCGCGATGGCTTATTTTATGTATAATTTCGGTGTTTCTCTACCGATTTCTATGATTCTTTTTTTATTGAATAGGTAATAATGTTACCTTTTTTAAAATAGGGATGAGTGAGAGGTTTACAAACGTAAGAGTAAACAAATATAATCAGAATGTTCCGAACTGCTAAGCTATCAGAAATTACACGTGTTATTGTGAGTCAACCGTAAAAGATAGACATAAACTGTTGAAGATTTTTTTTTAGATAATTTTATGAAGAATATTTTTGTCATACATGATTTCTATGTAAGTTTAACCATTAAGGCTGCACACGCGACGGAAGCTTAAAAAATGGAGTAACTTCTCCCGTTTTCCCAAAATTTCCCAAAATTCCCCTTTACTACTCTACTGGAAAGTATACAAAAACCTGCCCAGGAGTATGGAGAATAATTGTACCAAGTTTCGTTAAAATCCGTCGAGTAGTTTTTGTTTCCATAAGGAACATACAAACCGACAGACAGACAGACAGACAGACAGACAGACAGACAGACAGACAGACAGACAGACAGACAGACAAAAATTTTTCTGATTGCATTTTTGGCATCAGTATCGATCTCTAATCACCACCTGATAGTTATTTTGAAAATATATTTCATGTACAGAATTGACCTCTCTACAGATTTATTATAAGTATAGATAATAACAAGTTAGTTTGGTCTATTCCATTTCTTTGATTTAATAAAGTTAATTAAAACCTACCATTCTATATTTTTACATCACAGTGATCCCATCACATCTTGTGTTTTTTTTTTATTTTACACATCACGTGATATTTATGTCACCCAGTGTTAAATAATCATTTTATTTCTCACTAAATTTGCCAATCTGTTTTTATCATACTTTTTCATCTCCGTTACTTTTTCTCTAACACGCACATCCCTAAGACACACCGGGAATGCCTCTACAGAACAGGTTTCATTCAAGTATTTTTCTACTTCTTATTAGTGTTCCTAGATACTGCAATTACGAGACCGGACTGGTTGTAGAACAGTAATTTGCAGTTATATGACGTAAGCGTGTAGGGAATCTACTCAGGCTATATTGAGCTTGGTTTAGATAAGTCTTCGCTGGGATACCTTTTTATACATTACTTGGCATGTTATTTAAGATTGATTTTTAGCGGGAATGTTTTTGGTAAACAAAATTTATGTTTTAACTATATTTATATAATAAGAATATTTTAGATTAAGCCTAGAGTGTTTTGTCAACAAACACAATTTCAATTTAAACAACAGTTTGCCAAAATCTTAATTATCAAAACTTAATGATCATAAGTTCTTCTAACAAGGGATAAAAAAAGCGGGCGGCTTCCCGACAGAGCCTTTTGTATTTAATGCATTTTACTAAATATTTATTTATGTCGTATTCAGAGTGTCTAACAAATAGGCTTGATCTCATTTCTAAAAAAGATCGTAAAAATTCGTCAAATCTTTACACACAGAAAGCATAATACACATGAATACGACTAATTATGACAAATGCGTGCTCCACTCCGCTTTTAAAAAGAAGAGAAGAGCATGAAAAGACTCTATACAAAAGTAGAAGTAACATCAAGTAAGCAATCAGAGGTTTCATAGCTTTGTAAGCAACCGAAACCGAAGCAAATCTAAATAATTAGACTTAATTAACAAGAATGGGATGTTGCGTTTCGTTACCGAACAAATAAATTCAATTGACGTTACGTTATACGTTATACGCAGTTCTTCGTACGAGGATTACGAAAATGTCTTTAAAATTGGTTTTAGTAGTTTGATTAAATTCTGACTACAAATGCACGTCATTGTTTGGGCCGAGAGGCAATGCCTATTAGTATGAGCCTATTGTTAGTTTGTTCAACTCTAACTAACTAAATACTCTAACCAAATAGTTAAAATGAATATTGTCACTATTCATATTAACTATTTAGCTGTGTAGTGTCGGCTTAGAATAACACTACCCTATTTCTTCCGGTGGGAGGACGTAAGAGGCGCGTAACGGTATAAGGGCTTATAACTTTTAGGCGATGCGGTTGAAGACCCATCACCAACAAACTTTATTTAACCATCTTTTCCCCACTCAAATTTTCAAAAGTGGCTGAGGAATTCCTAATCCCTTAGCTCTGGCTATCCCTTCTAGGGATTTATAGCCGTGAGTATGTGTATGTAATTAATATGGTAGATTGTTTGCCTATGATTTATAATTTTTTTTTTTAAGATTTAACCCCCTTTTGTATCATTTTGCACGCTACAATTCCATGACTGTTTAAATTTTTAAATGACACCATGCTCCGTGGGCCACGTTAATCCGTTATACCCAGCTACTAAAATAAGAAAGATGGCTAAGAGAAAAATAACATGCACTTTCTCATATACATACATACAAAAATATACTCGCGGGTATAAATCCCTAGAAGGGGTAGCCAGAGCTAAGGAATTCGAAATTCCTCAGCCAATTTTGGAAAGCTGAGTGGGGAAAAGATTGTAAAATAAAGGTTGTTGATGATGGGTCTGCAACCGCATCGCCCGAAAATCCCTTAAAAGCCCCAATACCATTAGTCGCCTCCTACGTACATCCACCGGAAGAAATGGGGTAGTGCTATTCTATGCCGACACTACACAGCTTATTACCTTTTAATATATATTAGCTTATAACTTTCTCATACGTCAATCATATTTAGATCATTAACATGCAGCATTTATCGATGGGCTCTGTCTTTTGTGATCAGCTTTATTGGCATTTAAATATTATATTTAAACATTAAACTTCAATTTTACTATATTCTCATAGCGAATACTTAGTATCTAGCTGGCTGTATATCACTATGTCAAATATGAATTAAAACCTAATTTATCACAACCAACTTACAAATCGCACTTAGACTTAATCTCAAAAGATCAAGGCTTTTAATTGATCAACATGAAATGTTTATGTTTGTCAATGATGAAAGTTTGCGTAACTACTATTGCATTTTGCTGCAGTTTTTGCAGATTTCATGAACTTTTTATTCAATAAACATATACTTACGGCTATAAATCCCTCGAAAAAGTAGCCAGAGCTAATGAATTAGAAATTCCTCAGCCACTTTTAGAAGGTAAGTGGTAAAAGATGGTAAAATAAAGGTTGTTAGTGATGGGTCTCCAACCGCATTGCTTAAAAGTCAATATAATTAAACACTATTGATTTCCGTTGGGGTGGGCAGATATTAACGATTGCCGCATTCGATCTTGACCAATTGAAGCTGTTTAATTTACCCCAGGCTACGATACGACCAGTTGCTAAACTACAACAGCCTAGCTAGCACGAGCGACCTTTCATCTAGATAACGCGTGGTATAAAACAGCCATCTCTTTCGCTCTTAAAAATCATCATATATTTTTATCTCATTCTCACCCACAGAGTATCGATAAAACAACGCTCGTGCCGGGCCCCCCGAGGATATTTTTTATAACGAAATTTAATCACCAATAAATAACCAGCATAAAAGTAGCATTACACTGATATTGCGTAATTATGGAGATGGGTAATTAACCTTCGCGCCGCGTCGGTTGCAACACAGCATCAAACTTCTTAATATTCAGCCATATCCAAATGTCAATGTTTACGATCCGTCTTTATTTCGTCGATGATATGGGCGCGGTTTTGTTGCAAAATTATTGTGTTTGCAGATTTTGATGACACTAGTAGAAGTGAGGTCAAATCATGCGCGGTAACTGTTTCTTTGGATGAGAAGTGAAGTTACTGCTTAAGAGCTTATTCAATTTGTCTGAATGAAGACGTCTGAGAGCCACAGAATCTGAATTCAGACTAGTGGAATAACGTTCAGAACGCTAGAACTGAAATTTGTGTAGTGGAATAACAAGCGTCTGCGGCAGTAACTTCGAAGGACGTCTGAATTCAGCAACGACAAAGTGTATATGTACAAAGTAATGGAATAAGTTCTTTAAGCATGGCATAAAATAAAATAAAATGCGTTAAACTTAACTTATTTTTTATGAACACAGAAGTTAAACATCCGTAAACATGATTGAAATCCTCTATTGCGGCAGATACATTATTGCTAATTTCGCATGAACAGAAATACTTTTTACTTACTACTTTACTACTACTTACTACTTTTTAATTTCTAATATCATTAAACATACATACATACATACATATACTCACGGCTGTAAATCCCTACAAGGGGTAGCCAGAGCTGAGGAACTAGAAGTTCCTCGGCCACTTTTGGAAAGTAGAGTGGGGAAAAGATGGTAAAAATAAAGGTTGTTGGTGATGGGTCTCCAACCGCATCGCCAAAAAATCCCTTAATAGCTCCAATACCGTTAGTCGCCTCTTACTTACACCCACCGGAAGAAATGGGGTAGTACTATTCTAAGCCGACACTACACAGCAAACATAAAAAAAAGTAAAAAACTAAATCATAAACGAAGCTTAAGAGGATAATGGATATACTAATAGCGTGAGTATATGCATGTATGTACTAAATAATAAACAGAAAAAATGTATTATGAAATTATTGATAATAAAATTAATCAAAAGGTCGAAAAAAGACAAGTCTTACTGTTAGGTATCGACAAAATAACATAAAATTAATATAACATTTAGTATTTAAAATGTGCCGTGTAGTGTCGGTTTAGAATAGCACTACCCCATTTCTTTCGGTGGGTGTACGTAAGAGGCGACTAACGGTATGGGGCTATTAAGGGATTTTTGGGCGATGCGGTTGGAGACCCATCACCAACAACCTTTATTTTTACTATCTTTTCCCTACTCAAATTTCCAAAAGTGGCTGAGGAATTTCTAATTCCTTAGCTCTGGCTACCCCTTCCTGGGATTTATAGCCGTGAGTATATGTATGTATGTATTTAAAATGTATCACTCCATTTCGTAAAGGTTAACAAATGGATAGATCCATTATAAAATGCCTTCAATTATAAGCACTTCGTGAAAATCGTGATCAGTCCTACGCAACATCTATCTAAACTATAAAGTTATATGCATGTAGGAGTTGCTCTATTTAAATCAATAAAATCAATGTATCTTTATTTATATTTCAATGGTGATAAGCCAAATGTAAAATTTAGATGTGAAAACATAGAATATCTACCTATACAGTCTGCAAGATAACACTCTCATATGTTGGTTAAAAAAGAGGGGTTTGTGAAAAATAATAACAATGAATTTATTTATTTTTGTAATATCAACAACAAAGCTTTTGTTAAACACTGTAGGCGTCCGCAGTACAGGCCAGGCCTAGTGCGGAGCCATTGCTCAAATATCATGTATACTTTTTTGCAAATAAATAATTTAATTTAATTTAATAAAAATATATAACTATGATCTTAGCGGTGGTAAAATAGTTCAATGAACTCGGAGAGAAAGATTTTGGAGATTAATCATAAATTGATTGATAGATATGTTTCTGAGTTGTATTTACTCAATGTACTAAAACTAATACAAAGATCTTTTGGGTAGTTACCAAGCTATATGTTACTATTTTTAAATGGCATGCCAAAAACCTCCTAGCATCATAGACAAGTCACGTACAGTAACGGCAACTGTTTGATAAAATACAGACAGACCATATTAAGTAAACATTTCAACAAAAAAACGATGGGACATGTTTGTCTTTGGCTGTATTAAGAAACATCCTAATGTTTGCTACAAGGTTTGCGGATTTTTCTATTGATCTTGCAACATTTGTGATAGTTAATATGGTCTAAATACATATACTCACAGCTATAAGTCCCTAGAAGGGGTAGCGAGAGCTAAAGAGTTGGAAATTCCTCTGCCACTTTTGGAAACTTGTGTGGGAAAAAGATGGTAAAATAAAGGTTGTTGGTGATAGGTCTCCAACCGCATCGCCCAAAAATCCCTTAAAAGCCCCGAATACCGTTAGTCGCCTCTTACGTACACCCACAGGAAGAAATGGGATAATGCTTATCCTAAGCTGACACTACACAGCTAAATATCTAAAATCTAAGGTGTAAATATCTTGTATATACTAATGGGTAAGAAAGAGATACCGAATTTGAAACTTAATAGTATGATAGACGTAGTGCTACACGAAAACTATCGAAAAAACAACATGAACCTGATGAACACTTTTCCAAACTAAATTTATCATGGTTGTTAACTGTGAGGGAAAAAATTGTGAGGAAACCCACATGGTTAAGTTTTACTTAGTCATGTGGCTCTGTATTCGTACAAAACGGCGACATGCCTACCCTCTTTTACGTGTGTATACCTATACTATCAAAGCAAAAGGTGGGTACTCTGAAGACAAGGTGATAATGTCACGTGGATACTTCTGTCACCCCTTCGGGTATATACAGTTCGGCGTGAAAGTTTGTGTTTGAAATATTTTAACAGCATTAATTATTACAAACTGTTTGAAAGATTAACCAGTAAAAGTAGTCTCCGAAAAGATAAGACACCTATTGTATAAATCGTATCAGATCAACAACATGTTACATATTTTCCTAGACATAATTCGAAACACGTAAAAAAACAATTATACACAATTCTTAGTGCTTTTGTCCAAAAAAGGAGTTATTCTACAAACAGCTATTGCGCGAACGTGAGAATTAGCAAACGCATAATTTTTGCGGTTTCAAATGTACTGAATTGAATTCATATTGTTGTTTTGACCTGAATATTTCGAGTGTTTCTAAGAATTCTTGCTGTTTTAATTTTAAACTCTGTGGTACGGGTTAGAGTGTTTTTTTTTCCTTTTAGGAGTTCCCTTGAGAAGTCCCAAACATTCCTAACAAACCTTCCCACTTGCAATTTCCTCACTTGTGCCTCAAAAGTTTATGCAGAGTGGTGGACAGCAAAGCCCTGATAGCTCCTTTTTTAAATTATGGCTGTAGCATATAATAACTTTCGATACAATATATAAATAAAAAAAAATGGCCTAACTTAGTCTGTTATAGTTATAGTCTGGCTATGTATATATGTTTTACCACAATCAACATTACAAACATATACCTGAATCATGTTAAAATTTCTCCTGTTTGCAAGTCTATACTAAATACTATCTATTAACCAAAACATAACATAACATAAAAATAAACGTTCACGCCGAATATCCCCGAAGGGGTTGGCAGAGGTACTAATACTTCTGAACATCACGTGACATTGTCACACGGCGTTCAGAGTACCCACGTTTTGCATGGACAGTGTACTCACGTGATAGAGGGTAGGCTTATCGCCGTTTTTGTACGAATACACGGTCACATGACTAAGTACAACTCAACCATGTGGGTTTCCTCACGATGTTTCCCCTCACCGTTAACAACCGTGATAAATTAACCACACATATGTCTTTATAAAAGACAAATTGGTGTAGGCCCGACCCGGGATTTGAACACTAGTCGCTTGCACGTTAACCGGTGTTCTACCCATTGAGCTATCACGTCGTTATTAACCAAATATCTACTTAATTAGTGACAAAGACAAATAATCTTAAAAAGCAAACCATCTAACCGAGTAGGTGTTTACTAAAGCCCAGTAGATCAATCTCAACAGCTAATTAAACATAAGCTTTGTTTTACTTTACTGGGTTAAGCAATTCATTTAAAGTCAACATAGTGATGGGTCATCGCGCGTACGCTGGTAATTGTTTGAAGAGAATTACATCACTCATTAGAAGCTACTATTTGGTAAGAACACATTAGACCGAATGATTGAATACCTTCTTAAGAAGAAAATTTGTTGAATGAGTTTAGATAAATATGATTGAATATAGCCGTGTAGTGCCGGCTTAGAATGTCACTACCCCTCTCTACCCACGGGTGTCGTGAGTGGCGACTAACGGTATGGGGCGTTTTTTAAGTGGTTTTTGGGCGATGCAGATGGAGACCCATCACCAACGATACTTTATTTCTACCATCTTGTCCCCTATCAACTTCCAAATATGTCAGAGGAGTTTCTGGCTCTAAAGCTCTGCTAACCCCTTTTTGGAATTCATGGGCGTGATATAGTCTAGAAATATAGTCATTTCATAGTTGAATCTTGGAAATCTATTACTTTTAGAGGTACATTTCTTCGTTGGTTGGATTTTCCAAACCCTATAGCCCATAGTCGGCAGCAGTAACAAGAGATGGTATAGTGATATTTGAGCTAACTTCACATAGCTGGTAGTAATTTAATATGATAAAAATAAACGTTACTGTCTTTAAATATTTGTAACGGATTTGTCTAGCATTCTTTCGATTTCGATTTTATAGTTAAAGTTTTTAAGGACAATCTCTAATAATATTTACATTTAACTATTTTAAATCTCACAAGATACAATTAAAGATGAGCTTTTATTTTAATATATTGAAATGTATCGCTCTATCTAAATAAGGACATAGTCATTAATATTATTGCATTAATTTATTTATTTTACCATAATGATTAATGTGATGTATAAGTTTATATATAATTATGATTTTTTTAGTGTTATTTAGCTTTGTTCATATGTTCACGCTTATACGCCCAAAAAGGGTAACCAGAGATTCAGATGTAGAAACAAATATAATTAACGATTGAAATATCAAATCACCGATAGTGAATTGCTGGCATAAAAATTACATGTTTTAATTTCAATATCATATATTCCCATCCGAAGCTGCCACATCACAACCTTCATTCTCTTTCAGAGCTCTCTTTTTGTGAAACCTAATTATACAAATATATAACACTATAAGAATATAACGTATCACACAGTAACGCACTAATCAATTGTAGGAGTGCCCCCTTGTCAGAGATCTAGTTGCTTTGAGTGAAATTGCAGAAAATGTAAATATTTTTGCATGTCACTTAAAATAAAAATAAAAAGTTTTTTTTATGTCACCTGGGTGACTTCACAATCGTTACTTTGAAATATTCATGTTAATAAGAAGAGTATATCATAAATTAAATTTGTTAAAATGTATTCGCATTTGGTTCCTGTAATGATTATCGCCCGATTTCTGAATTGAGTGTTCACGTTTCACGCTGAAAACGACTTAAGTATCATTTTGTCTCATTCAGTTGTTATGATTTTAATGAGACAGAACGATACTTAACTTATTCTCAGCTGGAATACTCAATTCAGAAATCGGTCGTAGGTTTTTTAAGAATAAATAAAAACATAAATAAATAAGCTCACGCAAGGTTACGCTTTTATATCAAGGTTCTACGTTTATCTTGGATAGAAATATAATAATGGATGACTAGAAACCCTTTTCGATAGTTTGTGTTAGGCCTAGCACGAGCGTTATTTTATCGTCACGATATCGGTTAGGATGAGATGACAGCAAGCGATGCTCAGTAAGTGCGAAAGAGATTGCTTTTGTATACCCCGTGATAGCTAGTTAAAAGGTCGCTCGTACTAGCTATGTTGGATCGTTTTGAAACAACAAAGTTAATAGACTACTCGTGAAGACAGCCATTGTAAATCAATGTTGCGCGCGTCCATGCCGCGGGCGTCAATCTCTTTATCAATCTTGTCGAGCCGGCTACCTACTGTAATACCTCGTCAATATCGTTCATCAGTATTCAGATATTATTTATGGCGTTTTGATTGAATTGGCTTTGTAATGGCGTTTGAAACGCGATTTTTAAGTTTGGTTGCTTCATGAGATCTTTTATTTTTGTTTGTTCTGGTTTGAGATCGATTGGAAAATAGCATTTTTTTCTGAGTGACATAAAAAGCAGCAATTATGACAAACAAGGGTGCAATGAACTTTCACATGTTTTAATTTTAATTAGGCCATCAAACAGTTATCATCCATCACCAGCGACCCTCTCTGTCATTTAGTCTCTGATTATGATTGATAATTACAATATTTACACCCATGACTTTATAAAAAGTTTCTAACTCAAAATAAAGCATTGGATCAAAAAAACTGAAGAAACTACATTATGTTAGTTAATAAATAATCATGATAGCTCAGAGGGAATAGCTAAACCTTAGATGAAAATAGATTCACAAGGAAACCTAAATGGCTTCTTCATGTTACTTTATATTATGACTGAAGCATCCTGAGTGCTTCGATTAACCTAAAGGTGATACGCTATAAGTTAAGTAGTAGAATTAGGTTTCACCAAATTAAAGCTTTGGGATAGCTCTTAGAGACTAAATCATATTTTATAAGAAAACTAGCGACCCGCCCCGGCTTCGCACGGGTGCAATGCAAAATATACCTACTACAGAATGTCCTTATGCACAACGTTCACAGCTTTTTTGTCATTAGCCAATACTCAAAGTCTTAATGGAAGAAATACCAAGAAATATGGTTTTAAGCTAATCCTATCTAACCTAATGTACTTACAATACTACTAATAAAAATTAAAAGATAATCAACAACAAAAGATACTTATTCTATTCAGTTTAATTAATTCTTGATATTTTCCTCGCTAGAGAGCTCCGATAAACGCGTGCGATCGCTGCAAATCATAAAGTGCTATAAGGCGAAGCCGCCCGGCGCAAACAACTACGACCCTGCATTTTAAATTTGTAATATCTACATGCTGTAAAAAGCATATTGATCTATAATAAATGCACAATTTATTTAAGGTACTTAATTGGATAAGGATTAATGCTGTATTGTTTAAAATCACTTCGTAAATTACCATTTTTTAGTAAAGAATAAAAATGGTTATGCTGGGTTATCCCTAAGAGATAGACATATACCATTGCGGACTTTTTTGTTGAACTTTTTAAGGTGAACAATACTGTAGTACATTATTTTGGTCTATCTCGTAGGGTTCAGCCAGCGTTTGCAATATAAACGCAAAAAAACGTGCTTATTTACGACATCACATTAAAAACCTTTAAATTTATCAGTGTTTCTCTACTATATTATGCATTTATTATACATACAAACCTTCCTTAAGAATCACTCTATCTATTAAAAAAAACCGCATCAAAATCCGTTGCGTAGTTTTAAAGATCTAAGCATACATACGGACATACAGCGAAAGCGACTTTGTTTTATACTATGTATTGATATTATTGATCTAAATGTTGACTTGATAAAATGAATGCAAGCTAGATTATAATTGTACGGTACGCAATTAAATGTGCTCAGAAAAAATATCTATGACAAACTGTATTTTAAACTGTTAGGTAACTTTGATATATCGTAATGTAACTAGATAGAATGGCAGCAATAAGGAAGTATCTCCGTCTTAGTTCCGACGAAAAACTGAAATTTATCAGACCGCATCGCTTACTGCTCTCACCGAATTCTTATTGGTATCAATATTGTTGTAGTTGAGTGTCATTTTACTCGTAACTTCATTAGCTTTTGACAAATTCATATTTTCAGATTATTGTGGCATACACCAGTCTCATTTTATATCACTTTAAGTGAGTTATGTCCTATTTATATTTTTAAAGAGCGGTTACTACCTTGCTCCCTCCTTTTTAGTTTTAAATATTGAAATATAGAATTGTATTGTTATTCGAACGATTTAAACAGAAATCGAAAAATAATATTGTGGGCTTAGCTTTTTATTTAAACATTTTGGATAATAGACTGTTAGTACTGTTAATGGACTACGATGTCACATTACTTTTGTAGCATGTCATTCAAAAGTACTACCAAGCAATGGAGGATTATACACTTTAAAATTTTTACAATTCTATTTACGGATATTTATTATTAATAATCTTATCTTTTTGAATTGATTTAATAGTATTTTATGTACCAATGCAGCCAACTAAAACTTTGAAAAATTATTGATCATCTTAATTGTTTTTGGACAGACATAGCGTTCACTTTACTTTACTTTACTTTACTTTACTTTACTTTACTTTACTTACTTCTAAAACTATAATCTCTTTTACACTTTCTTTGTAATAGTACCTTGGAGTTGATATCGAAACGCTCCTGGACAACCTACTAGGTTTCCTGTTCAACCTCAGGATTCTTCCGCTCAAATCCATATTGCACTAAACACTCACGAATAAAAATAAAAGTTAAATCACACGGGCGTTCACTACCATCACAGAACAAGCACTAGCGGATACTTAATTAGCGTTTGATTACGATGCAATTAACATAAATATTTCAGCTTTACGTATTAACTTAATGTTTAGAAACGATAGCTTATTCCCAACTGATGATTTTATAGGGCAATTTATTTTGTACGCCGAAGAAATGAGAGTTTCGTCTCCTCTCAAGTACATGTTGCCTGCATAAATGTGTGCCTAAAACAAATTCTCCGTAGAATTTAGTTCTAGATACAGTCAATTAGAAAACATAAATATAATAATCACGTATTTAAATAAAAATAATAGTTCACACCAAAGTATGCAAAGAGATTTTAAATATAAATTTATCACAGGACAGTTTTTTTCAGTGTTTGAATATTCAACAATATATTTGACTTGTGAAGTAATTAAGGCGTTTTTCATATCTTTAAATAACTATATTAGAAAAGCAATGTTACAAACTGAGGTAAATTACTAAGGTGTAAATAATAATTTTTAAGTGTTAAAAATTGCACGTTTTCACAAATATCTACATATATTTTTATAATATACCCGAATCACGCAACGGAATAGCCCAATGAAAATTGCAATCCTCTATTAGGCAACTGTCTCGTTCTAGCTTATGCACACGCCACTGAGCGGAAGTGAGAAAGGCTACAGTAACTAAAGACAAGTTCATTTCGTGTCGCAATAGACTCATTTCAAAATAGTAACAGTAATTAGTTCAAAGTGCTTGTTAACATTCAAAACTAAATGTAGTATTTATTGGTGGGAACTTCATACAATTCTGAATAAAATTAGAACATAACATGGTTGCAGAATCGACGAGGAATATCAAATATATTCGGACTTTTCACAACACATTTGAGTTGTGATGATCTTACAAGTTCTAAATTATCATCAATTCATTTAATGATCATAAATATTTGACACTATTCAAACTTTTGCACTAATAATGATTTTACGTACCCCATTCTAACATATTCTGATTACCATTGGAATGAATTAGTACAGCATAATGTGAAATTTTAGGCATTCCAAATATAATTCAATGCGCAGGGTTTAATTTGTTTGGTTTTGCAGGGTTTTTTTGTGTAGTGTCGGCTTAGAATAGCACTACCCCTTTTCTTTCGGTGGGTGTACGTAAAAGGCGACTAACGGTATTGGGGCTTTGAAGGGATTTTTGGGCGATGCGGTTGGAGACCCATCACCGACAACCTTTATTTCACCATCTTTTCCCCACGCAACTTCCAAAGGTGGCTGAGGAATGTCTCATTCCCTAGCTCTGGCTACCCCTTCAAGGGATTTATAGCCGTGAGTATATGTATGTGTATGTATTCTAACATATTCCGATTACCATTGGAATGAATTAGTACAGCATAGTGTGAATGCGCAGGGTTTAATTTGCAATTGTCAAAGGACGGCACCAATACTAAATTATCCTACGCTCCAAATACCGTTACATCATCGCCACAGAATCCCCATAATGTCTTATTAGGCACAAAACTAGTGTGACTAGAAAAGCATGTAAATCGGTTGGCACACGTATTTGGCATAACAAACATAGCATTCACTTGTCTGTGAAAATACAATCTAATTGGAAACCGGGAAGTGTGGAATACGGATTGTTAGATAGTTGCTCTGTACCATTCCGAGATATAAATCTGAGCTGAATAAATTTGTACGTACAAATGGTACAAAGTTACCGGTGAATAAGACGGAAATTAGGTTGATAATGCGTCATTTTGGATGCATGTTGCGTAATTGTGTCGGGAATTTGAGTAAGGATAGAGAGGATTTACTATTGGTGTCGAATAGTGTCAGGATATAATAGAATAACTCTGTTTCTGTTCATGCATGTGATATGAAATGCTAATATTGAATTATTGAGTGATGACGAAGAGATTGATTTATAGGTTATTTCTGAATATAACCACTGATCACATGAACAAAAAGTATATAAAAACATGAATAAATTACTCTTAATTATATTGAAGAAAAATATATATATTGCAACATCATGTTTCTCATTCTGGTCATTTCAATCAAGGCTCTTTCGTCATGGGGATGGTTAAGTAATTTCTTTGAATCTAAATCACTCTATATAACAATAAACGGACACTAAAACTTATCTTTAAAAAACTATCACTAATTCACTAAAAAAACTCAGAGTGATTTAAGAACTTATCACTAAAAAGTATAAAATAAAAAAGAAAAACAAAAACTTCAAATTAAAAACTAAACAGAAAAATTAAATATTATTATTTTTTATTTAAAAAAGAACCGCCTTCAAAAATCCAACTGAAAAGTATAAAATAATTTTTATTTATTTTATTATGTACAACTCTATTCAACTTCTTCTTTTTGAAGTCGGTGCCAAACAGACAAATCCAAAATGAAAATTGCTACATAGAGAAAACCATACGAATAATAAATCAATCGATAGTGCCTCAACAACAATCGCGCTCAAAAATCAAGAAATTTCTTCCGCTCGCAACGACGTTGCTTTATAAAGGATGGAATTGGGGGACAGTGAGCGGTGCTTAGCCTGGTGTGCATGCGTCGCACTCCGCAGAGAAATTATCATAATATACATGTCACCGTAAAACTGTAAATACTAGTAAATTATAATTTTAGATAGATAGCGAGAAACTAACGTTAGGTTAGGTTATGTAAGATTATCAGATTTCAAACTAACGGAATTAACGATTCGACAGAGACATGCATGCACCGAGTTGGCACAACCAATACTTCTAACACTTTGTAAAAAGACGATCGAGAATCTAAATCACTACATAGTATAAAACAAAGTCGCTTTCTCTCTCCCTGTCTGGGATATACGGACATCCTTATGTATACTTTAATCTGTAAAACTACGAAATGAATTTTAATGCGATTTTTTTTATTAATTGATTAAAAAGGAAGGTTTATAAGGATGACATACGCTGATGGGGTGGAGAACTCACACAACTTGGGCGGGCCACTAATATTCGTTCTTTTTTGTCATGAGAATTGGTTTGGCACCGACTTCAAAAAGAAGAAGTTGAATAGAGTTGTACATAATAAAATAAATAAAAATTATTTTATACTTTTCAGTTGGATTTTTGAAGGCGGTTCTTTTTTAAATAAAAAATAATAATATTTAATTTTTCTGTTTAGTTTTTAATTTGAAGTTTTTGTTTTTCTTTTTTATTTTATACTTTTTAGTGATAAGTTCTTAAATCACTCTGAGTTTTTTTAGTGAATTAGTGATAGTTTTTTAAAGATAAGTTTTAGTGTCCGTTTATTGTTATATAGAGTGATTTGGATTCAAAGAAATTACTTTACCATCCCCATGACGAAAGAGCCTTGATTGAAATGACCAGAATGAGAAACATGATGTTGCAATATATATTTTTTTCTTCAATATAATTAAGAGTAATTTATTCATGTTTTTATATACTTTTTGTTCAATAATTTATGAACTCTGTTTATTACTAATAAAAAAACTTTATTAACATATATTGATAAATTTCTGTCTAGTATTGATAACTTTACATACATACTTATATTTTAAACTAAGAAACCTCCTTTTTTTCGAGTCGGTTAAAGAACTTAAACCTTCTCCTGAATTTAATAGCATAAACTGATAACTCTTTGTCTAATAATAACTAAGAACCTTCAAACTTACATACATACTTATAGGTGAAACTCAGAAACTCCTTATTTTGAGACGGTTAGATCACTAAAACCTTGTCCTGAAAGTAACAAGTAGTTTTCTGAAAATCGCATCCAAATAGCTTAAGCGAAACGCGAGATAATCGCCGACCAACATACATACATGCAGGTCAAACACAGAACCTCCTTTCTTTTAGAGTCGGTTAAATCACTTAACCCATCTTCTAAATGTAACGAATACTTTTCTGAAAACCGCATCCAAATAGCTTAAGCCAAACGTGAGATAATCGCGGACCAACAGACGTACATACAGGTCAAACACAGAACCTCCTTTCTTTTTTTGGTCGGTTAAGGCACTAAAACTTTCTCCTAAATGTAACGAATACTTTTCTGAAAACCGCATCCAAATAGCTTAAGCCAAACGTGAGATAATCGCTGACCAACAGACATACATACAGGTCAAACACAGAACCTCCTTTCTTTTTGTGGTCGGTTAAGGCACTAAAACCTTCTCCTAAATGTAACGAATACTGTTTTGAAAACCGCATCCAAATAGCTTAAGCCAAACTCGAGATAATCGCGGACAATTATACATACATACATACAAACAATCGAACTGAGAACCTCCTTTTTTGAAGTCGGTTAAAAATGATTATATCCCTCATTTTTCTTACATACATACATATACTCATACCGTTAGTTCCCATTGGGTAGGTAGAGATTATCGATCGCTACTTTTTTACAATCCTGACAAATCTATCTAGTTTCGTTCACATCCATCAATATTTTCATACATGCCCTTATATTCTTTATATTTTATTTATACATTCAAAGACGTCAAGGAAACAAATAGACACTCTCAAGTTATTGTTGTGTAGTGTCGGCTTAGAATCGCACTACCCCATTTCTTCCGGTGGGTGTACGTAAGAGGCGACTAACGGTTTTGGGGCTTTTGAAGGATTTTTGGGCGATGCGGTTGGAGACCCATCACCTTTTCCAACTTTCTTTTCCAAAAGTGGCTGAGGAATTTCTGATTCCTTAGCTCTGGCTACCCCTTCTAGGGATTTATAGCCGTGAGTATATGTATGTATGTACTCTCAAGTTATCGTAACGTTCGGATGCTACAAAACATTTTTGTATGGCACCGTTACTTACGCCACGTGAATAATAATGTCGACTTCATAGCTGGCTTGTAGGATAACTGTAAACATCCTTTAATGTTCGTCATATTGTCTAGAGCACTGCGGCTTTGCTACTTATCAGGAAAATGATGGGATTTTAGACGTATATCTTAGTGTTTCTAGTTTCTCAACTATTTTAATTATCTTAGCCGTGTAGTGTCGGTTTAGAATAGCACCACCCCATTTCTTCCGGTGGGTGTACGTAAGAGGCGACTAACGGTATGGGGCTATTAAGGGATTTTTGGGCGATGCGGTTGGAGACCCATCACCAACAACCTTTATTTTTACTATTTACTACTTTCCAAAAGTGGAGTGGGGAAAAGAGGAATTAGAAATTCCTCAGCTCTGGCTACCCCTTCTAGGGATTTATAGCCGTGAGTATATGTATGTATGTTTAAATATCTTCAATATGTCGTTTAAATGACAATGATTGAATATGAGTTGTATTTGATTTAAACGTTACTCGTAAAATCAGAACAAATTAGATTGGTAAATGTTTACTCACCATTTAGTAAAAAGTTTACTACAACAATTAATAAAGTTACCTATAAACTTCCGCCATTAGTTTCGATTGGGATAGGCAGAGACTATCGATTATCATATTGTACGATCGTGACAAACTTTTCGAGGTGAAACCGCTTCATGCATGCATGGTACATTTTGATACAAATCCTTTTCTGCTTATGTATAAACTGAATGTATAGGAGCTTAATATTTTGGAATGAAACAAAATACTTTTGCTCCAAAAAGAAAAGACTAGTTCATTCATTGTTTATTTTTCTAGTTTGTCTGAATTAATATAAGAAACCGGATATATTTATTACGGCAATAAAGGCGTTATCCTAATAAGGTTGCATTCTTACTGCTGTCACGCAGTTCCCATCATACGTGTTTACATTAGTCATCTGTCAAACTACTTTTAATTATAGTAAGAGAAATATGTATTTAATTATACTTGTTAACATATGACCGCTGTACATTGTTTAACATTCATATAGTAATGATTAATAATAAGTGGAACATTATTTTTTATTCGTATTTTTTCCTTTGATATATTAAATTTGTTTTGTTACCTTTGAAATTAAATAGAATATTGAGATATAAATGATTTGTAAGCAAGAAATTATTTGAAAAAATTTGGTATTATGATAAGGGCATACTGTTATTTAAAGAGGTTCAAAACTCTTATTGACCAAAAAGTAAGGTAATTTCATTTAGGAACTACATAACGGTAAGTATAAAAGTCTGTAAAAATATTCCAAGTAACGTTTTATTTTCATAATATTAACAGCTCGTGCCAAGGAAAACCTTAGAAACTTTCAAATTAGAAAAACTAAGTTAAAAACAAACATGAACTTTAAACTAGATCAAGTTGCATAGCTAGTACGAAAGACCTTTTCACTATAATTTAACTATAAGATATTGGTTAGAATGAGATGACAGTATAATATACTATGCAAGTGCGAGAGAGATGACTATTTTATACCACGCGATATCTAGTTAAAAGGCCGCTCCTGCTAGCCATACAGGTATATTTATAAAAAGGTGCTTAATCAATCATTGTTGTCGTGAGCAGTCAAGGGCAACATTTCGACTGTTGAGGGACGTGCATGAAAATTCGATTTTACGATCACAATTTCTAACTACGAAATACTCACAGGTAATGAAATTATTTGTAATAAGACATTGTTTCAATATTTTTTTCTTTTATCAGTTTAAACTCAATAAAAGCCATTGAAAGAGACATTTGTGAACTTAATATAAAATAATTGCTTATTATTTATTTGAAGTAAAACACTGCCAATGTTTTTGGGAATATGAGACATGTGGGGCAGCGCATTATGGTGATCTTAAGGGAGGTAGACGTATTGCCTTTTTGTAGGAATACACTTTCACATGACTAAGACAACTTATCACACCACTGAACCATAATGGTTATTGTAAAGGGATATAGATAAATATATACTCACGACTGTAAATCCCAAAAGACGTAGTCAGAGTTTTAGAGCTGGAAACTCCACAGCTAAGTTTGGAATTGATAGGGGACAAGATGGTAGAAATAAAGTATCGTTGGTGATGGGTCTCCAACCACATCGTCCAAAAACCACATGACCCCATACCGTTATTGCCTCTTACGTCACCCGTAGGTAGAAAGGATTAGTGATATTCTAAGCCGGCACTACACGTCACATAATATAAAGGAATATGTGTTTCAAAGTCGTATATACAAGTAATCTATATCTATACTTATAATAAATCTGTAGAGAGGTCAATTCTGTACATGAAATATATTATCAAAATAACTATCAGGTGGTGATTAGGGATCGATACTGATGCCAAAAATGCAATCAGTAAAATTTTTGTCTGTCTGTCTGTCTGTCTGTCTGTCTGTCTGTCTGTCTGTCTGTCGGTTTGTATGTTCCTTATGGAAACAAAAACTACTCGACGGATTTTAACGAAACTTGGTACAATTATTCTTCATACCCCTGGGCAGGTTTTTGTATACTTTCCAGCAGAGTAGTAAAGGGGAATTTTGGGAAATTTTGGGAAAACGGGAGAAGTTACTCCATTTTTTAAGCTTCCGTCGCGTGTGCAGCCTTAATGGTTAAACTTACATAGAAATCATGTATGACGGAAATATTCTTCATAAAATTATCTAAAAAAAATCCTGAACAGTTTATGTCTATCTTTTACGCTTGACTCACAATAACACGTGTAATTCCTGATAGCTTAGCAGTTCGGAACATTCTGATTATATTTGTTTACTCTTACGTTTGTAAACCTCTCACTCATCTCTAATTTAAAAAAGGTAACATTATTACCTATTCAATAAAAAAAAATCATAGAAATCGATAGAGAAACACCAAAATTATACATAAAATAAGCCATCGCGCCCGTGACCAAAACCAAATCTTTACTAATTTACATATAACATACTAGATGGCGCCAGTAGTTGCATCCTACATCACGTAATGAATTATTTTTTAGATTGTTATAAATACTTCATAGCGTTTTATTCCAAAATTTGCTATTAAACGGAAATACTGAACTAAAGCATTAAAAATCACCAAACTACACTGTTTAGGGAGTGCTATAAATTTAATGAATTGAAAACATTGCGCTGAATTTCACAATGCTTGAGCAGTGACTGAAGAAAGAAAACTCAGATATTTAAAAAAACAACGCTACCCGTGCGAAGCTGGGACGATCCACTAGTAAGTCAAATAAAGCTTGATTTTCACAATAATTCATACTGGCCATACCGCTTAGTTTTATAGGGCAGCTCTTGTTCAGTTTGACGACACTATTTAAATAAAAGTGATATTTACCTGAAACAAAAAAAAATTGATTAGCTCCAAAATTTCGTTCCTGTGTTTCGAATACCTATAAAACTTTCATTTTTTGAAATAAAATATAATTTTCTAATTGTTCAAACACATGGCTCATTGAATTCTGGCATTTATATAGACATTCTGGGAAAGGTGAAATTATAAATATACTTTTTATTTATAAGCCAATTAACACCAAAGATTCATATTAAAAAAATTGTTGTGTTTATTTTCCTGTAATAAATAGGCTCTGAAAAAGGCAGTCTATAATTTTTATGAGAGGTGAGTTGTGACTGTGTGACCCGTGCAACGCTTCAGTGGGCCACCATATTTTATAATAACCCTAACATATATATTCCCTACAAACAGATCAAGCTGTGTAATGTCGGCTTAGAATAGCACTACCCCGTTTCTTTCCGTGGGTGTACGAAAGAGGCGACTAAGGGTATTGGGGCTTTTTAATGGATTTTTGGGCGATGCGGTTGGAGACCCATCACCAACAACCTTTATTTTACCATCTTTTCCCCACACAACTTCGAAAAGTGGCTAAGGAATTTCTGATTCCTTAGCTCTGGCTACCCCTTCTAGGGATTTATAGCCGTGAGTGAATGTACGAATGCATGTAACTACTATTCCTTTATATATAAATTAAATTTTCCTAAACTATTCATCTTACATGGTATTAAACTATTAACTTGTGTAAATACACGAATAGGTCATTGAGCACAAGTATGTTTCAATTAAAATAATATGAAATAACCGGCTAATCACTTTTTAAAGTGTTACAAGTCCGTGCCATTCGAGTTGAAAAACTTGTAAGCTACTTATGACCCAAACAGGCTTCTTCACATGCCTATCATACTCTCATATGATTAATGGTCAACTCACACCCTGTAAATCTTAACGACATAGCTTTAAAGACCAGAATTGCTTGAAGGAGGTAAAATATGATAAATTTCTTCTTCCGATCTTGAGAAAGTTGAAATGGTGTTGTTTATAATCGTAGAGCAAATGATGAATGAATTATGTTGATCTTTGGATATGTGGTCGAGTGTTGTCATTGATGGTGATAATTTAAATTAATAATTTTTCAATTTTATGGAACATTTATTTAAATATACTCACACATGTTAATCCCAAATAAGGGGTAGACAAAACTTCAGAATTACAAATTCTTCAGCCACTTTTAGAAGTTAAGTGTGGAAAAGATTGTAAAATAAAATGAATGGTTAATATGAATAGCTTACATACATATACTCACGGCTAGGTAGGTAGTAGGCCAGGGGTAGCCAGAGCTAAGGAATTATAAATTCATCAGCCACTTTTGGAAGTTGAGTGGGAAAAAGATGGTAAAATAAAGGTTTTTGGTGATGGGTCTCCAACCGCGTCGCCCAAAAATCCAATAATAATAAAAAGCCCCAATACCCTTAGTCGCCTCTTACGACACCCGTGGGTAGAAATGGGTAGCGTCATTCTAAGCCGGCACTACACGGCACAACTTAATCGCCAAAAATACTTAAAAAGCATCAAAACACCAAATGAAAACCGTCTCTTATAACACAGGAAGAAATGGTTTTTTTATTTACTATTCTCAGCCTACACGGCACTTTTATAAAAGTGTACCACTTATGATTGTTACGTTCCTCCTTTGCTTTTTGCAAGCTGTTATATTTTAATCTCCCATTAACGTAAAAAAATACATGAGAGAGATTAACTTAACCGGCCCTTGTTACCACATTTAATTATATTTACAACACAATCCGTTCAAATTTTCGTCAAGTTAATTGAAAAAGTTGTCAGAAAGGGATTATTAAATTAATCAATGTGTTACGAATTACACAACGAACTGTCAGTTTATCACGACTTTAATTATAAGACAATCCATTACAAAACAATTGTATTGCCTTTAATTTATATTTTTAAGTGTGTTACAATATTTGTTCTTGTACATATTTGTTAATATGTACAACAATTATAACTAAATGTTATAACTAAATTATAGTTTTCAGTGCAGTGGTACGTGTTCAGCATCATATTTTATGTATTTTACTCTGAACAGATGTACATGTGTTTAAATGATTTCCAACAAAGTTGATTCAATCAATTCTTACATATAATGGTGATGATTAGAGAAGCATTTTATGTCTTATTGTTACAAAACTCTCTTAAACTTACTTTGTCGGAAAACGTCAGAATTAAAGAAAAGGTATAGTTTTCAGAATTGGATATTCCTCAGCCACTTTTCGAACTTTCGTGGTAAAAGATATTATATAATATATTCTATAATACTCCATAGTGCATGTTTCCGGTCATTCAACTGCTCTTCCGGAAGTCCAGCCAATAAACACCAAACTAATACAATAAAAGTTCAATGGATGATTAGGTTCCAAGCGACATGGTTGGTCTGTCCTATAATACGATGGTCTGTTATCTAATCAATGAAACGGAATAATTTGATTTGTTGTATGTTCTGATCGCATTCTTTGTATACTTAAATTAAATTGTGCTAATACTCACATACGTAAAAAAAAGTTTTGGAAGTTGATTGGGGAAAAGATAGTAATAATAAATGTTTTTGGTGACGGGTCTCCAACCACATCGCCCAAAAATCACTTAAAAAGTCCCTATTCCCTAAGTCGCCTAAGTGTTATTCTAAGCCGAAACTACACAGCAAACGTAAAGCAAAAGTTACAAAGAAGTTAAGTGTACAAGACTTATGATTGAAAGCAAAGCAATCTTGCAAGTGGGGGCCGACAGTTTCAAGACAGAAACTGTAGTAGCATTAAAACCAACTCAAAACTAAAAAGCAACACAAGATAATGCCAATAACCACAAAAAAACTAAGCCAAAAGACTAATATTTGTCACAGCAACAAAACCGCAATCGCAATGGAAAGTGAAATGCAATAACATTCACGACGCCTGCCAACAAGTGGGTAAACAGAGCACTCGAATTCCGACCTCGACGACTGTTACAAAAGGATAATCTCGGCTGGAGCTGTCACGACTGCCGAGACATTTCCACAATCGTCACCGTGTTGTTACGAAACAGATTATACACGAGTTTTATAGACTTAGTGGAACAGTAGTAAACTATTAGGAATTCCATTTTGTAGATTTAGGTGTGAAAATAATTTTTGGTTCTATGTTTACAAGTTGTTTGTAATTTATTGTAAGTCTTGTGGGTGGGACTGGGACCACGATCGAGACAAAAAGTCACGTAAGAAATTAAATAGTTAATACTTCTGCTATCTCCAAAAGCGTAGCAAAGCTTCTACGTTTTGTGTTCATATTAATGATGCTAGGAATTCTACAAATAAAATTAAATGATTCTTTTAAGGGGTGAATGTCTAATGTATTACCAACTAACCAACTGTGTTTGCTATGTATTCGTATTTTCAAATGGATGTTTTTTATCCTCTTGAGAAGAACCTTTTCCAAGCTTAAGAGAAAAAGCAAAATAGTGCCTGTCGAAATTGTATTGATTTAAAACAGGTGTAAAGATGAATGATTAATATATTCTATTCAATCATCTAAACAACTAATACGACAGTTCTATCAAAATAAAACAACATTTTTCAATCCATCTAATATGAATTCCAGAAACATGTCGTAAGTAACATGTAAATGATTATGCTATTCTAGCACCTATGTTTTTGGGTATACGAGTGAGAATCACGTACGACGAAACAGCTGTTCCAGTTCGTATACCACGCGCTCCGCACTCAACTATTGTGCGAATTTCTCCGCATTTCTCTTGCTAAACTTTCCAAGTGATGTAGACATGTGCTCGTGTGGCTATCATACTTGAACTCTATTTATTTTACTTTATTAGTGTTAATGTAAACATTTTGGTAATATAATATAAATAGGCTATGTTCTTTTTAATTATATGAGCGCTAGCTTTAAACAATATACTTCAAAAAAGAAAGAGACCGTATGAAGGATAGAATTAAAAAGCCAATTGGGCTTAATAAATCCTTATATAGATATTTATAAACATTACTACCTACCTAATTTTGTTGCACTAACTGATACAAGAATTAACTAACAATATTAACTTATTTTAGTTTAGTTTTATTCAATGTAGTTGATACATTGATTCTTAGTCCATTAAGTCATTACTTCTTCATTTTCATTTAATAAGTATAAAATAGACTGTATACACATGTTTGTTTCAGTACAAAATAATTTTCTACCTTAAATAAGTATATTTATAAATTCATACTTATTTTTCCTATGTCTCTCATTATTCGACACCTGATAACCAAACTACAGGTTAATAGCATCTATAATTATTAAACCAAATTTCACGCACGCCAACAAGTTGAAATAGAGCAAAACCCGCGGGTACAGCGAGCTCATTACCGATATATAGTTGAATAACCGTGCGTTAGCGCATCTTGTGTTACGTCAATTTCCAATACGCGATCTCGAACCTGTCTACAACTATTTACTACTACAACTATAATTTATACCTGATTAGTAATTATAATTAAACTGCATTTCGAATATTAGTTTTGTGATGCTCTAACAGTTGAGTGTAAAATTATTGGTTGATTTTAAGTGAAGCGAATTATTTTGTTATGTTTGGAATAGAGATTTGTAGTTTTGGGTTAGAATTGCACTAACCCATTTATTCCCACAGGTGTCGTTAGAGGCAATTTAGGGTATTGGAGCTTTTTTAATAATTGTTAGAAGATGATGTTGGAGTCCCATCATTAACCACCTTGTTTTTGAGGAATTTCTATTTCTGTATTCATGGCATTTTTGACGCTCTTTGATATTTACAATTGAAAGTACAGGTATAAATTACTAAGGTCATTTAATAATACGATTTCTATAGCATAAAGAAAATATAGTTTTCACACTGGTCTGCGGTGGGCGAGCCGAAGTGAAAACACGCATTGGATCGAAAACTTATTATTTGCGACGACACGGCGCAGGCGCATTTCACTCGGGAGAAATTTTATGTTAATGATACCAATGGGTTTATCATTTCTTATAGATAGTTGGTTTAGAAAGAGACAATGATTTTGAGGTACAGATTTACCTTAATGCTTTTATTTGAATATGCTTATTTATCTGCAATAAGTTTATATAGCTGATACCTGCATCATAGTTTATTAAACTGTATAAGATTTCATATTTAGCAGTTTTTGACTAACCTATCAACTCAGCGTAATCAACGAAACACAGCTTACACCATCCTTGATGAATGACGTAAATCATTTAAGATATAATCAATCATTCATTGCTGCACCTGATGGAATTACATTAAGATTTCACCGACGCCCGCGCAGCGTGGGGAGAAAGTCAATCGATCGATACACGACAAAAACAATTTCCTCTGAAAATATCGATGTTTGCGGGTTTAGGATTTTTATCGAGTAGGTACAGCATTAAGTTTTGCATTTTCATTTTCTTGTAAGTAAAATTGAAATCAAAGAGCTTACTGATACTAGTTCTGTTTTGTACAGTTGTTAGTATCGTACTATCTCGTATAGTCTCTACCAATACCAATAACCATAATAAAAAAAAAGTTTTTTTCATTCGGATATAAAGATAAGGATGTTTCAATACGCAAAACCAAAATTAATTTTATATTTATTTTATTTCAGTTGATAGGAAAAAACAAACCAACTAAAGTTCTAGGTCAATAAATACTAGGTCATTTTATTCAAACTCAACTTCTACCTTTTAAAGTGTCTTGATACGATCATTCTGGCTCACCTCAACCTGCGCACTTGTTTCGGCAAAACATAAATGGAAAACGATTTTTAAAATGTCCGTTTTTTAATTACGGAACCCCAGCCGAACCCAAATTGCAGCTAAAACACTGTAATTAAAATGTTTTCGGAATATTTCGGTAAAAGTGACATCCAATTTTATTGGTCAGCATTTATTTATTGGATGCTTTAACACGCGTCAAATAAAACTTTTTGTGGATAAGTGTGTGTATATGCTTGCACACTTTCATTTTACACTATTTAAATAATTATGATCACCCCTAATCAAAATAAAACATCTATTCAGTGTTTTAATAATAAACGTTAATAGGCAAAGTAAACGTTTCCGTGATCCATCCTGTGATGCAATGTATGTTAATCTAAGATCAGATTCCGAAAATAATATGCATTGCCAAAAGTCGTAGAGTGTATTCTCACGCTAATAGTTTCCATTTGTGTAGACAGGCACTATCGACTATCATTGATTATGTGATTGATTATGATTGCTGTGTAGTGTCGGCTTAGAATAGCACTACCCCATTTCTTCCGGATGGTATACGTAAGAGGCGACTAACGGTATTGGGGCTCTTAAGGGATTTTTGGGCGATGCGGTTGGAGACTCATCACCAACAACCTTTATTTTACCATCTTTTTCCCACGCAACTTCCAAAAGTGGCTGAGGTATTTCAAATTCCCTAGCTCTGGCTACCCCTTCTAGTAATTAGTGAGTCGTGAGTATATGTATGTATGTATTGATTATGCAATCAAATCTCATCATGCAAACTTAATCTTACTTCAAGTTCAGATCACTTAGATGAAACACATATTTTATTAAAATAAAAATGCCGCATCCAAAACATGAACTTATTAGTCCGTGTCAGAATGCGACCGCCGAGGACGCTGTGAGGTCGCTAAGTTTCACAAAAATATACACATATATAAACATATTAAAAAAACTTGTTCCAAAATGCCATAAAGTCGACGATACCTAGCGACCGATTATTTTGTCATCGGAGTTTTTGTAAAATATATACGGAATCTTAAAAAATATGAACGAACTCACCGCTTGGCAACATAAGAGCTAAATACGAGTATGCTAATATGAGGGTAAGCTTAATCCAAAATTTATACGAAATTAGGTACTTTGCACGAGTTTTAGCTTTGGTTATACCATTCTTAAAATAAAACGTATTTTGCCGATGTACACATAAATAAAATTTACTTGTATCAGTAATCGAATCCGCATTTTGGAAATGGAAATATATTATTATACCTATACTATATCTCTCTTCGTTTTTGTCATGTGAGCTTGAAACGAAAAACAAACAAATTAAATGTAGAAGTTTACACATTAAATATGCCGTATAGTGACGGATTTGAATGTCACTACCCCTTTCTACGCATGGGTGTTGTAAGAGGCCAGGGGGCTTTTTTGAGTGGGTCTGGCGATGCGGTTGCAGACCCTTCACCAACGACACTTTATTTCTACCATCTTCTCCCCTATCAACTTCCAAATATGGCTGAGGAGTTTCTAGCTCTGAAGATCTGGCTACCCTTTATTGGGATTTATTCCGTGAGTCTATGTATGTATGTATATGAGTGTAGATGTAGTGTAGCAAAAAATCCACTTTGATAAATTCCCCAGTTTTTGTGTAAACCAGGCAGCAAGGAATATTGAAATAAAACGATCAAAAACATACATAATTATCCAACTAGAACCAATAAAGCGGCATTTTGATTTTGAAGACTATAATTATTACATGAATTGTAAATTTAGATCTTGTTATAGACGAATTGTACTAAACTGGGTTTACTTCCTGAATATTAAATATATGATAAAGCTGTTATATTTTCGTTGAGACTTTTTTATCGCCAAATTATTATTTCTATGCAACTTGGTTTTAGCCATCGGCACATCGATTGTATAAAAAATATTTACAGATTTTCATTTCAAATTGATTCCTGTATCTCACAGTTGGTGTAAGACATTAAAGGCATAATAAGCATAAGCATAAACGTTCACGCCGAATATCCCCGAAGGGGTTGGCAGAGGTACTAATACTTCTGAACATCACGTGACTTTGTCACCTGGTGTTCAGAGTACCCACGTTTTGCATGGACAGTGTACTCACGTGATAGGGGGCAAGCCTATCGCCGTTTTGTACGAATACACTGTCACATGACTAAGTACAACTCAGCCATGTGGGTTTCCTCACGATGTTTTCCCTCACCGTTAACAACCATGATAAATTAACCACACATATGTCTTTAGAAAAGACAAATTGGTGTAGGCCCGACCCAGGATTTGAACACTAGTCGTTTGCTCGTTAACCGAGTGTTCTACCCACTAGGCTATCACGGTTGTTTACACATTAAAGGCCTTATTAAATTTTCTTACTTTCATCATTTAACACCTTCCTAGAACGCAAGTTTATTTACAATTATACGTTTAGTGGCCAAGTGACAATTTACTAAATAGAAGAAGTCATTAAAGTTTAATGTTTTCAATTTCATAGTGTTGATTGCATTTTCTCTCATATTTCCTGATACATAATGCGTATTAATTTAATAACTATAACTTAATTATTAACGTAATACTTCGGGACATCACGTAAGATTTCCTTAGTCAGTGCGTACACGTGATGGGCAGGCCTAGCACTACTTTGAGCAAATATACTGTCACATGTCAAAGAACAAAGCAGCCATGTGAGTTTCCTCACAACGCTTTTCCCTAACCTTAACTTGATATTTAACCACACATATGCCCTTAGAAAAGACACATCCGTGTAGGCCAGAGGCGGACTTTGAAATTAGTAAAACGGTTGGTTCTTCCACTGAGCTATCCTGGTAAATCAATACAAAAACATTCCTATTTTTATTGATGTTATATAGATGAAGTAGCATTTTTAATATCACTATACACATCAAACACTTATCGCCCTTGCCTCTATTTTAATTGAATGACACCGATCAGCAGCTGACCTCGTGACGCCAAACAAACTAGTTCTGAATAAGTGAGAGCAAGTTTTAAACGCCTCTTATTGGGCCCAACGATATTAATTATCAGTTTTTCTGTATACTTTACATGGCTTGATGTCTTTGGAATTCGCTGCAATTATACTAGGAAAATGTACGCACATCGTTTCTGTTTATGTATTTTTTATATGAAGTTTGAATTGGAATATCAAAGTCATTCATAATTTTATTTGTTCAAATATCTATATTGATAGGTTTCCAGTCTCCTTGAATGTCCTTCCTTATGTGGTCAAAAATAAAAGTTTGTTATTACATTCTTTGTAGTGAACTTAACGAGATCAGAGTTCAAAGTTTACTTTGACATAAAACGTAGGGATTATTGTATTAAGTTTGGGATCGTGGTTTTATAGACACAAAGTATGCACACCCAAAAATCATTTTAAGAATTTTATTATCATATTCCTTTGATAACATAACAATGAGTGATGTAAAAAAACCTTCTTTTTTTCCAATCAATTCTACACAGCCGTATTTAATAAAAAAACAACCTCCAAAATTACCGCTCACATATGCAACCACGCCACACAACCACGACACAACCCAGTGGCCTAATTTTTGCATAATACGCCCGCAGAAGAAATTGCAAAGCCTTGAATCCTATTTAGTGCCGGCTACATAACTCATAGGTTTCACTCGCAGCATGTCATCGCATGTCGTAAGTTCTGCGCGTGCGATGCCCGCTAATTATTCGCGACACATATATCTAGTTGTGACCCCTAACGTAAAGCCATAAGGTTCATAATTGAGACAACTTTTGACAGATGGCGCAATAAAACATGACAGGTGTCGCTTAAGTCCAGCTTTAGTGAATCGTAGACTTTCATAGTTTGTTTTATTATGTGGTATATTGGTGTCAACCACTTTGGATTACTCTTTTATATTTTCCAGAATATTTACTTGTTATCTGTGTTTCTTGAAGTGATTGGTATACCTGATTATATTGTATTCACTTGATATTTAATCTGTTTTTATATATGCGAGAATTCAGCAATTATATAGAGTATGCAAACTAATGCTATATTTTATAAATACCAATTCACATTTTTTTATAATTTGGTAATTCTGGCAATATAAACGCCAAATAATATTAAAACAAGGCAAGATTCATCCCTTTATAGGCCTGAAAATAATCTTTGCAATGATGATGCTCACTCTAAACTAAATACTTCATAAAAACGAAGTGGTATCGCCCAATAGTACACCGGAAAGGTCTATTAAATTCTCAAGCGTATTAAATTAGAACTATTAACATCCCGTCGGATATTCATACGTTTCTCGCGAATCGGAAAAGAGATAATACGTTGGAAAATATACTTTGCAATTACGAACATCCGTCGACCTTTACGTTCGGAATCTGTGCTTGTTTCGAGCGAACAATACCGACTTGCGAACCTACATGTGAGTTCTCTATTAGCTAACATTTGCCGAGATTTAAGTTGAGTGACGAGATATAAAACTATAGTGATGTTTAATAAACCCATTAGATACAGACTGTTGTTGTAATGGCTTTGATTTGCTCTTATATTAATAGCTTAATTATTCAATATATTGTTTGTACAAATATTAATGTCTGTATCCTTTTTAAAATTTTATGTTATGTAATATTTTTTTAAGTTGCTAGATAACTTGAGTTGAATTATTTCTTAATTTTTTAAGTTGATGAGCGTTCCAAGTTATGAGTTATAAAGTTGAGATCCATAAGTATCCTTCCACATACTACATATGTATTATTGATGTATGAATGCTTTTATTATTAATTTAACTCGTCTCCTAAAATCAATTGACAACACATACCTAATATAACAGTATTACAAATATTTTTAATATTAGCGTATTTCCTAAACAGTGTCATTAAAAGATTTGAGTTTTCGTAATGAGATGCAAAATTATCAATTAAGTATAAAAAAATAACTAATATTCACGACAGGAACTAATGTATGAAGAATCGTCATTGGACATATGTAAATTAATGTTATTTAATTTAATATTTTAATTGCTTATAGTTTTATTTTGGAGACTTTTCATTTCAATATACATTTGAAGGTTATAACAAATTATTAAGTAAATTGGTTGGAAGATTATTATCGATGGTCAAATATTAATTATATTTTGTATATTAGAACTCTATCGTGCGTCGTCTCTAAGGCGGTATTAAGAAATAAAAAATTAATTCTTAACTTTGGATGACATTGAACGAAACAAGAAAAGTTCTATATCAACCTATCCTACTACAACCTACAAGTACTGAAACTCTAAAAATACTTGAACCTCAAAATTCTGATTTACCACCCAGCGTGATGAAAGTGCATCTTTCACAGTAGTAGTCCACATAATTAGTTGTCTCAAGACTTTAGTGCTTTTAACTTTGGTATTTTTATGATTTCGCAAACTAAAAATATACCTCACTGCCTAAAAACACTAAATATGGAATAAAATATCGTGATACGAATACAAAAATAAAGATTGTCACGAAAGATAGACAATCACAATATTTTCAACTTCATTGCTCAACACTTTTCGACTAACTGTTAACCGTTTGTTGTTGACTCGAACAATTATCGCTAACCGGGCTATTGCCTTTCGTTTGACCGACAAACAAACATACAATACTCGAACAATGTAGCTGAATTTTAAGCATTTTAAACGAATTTTGGTTCAAACTATAATAATAATATGTCCGAGCCGATTTCGGCTACAGCGACTGCTGGACAGGCTCTCAGCAGCTGGCGCCTCGTTGGTCCGCGCGTACGTGTGCTCGCATATGGCTGCTGTAGCCAATTTTGGCCTTAAAGGTCCTTGAGCACCTTGGACAAGTGAGTACGCCGCCACTATAATGATACATTAGAGCCGTTGGTGGCCTGGCTTTTAACTCGTCCCTTTTGACGTCGAGTTCGTCTTTGCGTCGTTCTTCAAAGGCTTCGATGTTTTGCCTTACAAGACGTCTCCACTCCGGGCGTTTTTCAGCAATTGATTCCCATGTCAAGGGATCAATTTCACATTTTTTCATATGCCTTTTAAGCACATCTTTGTAGCGCAATAGCTGTCCACCATGCTTGCGCTTTCCTTCTTGTAGCTCGCTATAAAAGATGCACTTAGCTATGCGTTCATAATTTTAAGCATTTTAAACGAATTTTGGTTCAAACTATAACAAATTAAGTGAATAGTTCGAAATGTTGGGTTAGTTAATAGGATTCGGATTCAAAACCCTGTAGAAATAAGTAGATAAAATAATCATTGAAATTTAAGGAGTTAACTTTTTTGAGTTTTGAATTATAACACATAAAAAACTTACAGTTACAACTCGGAAGATTACGTGATATTCAGAAGTATAAGTAAGTAGTAGTATACCGTGTAATGTCGGCTTGGAATAACTCTATCCCATTTCTTCCGGTGGGTGTACGTAAGAGGCGACTAACGGTATTGGGGCTTTTAAAGGATTTTTGGGTGATGCGGTTGGATACCCATCACCAACAACCTTTATATTACCATCTTTTTCCCACTAAAATTTCCAAAAGTAGCTGAGGAATTTTTTATTCCTTAGCTCTGGCTTCCCTTCTAGGGATCTATAGCATATATATACACCCATAGCTATAAATCCCAAAAATGGTCAGCCGGAGCCCAAGAGTTAGAAATCCCTCAGCCGCTTTTGAAAGTTGATTTAGGAAAAAGTAGCAATTCAAAGGACGGTAGGTGTTTGATGTGCACCTACCTCGTTCAAACAATTACTTTAACAGCCCCTTTATTCTTAGTTGCCACGTACGTCTAACACGGACCGAAATAGGCTAGTCCCTTTCTGAGTCGACAAAACAAATGTTAATGATATGTGAAATAAAATCTAAAATATCAATAAATAGCCGTGTAGTGTCGGCTTAGAATAGCACTACCCCGTTTCTACCGATGGGTGTATGTAAGAGGCGACTAACGGTATTGGGGCTTTTAAGGGATTTTTGGGCGATGCGGTTGGAGACCCATCACCAACAACCTTTACTTTACCATCTTTTCCCCACTCAATTTTCCAAAAGTGGCTGAGGAATTTCTAATTCCTTAGCTCTGGCTACCCCTTCTAGGGATTTATAGCCGTGAGTATATGTATATCTATGTATGAAATAAAATCTCATATCAGATAACTATCTCCATATAACATTACAAGTAATTAAAATATTGCCGTTTTCAAAATTCATCGACCAAAAACAGGTGGGTCGGGTTCGGCCAACTTTCACTATCAGCGAACAACACCTTTTGATAGAAGCCGTGTGAATTACTATAACATCATATTTTTGTACACATTTACCACCATATACTACTGGGATAGGTAGAACTATATAGGTAATAGAAACTATGGAACGCAGTACTTTGGTGACAAATGTTTTTGTACAAATCAAAATAATCTTATTTTACACGGAAATAATATGACGATTTTATACACTTTTATAATTCTTATTGGATGTAACGTGTTAGAAGTAATAAACTGACCGCTGCAATAATAAAAATAAATAAAAACTGACACTTAGTCTCTCGGTAGTTCAGTGGAAAGCATACTGTATCACATGCAGAGGTATATGGAATTTAACCCTGAGTTCTATACCTTCGTGTTTTCCAAAGCTTTAAGAACAGTTTTTAAAAGTTATAATAAGGGAGAGTGTGGTATGGATACCTATATGACTGAGTCATTTTTAGCCATGTTAATTTTTTGTCGGTCACTACGGGTATATTGTAATGTACAAAATAGTGACAGGTTGTACCTCTGTCCCGTATCATTTTTCTTGCAGGTGTCGTACAGAACGACTATGGTTGTTGGAGCTTTATGAATGACTGGTGAGCTATATGGCTAGAAACTTATGACCTACGATATTTTATTTTACCCATTAAACTGACAAAGATTGCTGAAAGATCAGATCAAATTATGAGGTTCTATTTACCCTTATTTGAGATTAAGAGCCGTGAATATAGGTAGAGATACATACAAGTAGAACATTTAATTAATACAATTGCATTTCCATTTCGGTATCTCATTTCAATTGTCATCAATTTATTATTTAAGGCTGAGATCACTCTTATTACATTTCGTTAAGGCTGGTTACTTTGTTACAATGCTCACCAGCCAATCAATAGTAGGTTTTTGTTAACGAATAACATTTCCTTCCGTTAGAGTACAATAGAGCCTACACGTAACGACTTCTGTAACAATGCCTTCCTAATAATTGTACTCCATTTATTATTATCTCTTTTTGTTAAGTGAACTTGTTATATTTTAATTAGTTTAGTGATTGAACTAAAATATTTTTAGGATTTACTTAAACTTCTTACTCGTACGTATACGTATCATATAGAAAAACGCATCATCATTTTTTAAAAATTATAAGTAGTATAATTAGTATTGATCTTATTATTTAAATCTTTTTGTTCATGAAAACCTCATGTGGGGATTATTACTAATAAATAAAGAATAAATAAAGGAAAGAAAAATATATACGTATACCCGAGGTCGCGGGTTCGATTCCCGCCTGTGTCGAAATTTTTCTTTCCTTTATTTATTCTTTATTTATTTGATCTTATTATTTTTGAAACATAATGTTTCAGTAATCATTGAAGAAAAGTAAGTTGTTGCAGTTATTAGTATTAATAATAATTGGCAAAAGAGAAATATTTGAATTTGGATACGAAATTTCCCTTACTCATATATAATTGCAGTAATAGAGGATACACGCAAGAACCATATTAGACCTTGACCTAAATAAGTTATTTTAAACTGCCTTATAATTTGTGGAGATATTCGAGCAAAGTTCACGCATGCGTGTTATAAACGCCGCCCGCTCGCCGTAGAAACTACGAGAGTGTATGCGCCCTACAAAAGACATCAACGAAGCGACCCATGCACGCAAAAAACTTATAATGACCTTTTTTATTGGGAAAGACAATGATTGCATATGATTTGATGATACTTTTTTGTAACCGAAAATATTACGTAATTAATTTTAAGACATAATGAAATAAAACAAAGAATATGTTAAAAACACTTAAAATTAAATCAACAAGAAGTGCTTAATTACAACTAATTATGTACGTGTAAGACGATTTCGCAAATAAATATAATTTTGCTAAAAAAACACTAAAACTAGTCATAACAATGTATACTAGCTCGATTTAGTATTCGGACTATGTATCATTAATTAACATCTGAATAATTGCATGTATTAACGCACACATGATATTCATGAAACGTCATCTTACAAGACATGAGCGCACGATAGATACTGTCAACTTACCGTGAAAAAGAAGTGAAAGTTGAGTAAAAATCACAGTGTAATGGGTAAACCAAGGAGGTTTTTGTCACTTAAAATTCAACACAGATCACAGTAAATCCACAAGAATTGACGGGGGCGAGAGTTTGAATTTGGCGCGCGACGGTGTGTGCGCGCGACGGACGTTCGCTCGGCGCGGATGGCGGAGACAGACTGTAGATTACTCCCACTAAAAGCCCAATCATTCGGATCGAGCTGTGATATTATGTATCGAAATATATAATGCTCTTTCGATATGTCTCAACCTTCAGAACTGTAGGAAATTCCGAATGGTAATGTGAATTAAGATAAAATGTTCTTCGCATTGCTATTTAAAGACCGTCATTTGTGAATTCAAATAGAATCGATTTCTAAATTTATTTAATCGAAATGTGATTATAAATTTTGCCATTTTTATCCCTCTTAAACATACTAACCTCTTTTAATAATAAAAATCTTTTAACTGATACTGGGGCGTAGCAACTATAAATATATCATCCGCTTTCAAAGCAATCAAAATCCTTTTTTCTTGTTCATGTTCATTGGCAGGTCAATCTTTTATTCGTGTAAAGGTTATGAGAAATCTAAATTAAGATAAGTGATGCTGGTGACAACATATTTTTAAGAGACAAACTTTATATTGATCTTATATTCCTCATAGTGTTAATGATATTTAATATACATTTGGTAAAAAATATCGTCACAATATGGTATTTTTTTATTTATCATTTATCTTATCTCATATGAGTCTCACCAAGCAGCTTCATTTTCCCCTACATATAAAATAAGACCATAGTTTGTTATTTATTTCGTGCAGCTGACAGGGCTCAATAATGAATCGTTTATAATACGGAATAACCTTATTTTGGATAAAGATGTTTTAGCTTGCAACATCCACAATAAACTGAAATAACTCTCACTAGTTTTATTTATGCGTGTAATTATTTGACCTGGGAATCAAACTCAAGATCACTAAATCCAAAGCCATCGCTGTAACCGTTCGACTTACCTACCTATATCGATACACACGGGTGTCAATCTCTTGCCCTTAGAAGAAACATTTACTTAGGCACTTTTGGAAGATGACTTTGGAGAAGTTAATTATAATAAGATATCTTCAGTCATGTTTCTCCAGTATATACCGCATCTTTAGTTGAAAAAAATATAGAGTTGTGCTATTTTATTCTTAAACAAAACAACATGATTATACCGTTGGGCTACATTGCATTGATATATAAATCATAAATCATCTTTCAACAATGTCGCCAAATGAGTTTCAACCAGATATTTTATGACTTCAATCAGCAAGAAAACCTTTGAACATGTTTGTAGCGCCAGCAAGCCTTATGGTAGAAATGCCGTTTAGCGACATTCGACAAAACCTTCGAAGATTCATCAGCGTCACGACCATTAACGAAATGTGATTATTCATGTAACATTAGTCATTAATTTAAATTCGACTTCAAATTTGTAAAATATAATCATTGTCCCGCAATAATAGCTTCTATTGTCGTGTTATAAGATATTTTAGTGAAGGAAAGTTGAGAATAGATGTATTCCGCAATCAATTGCTGATAAGATGAAATTTGATTGCCGTTTCTTATATAAAACTAGTGGATTGACCCAACTTCGTTTCGGGTAGTATTATTTTACAAATATCTAAGGGTTTTGATTCTTCTCACGTTATGTGATTGGTTTTTTGTGATGGACAATTTATTTTAATTATGTCAAACTAGCGTTTGGTTTGTCGCATAGAAAATCTTTTATAAAGTAAAAACATGTTTATAAACTGAAATTGTACAAACCATATTTTGAAAAAATGAAAAAATGTGAATGTAAAGAGTTTCTTTGTTGCTTCTTCTCTTTACGAACACCTTCCGAAGCAACGGATTAACGATTAATTTAAAACTTTGACGTTCAAAAAATGTTAGTATTTAACTTTATTTTGAAAAATAAACTTTTTGACTTTTTTTTACCTCACCCTCTATGAAATGTAGTTGAAATTAAAAATGTTTCGTTGGTTAATCCCGATCATTATGTATAACGATTATTTTGGTTGCTATTTGGATATATAGCATATTAAAATTATTACGATAGTTAAGTTAATTAAGTTAACTGACTGGATAATTACCACGGCGCAGGAAAAGGTCTTGGTCTAAACCGCAATATATTGGATATTTAAGTTTGTACGTGATAAAAACTTATTCACCTCGGAAGACACATTTGGACCAAATAGCGAGTGTGCTCAAAAAGGCAGGTGTCCGAAGTATGATGACCAAAGAGTATGTATAAGAAGACTGATGGATGTAAACAAAGCTAGAGAGGTTTGGCAGGATCATACAAAGTGGCGATTGATAGTCCAACACGCCCTATTTAATTCGTTTAAATCTGTACACCTTGAAAATACGCTAACGTACACCCATTGTCTAAAACTTGTTCTAAATACTTTAGATCATTCATTGATGAGTATTTTTAATTTGAAAACCACTTATAGTTATCTTAATACAATCATTTCTTGGTTTAGCGACTGAGTCATCGGAAACAATACTTTTTTCCCATAAATTTTGGTACCAACAAGGACATTGGGTATAAAACGTTGTGACTATGTCCGTCATTTTGACGTCATCGAATTACCGCTTCGAGATTTTGTCATGGATCGACCTTTGCGCAATCGTTTGCGTCTTATCGATTAGATTACTAGTTTTCGAACGTGTTTTATCTACTTATTTAACTGGGTTCATAATTTCTTATGCAATTTTTAATGAAATGTTAGACTTACTAAATTATACTCACGCTATTGTTTTCTATTAGAGTGGACTGATACCATTCTTTGCAACTCATATTCAACAGTCTTGTCATATGGCAACTGACAACAGTGATAGCTCAGTGGGTAAAACGCCGCTAATCGTGAAGACGATGAGTTTTCAAATCCTGGCTCGGGCTTACACTAGATTTTCTTTTCTAAAGACATATGTGTGGTTAATTTATCATGGTTGTTAACGGTGAGGGAAAACTTCGTGAGGAAACCCACATGGCTGAGTTGTACTTAGTCATGTGACAGTGTATTCGTACAAAACGGCGATAAGCCTGCCCCCTATCACGTGAGTACACTGTCCATGCAAAACGTGGGTACTCTGAACACCAGGTGAGAAAGTCACATGATGTTCAGAAGTATTAGTTCCTCTGCCAACCCCTTCAGGGATATTCGGCGTGAACGTTTATGTTATGTTATGTTATGTTGTTAATGGTGAGGGAAAACATCGTGAGGAAAACAACATGGCTGAAAGGACCGGAAAGTGCATACAAAACGGCGATAAGCCTGCCCATTATCACGTATGTACACTGTCTAAGCAAAACATGGGTATCTATTTTGGACACTAGGTGGCGCTGTTACATGTTGTTAAGAAGTATGGGTACCTCTGCCAACCCCTTAGGGGATAAAATGCGTGAACGTTTATGTTATGTTATGGCCGGATATGTATTAATTTAAGGTACTAGGAACTAAAATAATACTAGAGTAGTGTTTTCCTCGATCGGGAATTTCCACAAAGTAGGTAGCCCATCTTAAATTAATACCGGTTTGCTTTTCCCCAAATGTTGTAACAAGACGTCTTTTGCTCAAGCCTGACACACACAAGCACTACCCCATTTCTTCCGGTGGGTGTACGTTATAGGCGACTAACGGTATTGGGGCTTTTAAAGGATTTTTGGACGATGCGGTTGGAGACCCATCACCAAACAACCTTTATATTATCATCTTTTCCCCACTAAAATTTCCAAAAGCGACTGAGGAATTTTGAATTCCTTAGCTCTGGCTACCTCTTCTAGGGATCTATAGTCGTGAGTATATGTATGTATGTACATACTCATTTCAGAGCTTCAAACTTAGAAATTGATACATACAAATACTCACGGCTAAAATCCCTAGAAGGGATAGCCAAAGCTAAGGAATTACTTAGAAATTCCATAGACATTATTGCAAGTTGAATAGGGATGTTGTTGGTGATGGGTCTTTAACCGCATCGCCCAACAAATACATAAAAAGTCCCAATACCCTTAGTTGCCTCTTACGAATGATGACGGGAAGAAATGTAGTAGTGCTGTTCTGCCTACATACATGGGTCTCTAATTTTGGTATTTCTATTACAATTAAATTTTAATGCGGTTAAAATGTAATATTTATGAGTGAATATGAAAATTATTTTGTACGTAAAATTAGTTTATACTTCAGTTCTCCCGTGACAAACTGGCCCTTAGTTGTGATTCTAATCGTGTTAATATGCTAAAACATTATTGCACTCATGTGTCGCAAATTTTCCACTCATACCCAAATCATATTTCCTTAAAGAATTTTAAATCTGAATCACAACATCAAAAAGATTCCCCCAAGGTCACTGAGTGATAGTTTAAGGGTTATTCAACATATTCATCGACATAATTACACTCATATTACACACACAGCTAGTCAGAGGAACACTCAGAATATTGCGTAACGTCTTTTACGTGTATATTCTTAAAATGGTGTAATGTTTGTGTAATTTTAGGAATAAGCTTTAGTAAGGAATAAATAAATTTATTCGCCGTAAATCTGGTACAAAGAACATCGAGGGCTAGAACCCACCCCGAAGATTCTACTAGCCCAGCGCAATTCGGCAATCATTTGTGACTACTTCTACCATCATAGTAAAAAAGTCAAAGCCTTCAATACGTTCGAAATGCCCCAATAAACATAAAATGGTCTTATTTTCTGACTTTGTGCATACCTCTGAAAATCTAAATCAGGATTCCGGGTCATTACCCTTGCATTTTAATTACTAGACCACAAAGGATGCAATGACAGAACATCTTCAACCTTTTTGGGGTTCGACGCTGTGAAAACAGTGCAACCAAAAACCTTTTTCTATCTTAGTATTGATAAACCATTATAAACCGCACATATACTCATATACTCACGGCTATAAATCCCTAAAAGGGGTAGCCAGAGCTGAGAAATTAGAAATACCTCAGCCACTTTTGGAAGTTGAGTGGGGAAAAGATGGTAGAATAAAGGTTGTTGGTGATGGGTCTCCAACCGCATCGCCCAAAAATCCCTTAAAAAGCCCCAAGTCCGTTAGTCGCCTCTTACGTACACCCACAGCCGACACTACACAGAACCAAAAACCTCTTTCTTTCTTAATTTTGATAAACTATTATAAGCCAAACGAAACTTTATACTACATTACGTGCCGAGCAACGTAAAACAGTTACAAATAATTTTCCCATGGATCCCATTCTTGTATTGAACAGTAACATAGAACCAATACAAATTGAGGGTACAGACGTTATGCTAATTAAAGACAGACAGTCAAACTTCTATTGCAGCATATTAAACAGTGATTTTGTTGACGTGTTTGTCATTTGTATTGTATACTCACGACATAAGTTCCGTTGAGGCAAGCAGTCATTATCTAATGCTACTTTGTAAGATTTTTACAGATTAATGATAGAATTATAAAACTAAATTATTATCATATATATCAATAACAACAATAACAATAGCAAAGTAAGAATACCACCGATTCTAATGCACGAGGTCTGAGTTCAAATCCTGAGTCAGGCCTACACCATATATTTATTTTTAAGCCGTATCATTTTTGTTAACGACCAGGGAAATCATCAAGAGGAAACCCACTTAGCTGAGTTGTACTTAGTCATGGGAAAGTGATAAGAAAGTAAGCAGAAAACGTCGATACGCTCCACCAACGCTACCAAAGGGCTCAATCCTCCCTTAAATACGGTAACTTCACCATATTTTACCATACATAGATCACGTAGTCGTTGCGAGTTCGCTCTCTTTATCTTTATAAATGTAAAAAAAAACCTACAGTTTAGTTAGTGTTGTAAACGTAACACTATACTTTTGTCTGCGATATTGAACAAAGTAGGTCAATATCACGTCTGAAGAGATGACATGACACCGCAACTAGGCGCCTTAAGCATCATCACATCACTGTTAGGTTTTTCCAAACCGATGCGTCACCGTATTCAGGATCCTCAATTTATTTACTCAGATTAGCCAAATTTATTTATTTAGTGTAATAAGGTTTGTTTGTAATGTGCTATTGTTCAGTCATCGAAACAAGTTTTATATACCATTATACATATATAAAAAAATTCTTAATTTGTATACATACATACATACATATACTCACGCCATTATCTATACATCAACTGATAATGATGATGAGTAACCAAGAAGCTACTAATCCTCTTTTGTGCATGGTACTGTACCGGCTTCCGAACGAAGGAAGAACTAAGGGTAGGCTGTAGAAAGGTGATGAGTTCTTTACTTGTTATAGAGTTCTTTGCGAGAGATCGATGTCCAGCAATGGATGTGTACCGGCTGATAATAAATAGGCTTTCTATATGTTTATATGTTGTGTTGTAAATAATGACCCTAACTATCTACATACATATACTCACGCCATTAGTTCCCATTGGGGTAGGCAGAGACTATTGATCGCCACTTCGTACGATCCTGACAAACCTCTCTAGCTTCGTTTACATCCATTAATTTTTTCATACATGCTCTTTTATTCTTCATACTTCGGACGCCAGCCTTTTTGAGCACACTCTCAATTTGGTCCAAGTGTGTTCTCCGTGGTCGTCCTCTACTAACATTAACATCCACACTAGCTTACTAATTTGTATGTCACTGGAATATTGATTGCTCAGTAGCGGGCATACGATAGAAAATGGCAGCGCAGATCGGGTTGTAAAGATATGTATGGAAGGCTAAATACCTTTGTAGACTATAATATATTTAAAATTTGTCTGTTTACAATATTAGTTAATCAAAATAAAAAAGGTATGTTTTTATTAGGAGGTCTTGATATATATAGGTGCTACATAGTCATTATGCATATTGAAAAATTAATGAAAACATTATTGAATCTACCAGCACGTGTCCGACCATTGTGTATATTAAAGAAAAAACTAACTTCTTAAAGTGGTCAGGCCTTTCCAATTGAGCATTACCACATACATTGATTTCATAAAATATATTTATAATTGATTAGATGGGAATGAACCTGGGAACCCATCCCACACTTAAATATACTTACTTGCAAATTTCTATGCAAAGTCACAGATATAAGTACGCTTATTTTTTATATTTTTGTATTTTATAATTATTGTAACCATTACCAAAAAGACAAACTGTAATATATATACCTATACTTTCATAAGAAAAAAATTTAGATCCATAGAATTCTAATAGCTATAATTTTTTGAGCCGTCATAAATTACAATAAATAAAGTATAAATAAAGGAAAGAAAAATTTTGACACACGGCGGGGATCAAACCCGCGACCTCCGGGTATATGCCCCCGTCGCTCTGCCAATTGAGCTACGGCTCTGCCAATTAGGCTTCCAGTGCGAAATTCTTGTATCCCTTGTTTCTTTGTTACACTTTTAAGTAGTGTTTGCTTTCCTTACCTCCGATTTTTTACTAATTTTATAACATGAGGTATGCCTGAAAATTAAACATTAAAAAAATACAATACTTTTTTAACGAAATAAATAATAAATTTAAATAAACATCTGACTCTAAGTTACTACTTCCACTTTATACGTTTATTAAAATATGACTGTGATAATTTGATAGAAGAAAAAAAGGTATTATGTTACAAATATACATTCGTAAGATAATGTGAATTTATAATTATAGAATGTAATATATGGTCTTTCTTTTTCCTAGCAAAGTACTACAAAACCCAGGTGAATTAGGTAAGTAAGGAGAACGTTAGAGGTACCATAGTAATTAATACGTTCCAATGTACTTTACATTTAATATCAAAGTTGTTACTGTCAATATTTTTCATTATATTTCATCACGTAAAAACTTTTACGTCATTCATTTGTGTTAATGTTTATTTAATTGATATAAGTCCAATGTAGTTACGCGTATGTCATAGGTCAAGAAATATTATTTTGATGAACACAATTGAATTAATTCGCCAAGTGTGCTTCAAGTGCTTCAACTGTCAAAATACTTAGAAATAGTTTTCTATACGTCTAGTTAAAGAAGATATTTACTCAGAGAATATTTTAGTCTTTAAGTTTAAAAAAAAATATTCAGTTCATAAACTCATTTCATAACATAAACGTTCACGCCGCATATCCCCGAAGGGGTTGGCAGAGGTACTAATACTTCTGAACATCACGTGACTTTGTCACCTGGTGTTCAGAGTACCCACGTTTTGCATGGACTGTGTACTCACGTGATAGGGGGCAGGCCTATCGCCGTTTTGTACGAATACACTGTCACATGACTAAGTACAACTAGTAGACATTAGGCTATCCAGTGCTCCATTCACCGCATTACCCTTTTTCACTCTTCTCTCGATATCTTCATCATCATCATTGCCTTATACTAAGAACTAATTCTTCTTTATAGAGAAGCTTCCTCAGATACGCTAAGGGTTCGATTAAAAACTAGCCTTAGATGCAAATGTGTCCGCTTAGAAAAGTACTAACCCATTTCATCCCTCAGGTGTCGTAGAAGGTGGCTTACGGTTTTGCGCTTTTTGCGTGCGGGGGATGTGGCTTGAGACCCCTTACCAACATTCATTTATTTTTAAATTAATTGTAGGTACTAAATCTTTAGCTATCCTGCTTTGGGATTTAGTATATGTTAGATACTACTAATACTATTACTACTAGTTTAGCAATTAGCAACCTGCTATTCAACTATTTGATTATATATTTTGCTTCTTTGAAGGCATCGAAAAGTGTATAGGGTTTTTCGCCTTAAATACAAGGTAATCCAAAGAGCTTTTTAGATTAATACATTTTAATAAAAACATTATGAAAGTACCAAAATGACAATCTGTAACCAATTTGTAAGAAACAAGGAGTAATTAGTAAAATTTTAAATGAAATTATATAAGACAAACTACTATATATGTATCAAGATTAAAATAAATAAGATTTTTAGTATGTTTAGTTTTGTTGTTGTACCTTTCTAATGTACTTTTTAAATATTTTATAAGTTATATTATATTTAAGATAATTTTAGCATATCACTGTTGTTTATCCAAATAAAAAATGTATTTCAATTCTTAAACAATCGAAAAAAAATATTTAAATGGTAACACAATCAAAGCCGCATGAGGAAGTGAATCGAAACTCGTGCAAAACGGTATTTCTTTAATGCATCGAATTTATCTGTGCACCTTCTTTTTATATACTACCATCAACAGCATTTGATTGTAATATAGGAAAGATGAAATTAAAGGCGATAGATATGCTGCTTTTACTTTTTAAATGAGGAAAATATGGTAAATTACTGATCCAGGGTTATAAGAGCGGCTAAATCTCTAGGCAAATCAAAAATTAAACTACCCATGTGTTTCATCAGTTTCTTATTCTAATAAAATATTATTGTTACGCCATTTCTAACTGTGGGTTTTCAAAAGAGGCGACTAAAGGGATTGGAGCTTGTAACGTACCTTTATTTTCAAAATATGTTCTCCACTTAACTTCCAAAAGTGCCTGAGAAATTTCTTATTTTGAAGCTATGGCTACTCCTTTTAGGGATTTATAGCCTTGAGTGTATTTACTCGTATGTACGTGATACTCAATAATAAAATGCAGCAATGGGATAAAACCTACGGGTCCAATATAACAACGCTTTCAGGATGCTGTTGGGGCTGCCACGTTTCTGTAGTGCGTCAAGCATGTTTGCAGAGGCATACATGGATGGTTATCACGCCATCTTACGCAAGCGGGTAGCCTCTCTGACGCGAAGAGTGCGGGGCAGCACCAACACCTACCTGAAAGTGATAGCGGACAGACTTGAAGGCCCATTAGTGTCACATGTGGTGAAATGTCATGTATTCCCTGTACACCACTGTGCCAAATAATTATATAACGTAACTTAATAACGAAATTTAATTTAATTTACTTTTTATGTTTAATTTAAGATTATTATTATTATTTGTGATTTAATTAATTTAATAACTTAATTTTATTTTATTTACTTTTTATGTTTTTGTGGTTTTTGTGGTTAATGTAATTTTGATGTAATATGGATTTACTTAAATCTGAAATAAATGAATTTTGATTTTTGATTTGAAAACAGCAGAACTAGCTAGTATGGTCCATAGAATATTAATTCTTATTTTAAATATTATGTTTGAAAGCATTCCAAGTTTTTAATTATTTCAGCCAGTCTCAAGAGTGTTCCGACAACTGAATGACGTATTATCGTTGCGGGGTATGTTTAAAAACCTATTATTCTTTACACGGTACCAAAATAAATGATACATTGCTACGCAATTTGTATCGATTAAAATAAAAGAAATCGATTAAACGATTTATTCCTGAGACTCAGATGCAATGCAATATCACGGGAAGATGTTTTTATTAGGGAGCTAAAACTTTCGGTTCTAAATTTGAATATTGTTATAGTGACAATAGTAATACATCATCAGTGATTTTTTTGCTGTCTGTAAATAAGATAGAGCCTTGTGACAGGTGGAGGGACACTCACTCGGATATTGAATTCTCAGCAGTCTTACCTTTTTAATATGATACCCTAAAATCGAATGAGATCGCTGTTATGTGTGTCTTATACAACATAGAAAGAGTACCATGGTAGCAATTGAGCTGACAGTGTAGAGATATAACTTAAACTAACTTAGTTAATAAAACTACGCGTTCACTAACGCTACTACAACTAATGTTTATCTTTTATATTATAAAACTTGCGAAGCAGAAAACCTTATTTTTTAGTGCATTTCAGTCATAAATATAGATCGAGTATCATATATAAGGAGAGCATAGGACCGGTCGTTGTGGAAATCTATCTTTGTCACCAACGTTACTTTATTTTTACCATCTTCTCCCCTATTAACTTCCAAATGTGGCTGAGGAGTTTCTAGCTCCTAAGCTCTGGCTACCCGTTTTTGGGATTTACGGCCGTGAGTTTATGTATATAAATACTTATAATAAAGCACGTTTTAAACAAGCCAAACTAATGTTCAAAAATCCAACCAAAAAAATTTTACTTGATATCCCTTCAACGCCCTATTCTTCATAATATGAAGAATAAAATCCTTCATAACCCATATTGAAAGGTGATTTGAATTCAATTATCTTCAAACATATTAACTCTGTGATGACCCTAACAACCAGTCGATGGGACCCGAGCGAAACTCCTGTACATCTTTCGCAAAACCCGCCATTTATTTCGGTGTAAGAAAGCTCATTAATTAATCATAAATATTTATTAGCGTCATCGTGTAATTTACAGTGTCGTTAAGAGACACGTAATAAACTTTCATAATATTATAAAAGAAAACAAAAAGCTGCAGCAAGTTCGTGAACAAGCAAATTGGATTTTTGTGTAATAAATATTTTGTTTTACATTGCACTGCGGTATATGATGAAATAAGGTTGTTTATTTTCAAAATCATAATTTTACGTTATTTCGCTTTTAAAGTAATTGAATATACTACATACATACATACATACATATACTCACGGCTATAAATCCCAGGAAAGGGTAGCCAGAGCTAAAGAATTAGAAATTCCTCAGCCACTTATGGAAATTTGAGTGGGGAAAATATTGTAAAAATAAAGGTTGTTGGTGATGGGTCTCCAACCGCATCGCCCAAAAATCCCTTAATAGCCCCATACCGTTAGTCGCCTCTTACGTACACCCACCAGAAGAAATGGGGTAGTGCTATTCTAAACCGACACTACACGGCAAATAATGAATATACTATTATACCATATGACCATTATATGCCTAGCCGCGGTGTTAAATCCTAATTTGTAGACGATTTTTAGAGGGTCGGAGAGCAATAATCATAACTTTTCCTGTATTGATAAATAAAGTTAAAATTAAATAATTATTTTAGAAATCATTAGAAACTTACTTTATAATGGATCCTCTCGCACATATTAAAATTATTATCATAAAAAAATTTAGTTCTCACTATGTGTTTATTTTAAGTGTCTATCAGACCGACAGACAGACTGCGAAAACTTGGTAAATTAATGGCATTTTACCTTTATGGTACGGAACCCTGTAAATCCTTGTACCTCAGTGGGCAAGAGCATCACTTCTAAAATAAATAGTCGTGGCTTCAAATTTTGGGTCCAAAATTACGGCAAAATAGTGCTTTAAAACAGGTTATCCTGGGAAAAATATATATTTTTATTTGTTTAATTGAATGCAAATAAAATTATTTATTGTTTAGTAATTTAATTGACGTTTATTCTTTATTTGCAACTGGCTTCCAACCGATAAAACAACTCACGAGCAATTCAGCAAACCAAATTGATTTCGACAGTAATAATTCGGAATTGGTTGCGCAAGAGCATTATCCTGTCACACTGACAGTTTATACGCTTCATCACTGCACACTACATCCGCGCATCGGTCAAAACGAGAAATTTGGACTACGTTTCGCACTTTTAAGAGTACAATCTGAATTTATACCAAACAATGCATCTGTCTTCCTTATATTCACGCCACTAGTTTGCGTTGGGGTAGGCAAAATTGTGTAAATAGCATGAGGCGTGTGACAAATATGTGTGTCGTGAAGTGAGATACTCGCAGACTTGGTATGGTTTGTCATTTCTCACACATACTTGCTCTCACATGCCTTATGCTACGGGACTGATAGATAAAACCAGATACTGACAGATACAATTCTGCGTTTTACTTCCATCCATCATTTTTAAGACATATCCTAAAATAGTTTACATTTATCCCTTTGAATACGATTCAATTTGTCCTGTGTCCTTTGCATGGGTCACCATCCTCATTAACTCTATCAATAAATCTCGTCAAGGATTTACTACAATACATACTGTCTCTTATTTTACGTTTTGCTAAAATTATTGATATTAAAATGGCATCACTACTATCACAAAGATATACATACAGATAGATAAATATAGATATTAAAAATAGCCATATAAAAAGTCAATGATTACTGTTAATATAGAAATATGATACTATACTGTCTATTTATAGTAAATCTTAAAAGGAATATTTCTGGATAAGTAAAGACAGTAAATACACACAGATATATATACAGATAGATAAATATAGATATTAAAAATAGCCATATAAAAAGTCAATGATTACTGTTAATATAGAAATATGATACTATACTGTCTATTTATAGTAAATCTTAAAAGGAATATTTCTGGATAAGTAAAGACTGTAACGATATAAAACAATGTAACGATCCTATAAACTTCGATTTTCTTAGCAATGCCTTCAATTTGGTTCAAGTTATGAAGTCATATTATTTTGGAGAATGAATTTTCAATTTATGACATTAAGGTAAAATTTATTATTTACATAAATGTTTATATCCCGGTCAGGAATCGATGGTAGTGTTGTATTACGTAGTGTGCGGTAACTGTGAAATTCAAGATATTTATCAGTTTTTACCGCTAAGCGCCATCGCTTATGATGTGTGAAATATCGCTCATTCATAAATTATTCGAATGGACATTTAACATGGTGAAAATTATGTTACAATTTTAAGGAACATCGAATGGGCGCCGCTGGATCATTCGTTTTATTTATTTTTTTACTGTCTTCATTATACGAGGTGAATATTCAATAATTATTGTCTTTGAATGAAAAGCATATAACTTCATTTGACATCACCAAATAACCATTATCGTTTATCTTTCAGCATACTCTTAAAGATGATGATAATGGTTATGAGAGGATGTGTGTACTTACTCAATTATTTTGAACACCACTTGCTTCATTTATAAAAGAAACAAGATAATATTATTTATATTTTTTACAATACATTTGGAAAAACAAATGCATATACGATTTCGCATATTTCTTGAAAATTTTGGGTATTAAATAAAATGTTTGTGGTTATGAAACATACATTGACTTCTGCTATCTTGGCAGCTTTGTGGAAATTCCACTACCTCCAATGCCGATAGGTAGGCCTTCAAATCCTATATCAGACCTCCATCAATGTGAATTTGTATAGGTCATGCATCATTTATTAAGGTTAATGGTTCGTAAGGATACTCACGTGGCTGAATTTCAGTTACAATTAGTCACGTGACATGTATTGATACAAATTTTCACGATGCGCAACATCTCGTGAAAAGACTGTCCTCGAAAAAACTCGCATAGTACGCTAAACACAGTTACACGATTAAATGCATCTAAAACGCTTTTCCACATGATATTTTCCTTTACTCCACATTTAGCAATGTTAAGAAACACATTCGAAATCATGTCTTTCTGCTTTAGAGGCGGAATGCTCGCCACTGAGCTATCACGGGTCATTCTACACCAAATAACAAGGTATTTGAAGTTTCGTAGTATCATTTATTAAGCTTCATCTTCTTTCTTGAACATTCAAAAATAGAACATTACCAAAAAGTGTGGTTCAAGGGTACCAATCTCTTTGACCCACAGTCGGTCAGAAAGCAAGTAGGCCAAGCCCCCCGCAGATAAAGTTACGGTGTTGGCCCACTAGCAATAAATACTGGACTGACTTCTGGAACCAGCTGAATATCAAAGAAACCAATCGAAGGACGAAGAAATGAAATCACTGGGGACTATTCTGTAAAGCGATCGAATCGATTTATAAAAGATGTTGTGGTAAGAATCACTATATTGTTAGTGTTTAAAAAAATGTTTTGCTCACATCACGTATCAAACATTATAAATTTATGCCGAACGTTAATTGATGTTTTTTTAATCTTCTCTGCAATTTAAGAATTTTTATTAACATTAATGCATATTACATTTGTCCTCTAATTAAGTTGATATCAGTTCGATTGTATACCTCAAAAATTTCACCAATAATACAAATTAAAAACCGGTTATATCCAACCTTTGCACCCAAGATGTTTGGATACGTGAGCAATCATTCGTTGTCATTATTCACCTTTTCCTGTGCAAAAAATGTGAAAATTGCAAGACGATTGCAGAATAAGTACCATCGACCAACGTGTAACCCCGACCTGATTATATAAGAACAACTTTACGGTACTACAGTATTTATCACTGACACTTGCAAGAAAAATAAAATACATCCTTCGGCAATGTGACCTGTTTCAAGGCCTACTAAGGCCTATCGAAAATATCTGTGTTCACCCAATACCAGAAACGTGAGTAATTAAAAGTGCACAAATACTTTGGTTGGAACCAGAGACCCGGTTCCTTTACTTCGGTGTGAATTATTTGACAGATGATAAAAAGTTTTAAAAAGAAACGCACGTGAATGAGATACTCTTTCGATACTGGCCGCTTTTAAATAACAAATAAAAAGAAAGTGGGCCAATATTTCCACGAAAAATCTATGACCTTCCTGGCTGCATCTTTTGAGACTAGATTGGCTGCACTGAGTACAAAGGTTACACAGGAACAAGGCTTAACCACCTCTTTAAGGAATAGGCTACCTCGCCGTGATGACATGAAGCAAACCAAATGTATCCAGTGAGTGAGAGCGAGTATGTCATATAAGAAGTGAAGTACTGACAAATTTTGTATGAGCAATCTGTCAGTTTCTCACTTCTCACATGACATACGGGCTCTTTTAAGCCTCATGCTACTAGTGAAGGGGAGTACAACTATTTTATTTGATTAACTTTGTGATTAATTACTCTAAATAAAAGTTTTAGGCTTAGAATAGCACTTACCCATTTCCCCTGCGGATGTTATAAGAGGTGATTTAAGTTTTTGGGGCTTTTAAGCGTTTGTTGGGCGATGTAACTAGAGACTCGTGACTCAAAAACTTTCAAAAGAGGCAGATTTTTTCAAGTATCCTTTGGCTATTCCTTTTTGGTATTTATTTAGCGGTCAGTATATTGTACGCATTTTTAATATTTAATTATTTTTGGAAGTAAGTGACGTCAAAAAGGACAACTTTCACAATAATCAGAATTTAATATAGCCAATGGTTTATAGTTAAATATTGAAAATTTATTTTCATTTGTTCAGTTTTTTTACATTGTTTTGCAGAGTGAAATTCTAAACAATTGTGAATTTAAATTAATACATACGATAGTACAAACGATGGCTAAAATGTCATTTAAACCTCGCTTAAATTCAATCAAATGGAGATACCTAAATAGTAAAACTAGTTTATTTTTATATTGATGAAAACAAATCACTTCAAAACAGTATTATGAAAAAATAATGTACAAAACCTAAATACAAATCACTCTTGTTTACGACCACCACCAACATTTAAAAAAGAATATAACAAAGTACAGCCACCTACTTAAAAAAATAGTATTGTTTCCATCCCGAACAAGAATCAGAATGTTTTATCTGAAACACTGTCATATATAAGTAAGTAGTTGTCATACACCATCCTATAAGTCCAGTTGTTTATGGTGTTATAAAGAGTATCGGGCGATCGCGTCGCAGGCATTACTTTTCGGACACCCTGAGGTATGCGACCGATGACGTATCTCGTACAACATAACTTATGTATACAACTTTAAAGAACTTTAATACAGCAGCTATAAAGGTCATTTTCGTAAAACGGTTTCAGTAAAAGTTTGTGTTGGTGAATATTTATTGCATACGAGAAGTATTGTCGTCGCGTGTAGGAAGTGATGTATGATAGCGGGGTACCGACAGATGGCACTTACTTACTTATAGGATGCCACAGACGTATGGATCGTAGTTCTACTAGAGTAAACATAGGTTAAGGATTTATAAAATAACAGTATTTTATTTTGACGCTTTTACTTTGGAGATGTAGTCAAATATGATTTTTCGAATAATAATAATAATAAATAAACCTTAATAAACTTAAATAACTTAAACTTAATAAACTTGACCATGCAGTTCATTGCAATATTCTTGCTCCTCTGTTAAACTATGCTCATCTTACAATGAACAAAGCCATGCTGAAGGCCCAGCAGCAAATAGTCTTTCACCCATCGTACAAGGTTAATCGTCAACGTGTGAGTTCTGCTACCATATTCTCAAATCTATAGATAGTTATAATATAATGGAATTGACGTTACATGTGGCAGTATTACCTGACTGGGCCCTTTAATCTTGAATATTGTCATAATATTTAAAGCAAAATGTTTAAAGTAATCAATTCACTACAGAGATTTAAAGTTCTAAAAAATATGAAAGGACACCTAATCAGCGAAAAATAAAAAGACATGTTTTTTTTCAACATAGGGAGTTCCTAAAAAGTAAATCCCCAACTGTTGAACATTTATGATCCAAATGATCTAGAAATATTGTTTCTAGTTAAAAGGGTTTTGTCCAGTATGTTATATTTATAAGTCTGTGTTTAGCACCCCGTAGCGTGGGTGATGACGTAAGTTATGATTTGGCACTAGTGAAAAAATTACATAGTGTAGTTTGATCGTGTTTATCAATAATTGCATTAAGTTTTACAGACAAAATAAGAATACTTTATAAAATTTTATTATCACAACTTTCTTATAAATAAGATAAAATATATGAAAGACAAAAGATTCTGATACCTATAAAATCACGGAAACATAAAATGTTTATTTTAAATTTTTGTACGTATGTTATGGATTGATAAACAGATTACATCTACCTATTAATTCAATTGCGAAATCTATATGCGGTAGTATAGTTTCGGAAATAAATTGCCGTCAAATACTATCACGCATATATACATGAAAACATATGATAATAATATATGGAACAGGTGCACTTTTGATCATATGTACTTAGATTTTCAAATTGATCTATGAGCCATTCATATCAAGCAAATCTCGCGTGAAGGCAGTCCTTTTTCAAACCAAGTAAAGATACCCTAAATTGCTATATTACCCCAACTGAATAAAAAAATTAGCGGCCACGTACAAAAGATATTTTCTGTTTATATCCTCAAACATTACTTTGGTCTATGCTATAGACCAACTAAATATTTGTAAATAAATGAAATGCGATATTTTTTCGGAAGTGCAACCGTATGTAAATTATGGTAAGCTACATGGCATGCCGCAATAAAGGGTCATAGTTCAAATTCCAGTTCAATGTTATTGACGTAATTGTTTTATGACTGGAAATTTTGAATGATATATTGACTAAATAATAACATAGTAGTAGACTGAAAACTTACTATAATTGTGTTGGACTTTCTTACCCGCTGAGGCAAATGTTAATGGGAGAAATATCGACAATTTTATAGGTCAGCTAATATATGTATTTATTATTAAAAGGTGCTGTGTAGTGCCGGCTTAGAATGTCGCTACCCCTTTCTACCCACGGGTGTCGTAAGAGGCGACTAAGGGTTTTGGGGCTTTTTATTGGATTTTTGGGCGTTGCGGTTGGAGACCCATCACCAAAAACCTTTATTTTACCGCCTTTTCCCCACTCAACTTCCAAAAGTGGCTGAGGAATTTATAATTCCTTGGCTCTGGCTACCCCTTCTAGGTAATTATAGCCGTGAGTATATGTATGTATGTATGTATGTATTAAAAGGTTTGGCAGGCTTACATCTACTACCGTGATAGTGTCATAATCATCTTATTTTTCAGATAATAAGGTGATACAATTATGTATTATCCTTAAAAAATTGGTTAAATCTTAAAAATATAAATCTCTGCGTTTGAACCGTTGCGTAATCCGATACAACCATTTTACTGAATTTTGGGCGAAAAATACGTATAGAGTTGGCTTAATAGCATTACTTCATTTTTCCCCGTGCGTTTTAGTAAGAGCCAGCTAAAGGGTATCGGGGCTTTTTAAGTGATTTTTGGACGATGCGGTTGGAGACTCGTCACCAAAACAATTACTATACAATCTTCTCCCCACTCAACTTCCAAAAGTGGCTAAGGGGTTTATTCGGAAGCTCTGGCTACCCCTTCTATTGATTTATAACCGTGAGCATCTGTATGCATGCACGTCCAAATTTCGGGTTGATTGCAAGTGCTATGTCTATTATACATTATCTTTAATTATTGATGTCTACTATATACATACATGCATACATACATATACTCACGCCGTTAATTCCCATTGGGGTAGGCAGAGACTATCGATCGCCACTTTGTACGATCCCGGCAAACCTCTCTTGCTTCGTCTACATCCATCAATCTTTTCATACATGCTCTTTTATTCTTCATACTTCGGACGCCTGCCTTTTTGAGCACACTTTCAATTTGGTCCAAGTGTGTCTTTCGAGGCCGTCCTCTACTAACATTACCTTCTACTATATCTTCGTAATGAACGGTGGTGCGCTGCGCTCATCCATAAAATTCTTACAATCTCCATCAAACCAAGTTATCGGAGAACTACCTTTACTTCGTAGAAGGGCACAAAGCTAAACTCCCGTACATTTAAAAGGTGTTAATTACATGCTCATGTGGCTAATGATTGGCATAGACGCCCGTAGTCGTCCTTTATTAACATTATGTTCCTACATATCTTTCATACAAATGTTATCATCCATCTCTTACATCAAATATTGTGACAAACCTGTACAATCTAAAATTGACATTATGTTTTTTTTTATCAAATCAAGGACACATAATAATGAAAAATTGTGAGGGAATGTAACCGCCATAAAAGTTTCTTCTATTTAATTGAAGTACGTACATGGGTCGTTTTCAAATTTTGCGCAGGTAAACTTGTCCCCGAAATGTATATATTTTTTAAAAATAAATAATACGATTTTTTTAACATTACAATTATTATTATGTAAACTGTACAACAAAACAAAGATATTTTCATTAAAAAACAGTACCTGATCTACCTAGTTTATATGTTTTTGTTCATAACAATGTGGTCATTCTTGGTAACAGAGTTGATTTTCATACATTTTTCTTTTGTCCCAAGCGCCGATACAATAAACATAGTCAGGACATTTTTCCTTGCTGCTATTTACATGCTTCAAATATCGAATTATATTTAAATAAGACTTTATAATAATACATTAAATGCAATCATGACACTACATAGACATTAAATGATTATAAAATATGTGTTTTAAACTTTTGTCCCACGAGTCTGCTAAATTAATAGTACCGCTCTGTTACTATACTAAAACCTGAGAAGAAATACAGATTTCACTGAATGCATAGTTCTAACAGTTGTAGTGCAGTAGCCGTTATTATTATGAACGCTAAACACAAAGGCGGGGGGGTCATGCAGCTAGCCAGACTGCCATGCGGCGTCAAAAGTTGCGCGTGGGTTTATTCTACGTCCGCTCTGTTACCGACATAATTGGGTAAGTAATTAATAATTTCTTATTGAATTTACGTTAAACTCGTAGTATTTAGTGTGAATATCTTTTTTAACCATGAATTGTCTCAATCCACGGGGTGTAGCTAACATAAATGGTCCTAAGACTGTTAGATTTACCACTCTGTTACTAACAACTCTGTTACTTAATTAATGGTAACAGAGTCGTAAACTAGGTAACAGAGTAGACTATTGTTTAAACTTTGTACCAAAAAGTATTATGAAACACGATAGCGATATATTTTTAAACATATTTATTTATATTATATGTTTCAGATGGTTTTAAACCTATCTATTTCAAACTGGTATTAAAAACAACGGCCATATAGAGAAGACCGCAAAAACAAAACCAACCCAGAAAAAGAAGCGGAATCTAAGAAAAAGTATTTAGACAGATACCATTCAAAGAAACGGTTACTAAAAGATTAAACTTGAAGGAAATACATAGCAATTACAAAAATGGCGAGCTGCAAATGCTAAACGTACAAACCGAGGTTAAGCTCTTCGCATTGTTATGAAAACCAAATCACCACCTGATATTATGACTCCACGATTAAGTTTGTATTGTAAGCCGCTTCTGCTGTGTAGTGTCAGCTTAGAATAGCACTACCCCATTTCTTACGGTGGGTGTACATAAGAGGCGACTAACGGTATTGGGGCTATTGAGGGATTTCTGGGCAATGCGGTTGGAGACCCATCACCAACAACCTTTATTTTACCATCTTTTCCCCACACAACTTTCCAAAAGTGGCTGAGGAATTTCTAATTTCTTAGCTCTGGCTACCCCGTTTAGGGATTTCTAGCCGTGAGTTTATGTATGTATGTATGATTACGAACGTCCTCCATTAATATTGTCTGTGTTAGACATTTGTCAAGCCTCGAATTTCAAATTCTCGTGATAGCAAAACTGATTAGATAACGATAACAACAAAATGCGGCAGAAAGCCCGCAAAAACACAGGTCAAAATTATTTAGGTCAAAATTATTAGAGGAAACACAGAAAACGTATGAAAAATACAGAAATTGATTACACAAAAGAAAAAAAAAGAACGCAAGGGAAGATGGTAGTGAAAGTCAAGATTGACAGTATTGCACGTTTTCTCTGATGGACCAGCTACCCAATACCGGCAGAAACAAAACTTTTATTCCATTTACAAACATACATATATACTCACGGCCAAAAATCCCAAAAAGGGGTAGCCAGAGCTTTAGAGCTAGAAACTCCTCAGTCCCATTTGGAAGTTGATAGTGGCCAAGATGGTAGAAATAAAGTAGTAAGTGACATAGAAGACGATGGTGAGGTGAAGATAATGTTTTTATAAGGCTACCCAAAATTAAGATTAGTTGAGACTGACCTGTCTTGAGCCTTTTGATAATTTAAGCTCTATCGTTCTGGAGCCTAAAAAAGTTAACAAATGCAAAAGAGAAACAGCGAAGAGGTACTACTAATTTGACACTCGATGGGCAGAAAATTCGAGTGAAAAGATCTCATTGTTAATGTCAATTTTATTATAGATAATGGTTCTTTAAGTGCAAGTAAAGTACAAAAAACAACTATGTTACTAAAGTACTACTCTGTTACTTTTGTGTCCCAAGGATTCCAGAAGATTATTTGTAGGTTATTTGAGAAACAGATGTCCCAAATGTAGGTTTTTTGCTGATATCATTATTTAATTTATTACTTTTCGATTACTCGTCGTTACTTAGTTTTATAATAAAAAAACAAGAATTTAGGTGGAATATAAGATTTGTAAACTTAATGATAGTAACAGAGTTGTTTAATATATATTCTTATTGTTGAAAGATACGTAAGAGAAGTCATTATAATTATACTTGTTCCTAATAAATACTGTGTTGTGAGCAATGATGCCAAAAAAATTGGTTTAAATTTAATTATGTTTAAAATATATCTTGAATATGATTGGTAACAGAGTTGTATTTTTTTGCACCTTATTCTACAAAACTGAAAATAAAACCGAAATTATGAGGCAAACTTCGCGCCAAATAATAGAAATGAAAAGTATAATAGTCATTACGAATAGCGTATCCAAAAAATCAGTAAAAAAATAGTTTTTTATAAAATGAAAAACTTTGAATATAAGATTCATTTACCTGCGCAAAATTTGAAAACGACCCACATGGGAAATAATGGCGTTAATATTTGCACTATATAATTTCTGTACCCTAAAAAGCATAAATATACCTACTTGAACAAAAAAATATAAAGCGACATGACATTAAATAGTCCTATAATTTCTTTCTTAAATAATCAAGTCGTCGTCAAGTCGTAGTGAGTAATCATTATTACCAATACAGAAAGCTAAATCAATCCTTTTATCTCCGCCCATATATACTAATCATGACGCACTGCTATTCTAAAGAAAGATGTTACAGTAAATTCTAGTGGACATCAAATAGAATCGTTTATAAAACTATTGGTCTAAAACAGGAGCAGTATAGAAGCGGACAATTTGAAACCAGGTGGTCAGCAGACAGAGCGCCCGTCAGAATGAGACAACATGTAAATACCATTCACTTGCGCTGGCGCAGCCGCCGCGCCCATACAAGGGTTACCTTACATTCGATTGTCTATGATCTAGGTAATAGTGAGGATTAAACGTTCAAAATTTTTTATATTTAACTTAATTAAAAAAAATAAACGAACAGTTGTTTTTTTAAATTATGAGTTTATTATTTTGCAAGGTTTTAGGATCCTATGTTCGAAGATTAGTTATGTTAGCCTGTTGATTGGAATATGAAACGCTTTGTAAACTCACTAAATATTTTTCTGGTGTGAAGTTATTTTTGTATAATATGTATTTTAGATTTATTCGGTATAATATTTACATTTGCGGTTTGTTTTATTCGATCTTCAATTCATATGAAAATAATTAACGGTATGTATTTAAGTTTTTGAACACTATACATTCGACAGAATCAAGTAATAAGTGCTTAAATAAAGAATTATTTATTTTATGAGTGTCCTTACATCGCTGAATAATCAATAGAATGTTCCAAAACCTTAAATAGTCTTTCACAATACCCACGAATAAAAAAAAGAGCTCCATTTTCAGCTGAAACTACACGACAAATAATATTTAAAATATTTATAACCTACAAATTTTCGTAGCTCATAGTTTCCGCCAGAAAAGTGCGCGGCGCGTTTGACGCAAGGCATTTCAATAACAAACTGAATACAATACTCTAAACATACGCTGTCACCTGGCTTTGCCTGCGTTCTCATTTTGCATACAACTATCCATTGCTCATCATCCTACATTTTTATCATTTTTTTATTGTATTGTGCATCAATTTCATTTTATAATACTGCATTTTTAACACATTTGAATTCAGTGGCAAACGCCATCTTTGATCAGCAACTTAAATCAGCGCTGCTTATGCAAATATAAGATTCTTCTTTATGCTTCTTAGTATATGCTCTTAACTAAAACCTCCTTCAATTATTAATACCCATATTAACTAAAATGAAGAAAAATAAAACATTTTATCCCAACACAAAATTTACTGCTTTTACGCTTACCCGCCCCGCCTCATAAATAGCTCAACATACAAAGAAAAGAGTTTCAAGTAAAACAAAGTAGAAGTAGTTGTGCCAGCAATCCGTATTTGTGCATGTCCCCTATTATAATGTCAATTCGGGACCCCCGTATCTAAGGAAAGCTTTGCGGCACCCGTCCCGAGGTCTCCACTACAATCAGTCAATTCAGTCAGCGTGGACCATATATTACACGGGGCTCGGAATATATTAGTGGAGACCACTACCCTGTGTTTTCGTGATTGTAATTTTATGATTTACTATGATTTTAAGATTAAATTATACTTTATGATAAGAAGGGGTATGTTTGTAAAGTTAAGGAGTTTCGTTTGTGGGACTAGATAAAGTTTAGAGTTGAGAGTTTAGAGTGATTAGAAAAAGTATTGAAGAAAAAAAATATTATATTATTTAAATGAAAAATCAACAAATTTGAGTATACTTAATCTCATAGGTTAGGTTACCAGGGGCAAGCACGAGCGCTATTTTATCGACACGATAACGGTTAGAATGAGATGGCAGTATACGATACTAAGTAAGTGCGTAAGAGATGGCTGCTTTATCCCACGCGATAACTAGTTTAAACACGGCTCGTGCTTGCCCTGCAGGTATGACTATAGATTTTCTTGAAGAGATCACTTTAAGTATTAATACCACCGTTTGTCCTCAAGAATATAATGTACTTTTTGTAAGTTAGCTGCTACATAGAAAAGTACGTTAAATGAGTATTGAATAAACAAATATAAATAACATTCAAATCTGAAAAAAAAAAAACTGATTCAACACCAAAATTTTTCTCTCGCCGGGAAGTAAACCCGCGATGTCTGGACCCAAAAACTAGTCACCTTCGTAAGACAAGAGACTTTTTCGTCTAAAACTGAAGTTATGTGAGGCACAGAGTTTCATATTGCATTCTATGTATTTGCCGTGTAGTGCCGGCTTAGAATGTCACTACCCCTTTCTACCCACGGGTGTCGTAAGAGGCGACTAAGGGTATGGGGCTATTTTAAGTGGTTTTTGGGCGATGCGGTTGGAGACCCATCACCAAGGATACTTTATTTCTACCATCTTGTCCCCTATCAACTTCCAAATGTGGCTGAAGAGTTTCTAGCTCTGAAGTTCTGGCTACCCCTTTTTGGGATTTTTGGCCGTGAGTATATGTATGTATGTATAGACGTACATATACTCACGGTAGTAAATAATTAATGACAAAAATATTAAATTCGGAATAGAAAGTTTAGACCAACGGAACAGCGCTATATCTGGATCCAATTGTGTGTTTGTAATTATTGTCATATGCCTCAGTAGGTTAATACCATATACATTGGTATAGCAATAGATCAAAGCGCCGCCGCATATTTCTCAGTTCTATCGTGTAATAGAATCCTTACATTATTCAAAATCTCATTTTACATACGTTTAGAGAGATAGGATATCTTGCTTTGTCTTACTTTTAGATTTATTGGCTACGTTTTTTATTATATTAAGTAGTTAGTTTTGTACTAGTTTTGCGTTTATTTCACTACCCCATATATACAGTTCTGTAGATATTTTATTGATTTTGATAGAGCAAGGGTTATGAAATATATTTTTCTCCTTTTTATAATCTAAGAATTTTCTATCGCGCAATAAGGAACGTTAAGATAATAATTGGTTAAGTCTTAACTCTTTTTTAGGCTAGTCTTTTTTGACAAAATACAAAAATATAAATTAAGTTTGAACCGTGAAAGGATTTAGAGGCGCAAATAAAATCACATTGGAATACATAAGCGCTGTAATAATTTCGCACAATATTAACGAAAAATAATAAAATGTGGATTAATTGAATGCCCTTGTAAAGAATGTCGCAAGTTGCATTATCGTTAGGCGCACGCGCAACTAAACTAAATCGATATCATAGTCACGAGTTTACGATCATTGCAAATCATGGGCAGACAATAGAATATCGGGTTTTGGGCCGTATCTTGAAATTTGGCAATCAACACTTAACATTTGGTTGAAATAATTAAGTTTTAAACTTAATACCACTTTTGAAGGTCTTTTAAGAAGCGTTTCTCGGTAGACTTTGGTTTGAGATGTTCTAGTTACTTTAAGAGATGAACATACTATATCTAATCTGTGTCTATGTTTAAAACTATCCCATTTCTTCAATTCTTATTAAATTGACCGAAACTAACTGACTCAGCATATAATATAGTGTGTCCTGCAATACTCTATTCTTACTAATAACATACATACATACATACATATTCTCACGCCGTTAGTTCCCATTGGGGTAGGCAGAGACTATCGATCGCCACTTTGTACGATCCTGGCAAACCTCTCTTACTAATAAATAAAGGCTAAGTAAAGGAAAGAAAACTTTCGACACCGGGTGGCTTTATTTATCCTTTATTTAGTAGTAATAATCCCCACATGAGGTTTTCATGAAAAAAAAACATTCAAATTACTATATTCTTCATTACATTTATTTGTTTAAATATTTGGTAATACCGTTGTTAAACAGTCTGATACGACCAATAGCAATTCTCATAATTTGAAGACAGTACAATCAAGTTTGTAAATTATTTCGGTAAAAGAAAACGCACAAGAGCACGTGTTCCCCGTATTTCGAGATAAATGAATGAGATAGTGACAAAACGGGACTGGCGACAAACACTCGAGTAGTCAGTTGTTTCTCGCGAATATGGCTGGCAGAGTACCGTTTTATTCTTATACGACTAATAAAAGAAACTATTATTTTTGGTTACAAGGAAAACGGAATATACACTACAGTATGCATGGTAGAATCTTTATTTTAGCACATTTTTAGATTAAACTTCCAAAAGTGGCTGAAGAATTTATAATTCCTTAGCTCTGGCTACCCCTTCTAGGGAAATATAGCCGTGAGTATATGTATGTATGTTTTAGATTATTATTGTAGTATTGCTGTGAAGTGTCGGCTTAGAATAGCACTACCCCTTTTCTTCCGGTGGGTGTACTTAAGAGGCGACTAACGGTATTGGGGCTTTTTAAGGGATTTTTGGGCGATGCGGTTGGAGACCCATAACCAACAACCTTTATTTTACCTTGTTTTCACCACGCAACTTCCAAAAGTGGCTGAGGAATTTCTAATTCCTTAGCTCTGGCTACCTCTTCTAGAGATTTATAGCCGTGAGTATATATGTATGTATGTATGTATAGTAGTAGCTAGTGCTTATGTACAATAACGGTTTTTTTTACTGTGTTTTGGTTGAGAATAGCGCATATCCATTGCTATTCCCAGTGCTATTTTTTTTAAGTTTACATATGTGCATATACTCACACCGTTAGTTCCCATTGGGGTGGTAGAGACTAACGATCGCCACTTTGTATGATCCTAGCAGACTTCTTGAGCTTCATTGTTGATTTAGTTTGTTAAAGCGAATAAGTCCATACATTGTGATCCCGTTAACACACATATGTAACCTTAGTATCTCTACAGGCGAATTTCCGACCACATGGAAAACAGCCGCTGTATGCCCAATTCATAAGAGTGGCTCAAAAACTGATCCTGCGAATTATCGACCAATCTCACTGCTGTCTTCATTATCAAAAGTCTTGGAAAAGATTGTGAACAGAAGGCTGACACACTTTTTAGAAGCTGAAAACTTATTGAACCCTAACCAGTTTGGTTTCAGACCAGCCAGGTCTACAGAGGATGCTGTTGCGGGATTGACAAAATCAATAACTAATGCTCTAGATAATAATAAAGCCTGCATTGGTGTTTTTCTGGATCTGGCAAAAGCTTTTGATACGGTTTCAATAAAGATTCTTCTGAAAAAGCTAGAAAGAAATGGAATTCGAGGATGTGCTTGAAGACAGCAGTGTGTAAAAGTTGGTGCACTAATGAGTTCTCTTAAACATGTTCAATTTGGAGTCCCACAAGGAAGTGTACTAGGCCCTACTCTGTTTATTGTATACCTGAATGACCTCATAAAAGACTCACATATTTCTGAGTTATTCTGCTACGCTGATGATACTGCATTAATTTTTCAAGGAAAAGACTGGACAGAAACTTACAATAAAGCAGAGCGCTATATGATCACTATTGGTACTTGTTTAAAAGAAAATTTACTTACACTTAATGTCGAAAAAACAAAATATGTCACTTTCTTTAAAACTTAAAGTTCAGCTCCTAAAAATAATTACATGCTTAAATTACACAATACTCTGGATTGCCTCGGCTCTTGTAATAGCTGTGTCAGTCCAAAAATCAACGAAGCTGCCAACATAAAATACTTAGGTGTTGTGCTAGATCAGCGGTTGTCTTATAGAGATCATATACACACTCTAGCAAATCGTGTCAGAAAGCTTATACCCATTATGAAAAGTTTAAGACCCTGTGTGGAACTTGGTCTGATAAAGATGATATATACTTCGATTTGTCAACCTGTTTTAGAATACTGTATTTCTGTGTGGGGTGGAGCGGCCAAAACCATTTTGATTGAAGCTGAAAGATCACAACGCTCAATCCTTAAAGTAATGCTAGGAGTCAAACGACGTTACCCCACTGAGCAACTATACAAGGACTGGAAAATTTTATCCATACGTAAACTATTCCTGTTGCGTTCTACTATATTAGCACATATACATATGTTGCAATTACCAGAATACCAGACAACTCTAAAGAAAAGAATATACAAAGCACCATCCATCCATACAAGGACTAAATTTGCACAGCGGCAGGGTATCTTTCTACAACCGCATGTATATAATAACATCCTCAAATTATGTGACCTTAAACATAAAAATGTTATTCAGATTAAATCCGAATTAAAAGCCACTTTACAAGATTTGTCATACGAGGATACAGAACATATTTTACAAATTATGAAATGAGTTTATTATTATGCAGTTGCTATATACATATATATATATATATATATATATATATATATATATATATATATATATATATATATATATACACACGTATATTATTAGTATTATTTGATTATCAATTATTTATTTATTTTAATACTTTTATTTAGGATTACACCATTCAATTCATTATATTATTATTACTCCGTTGCGGTTTACACTTTTATTATTTAAAGCCATTCCCTGTGTTTAACTAATTACTAATTAAATAATAATGGCTGTCTTATAACATAGCTGGCTCTAATGAACAAATAAAAAATATATATATGTAATAATTAATAGTATTAATCAAATAAAATACTTAACCCTTACTGTTAATCATTTACATATTACTTTTAGTTTACATTGTCTTGATGCTTTTAATATGTCAAGTTTTATCATATATACAACAATTACTGTTTACATTTAAATTATTCAACAAATATAAATTGTATATGAAAATAATTAATTAATTACATTCCGCTTATGCTTATAAATTGAACCATACACCAATGATGTCAAACGGGTCTCCGCGACACAGGTTCGCCTAGTGCGGTGCCCGAAATGAAGTTTATTCTAAGACAAATACTTTTGAAATACCCGCGAATATTTTAATCATTAATGTTGTTAATAGATAATGGAGTTATGATAGATGTTACATAAATGTCAAAATTCTCAATATATTGTATCTATTTTATTGATAAGCATGATTTATTGTGTTAAGTTGTCTCAATGTGTAAATATTATCGAATAAATAATTTTGAATTTTGAATTTTGAATTTATATTAATTTTCATACAATCCTATTTATTGTTCACACTTTGGAAGCCTGCCTTTTTCAGCATATACAGTGAAATTCCTGTCAAATTAAAATTACTATGATTTCAGCGCTAGTGATAGTATTTTATACTACGTTTATTTTATTCAAGTCTACTCAAACATTCACGCTGTATATCGCCGAAAAGTTTGGCAGAGGTACTAATACTTCTGAACATCAGGTGACACAGTCGTTTACACCACTTTTCCTTCTACCCACTGAGCTATTGCGGCTGTCATGTGTTTATTTTACTCTATTGATATAAACGTTTTTTAACTTTTGTGTATGACGAAAAAAAAAGATGCATTGTTGAGAGTGATTTAGTACAAAAGGGTCAAAGTATCGTAGCAATCAAATAACAATATTTTTGAAATTGATACTAACGTTTGCAGTCAATAAGTTTAACCTGCTACTTGTTTTTATGTATATTGGAAATACGCAAACAACAACATAAGGCAAGCGAAATTGTCATATTTTTCTTATAACAGTCATAAGTGTCTTTTTACTTGTAGTATAGTGGTATTTTTGGATAAGCCTTAGCAGTTTATGAGTGATAATTTTCATTCGTTTTGACAAAAACCAGTGAGGTTATTCACCCAATGACTTTTGATCATTATCTCTCTTTATAAATAAAAAGTGTAATGTGTTCTCGGTGCGGTGAGGATGCTGATTTGTAATAATTTTATATGGAAATTATTTGGAAACACTGAAACGGTATATTTTTTTATTTATTTAAATTAAGCATAATGTCCAAATGGCCTTATCAGTCATAAATTAAAGCCATGCTTCACTGAAACATACGATTTGCAACCTGTTTCATCCGTGACATAAAACATTGTTCCGACTTACCATATTTACAAAATTTATAAGTAAGGGTTGTAAAGACATACATACATATACATATACTCACGGCTATAAATCCCTAGAAGGGGTAGCCAGAGCTAAGGAATTAGAAATTCCTCAGCCACTTTTGGTAAGTTGAGTGGGGAAAAGATGGTGAGATCAAGGTTGTTGGTGTTGGGTCTCCAACCGCATCGTCCAAAATTCTCTAAAAAGCCTCAATTCCGTTAGTCGCCTCTTACGTACACCCACCGAAAGAAATGGGGTAGTGCTATTCTAAGCCGACACTACACAGCAACAAGCAAGCAACAGCAAGGTTGTAAAGATTTTGTAATAAAACACAAAAGCAATGGACTCTGTTATTTCGTTAAGATATGTTGGAGTTTTAATTGGTCCTAGTTATATCACGGCGTTGTCAGTTGCATTGTTTCCAATCATTTTTAGATTGGGTTAGGCAAAATTGTATATTGCCACAAAACATTATATTTTTTTTAACGCTAAAAACAACCTACTCGTATATTGAAACGCGTAAAACAGTTAAATACGAGTACACAAAAAAAAACGTTATAATATTTTCGTGTTTTCTTTAGTATTCTTTAAAATAAAAAAAAACGTCTGAAATATAAACTGAATCATACTAATAAAATACTTACTATTCTTCGTGTATGACAAGATTATCTTAATATATTTATCAGGTGTATTTGAAAGCATCAATAAAATGGCATTCTAAAGGATATTTCTTGTAACTTTAGTTTTGGCATCAGTTCAAGGAATCTTACAGCTGATGCGAATATTAAGTAACAATGCATTTATGTTGTGCTTCTGTTAACAAATAGTAATAGAATAACCTTCGCTAACCCATTGCTTGAAAAGGGGTATTTACTCTCAAAACTCAAACGTTCACGACATATATCTCCGAAGGGGTTGGCAGAGGTACTACTACTTCTGAACATTGTCACCTGGTGTTCAGAGTACCAACGATTTGCTACGACAGTGAACTCACCAGATAGGGGGCAGGCCTATATCTGTTTTGTGCGAATACACTGTCACATGACTAAGTACAACTCAGCTTAATTGACCATGATACATTAACCATCTATTTTTGAACCATACATACATACATATACTCACGGCTATAAATCCCTAGAGAGGGTAGCCAGATCTAAGGAATTAGAAATTCCTCAGGCACTTTTGGAAGTTGCGTGGGGAAAAGATGGTAAAATAAAGGTTGTTGGTGATGGGTCTCCAACCGCATCGCCCAAAAATCCCTGAAAGCCCCAATACCGTTAGTCGCCTCTTACGTACACCCACCGGAAGAAATGGGGTAGTGCTATTCTAAGCCGACACTACACAGCAAATTTTTGAACCACTGGGATTTAAACCCTCATCTTCTGCGTGATAAGCGATGTTCTACCCACTGAGCTATCACGGCTGCCACAATATAAGAACGCATTTTAAAAAGAAAACAAAGTGCGTGATTCTTGTCAGGATCATACAAAGTGTTAATCAATAGTGTCTGCCTATCCCAATAGGAAAACATGGCTTGGGTATATGTGAGTTTGTATGAGAAGCGTATTAAGAACTTTGTAACGAAAAGGTGATTTCAAATAACATACATATACTCACGGTTATATTTCCCTGGAAGGGGTAGCCAGAGCTAAGGAATTATAAATTCCTCAGCCACTTTTGGAAGTTGAGTGGGGAAAAGATGGTAAAAATAAAGGTTTTTGGTGATGGGTCTCCAACCGCATCGCCCAAAAATCCAATAAAAAGCCCCAATACCCTTAGTCGCCTCTTACGACAACCGTGGATAGAAAGGGGTAGCGACATTCTAAGCCGGCACTACACGGCTATCAAAAGTAAAATTATTCAAATAAAAGTAAAATTATATGTCTTCTTTGCTGTGTAATCTTGGCAAAGAATAGCAATAACCATGCTTAATTGAATAATAAAATCTAACTGAATAAAATTCCTTTTTTTATAAGAAAGTATTTACTTATGAAATTACCTGCCATGTTTTTCTATTGCTTAAAATGAGAAATGTATATTTTAACTGCAGAGCAGTTTTTAACTGTTATTTTTGATATTGCAATCAGGGACTAGAAAAAAATACTCCTTTTATTTATTGAATTACTATTTATTTGTATGTGTTAATCAAGACAAAAAAAATAAAGATTGGAGGAAACAAAATTTGAATGATTTATTATTAATTTATAACAATTTTTCAAAGGTGTTCCGCCTAAACAACTATGTATATTTCAATACTCTGCCTACCCCATTGAATATTTAAAACGAAGTCCAGTGAATATTTGTGTGGGTGTTTTTAATCTGTTTATATTTATTGACATTCTTACAACATTATTTGTCCGCACTTTAGTGGAATTGCAAATACGTATCGTAAAAAACTTACTTTAAATAATGTATTTGATAAAATACCTTCTGACTGATTCACAAGTAACTGTACTCGGTGATTTTATTATACTTTTTGAATAGTTAAATAAATATTATAGGACATGCAAAATATTAAGCAATAATATTTATTATTAACTTACGACTATGAATTCGCAAAAAGGTAGCTAAGAGAGCAAAATCACTTTCAGAAGTTACACAGAGAGCGGATGGAATTAATAAATAATAAAAACACTACTTAAAAATTGTTAAACAAACAAAGCATAGAAGAATTTCGCACTGGAAGCCATTGACACTGTAGCTCAATTGGCAGAGCGACGGGGGCGTATACCCGAGGTCGCGGGTTCAAACCCCGCCGGTGTCGAAATTTTTCTTTCCTTTATTTAACTTTTATTTATTATTAATAATAAAATGATAATATAAATTTATAATATTTGCTTCTTCAAATTAAATTTAAACTGTTTATTAACGTTAACATATAAAATGAAATGTCTTTTATTACTTTGGAAGGTGATAGTAGAGTGAAAAATGAATATTGGTGATAGGTTACATACATACATACATATACTCACGGCTATATATCCTTAGATGGGGTAGCCAGAGCTAAGGAATTAGAAATTCCTCAGCCACTTTTGGAAAGTAAGTGGGGAAAAGATGGTAAAATAAAGGTTTTTGGTGATGGGTCTCCCGTTAGTCGCCTCCTACGTACACCCATCGGAAGAATTGGGGTAGTGCTATTCTAAGCCGACACTACACAGCAAATAGGTGATAGGTTCTGAACCATATAAACAAACAAGCATTAATTAATCTATGGTGTTTCTGGTAACACGTATAAGAATAACTGCTATTGAAAGCAAACACCATTTGACAATCAATATGAAATTCCATTTACTTATTGCATTACTAATTGCAAGGGGCAATAAGCCACTTATTTTTTTGTATTTTTATCAGCAGCTATTCTGTCTCTGTTTGCTATCATTCTCTGCTTTTAATGTTATAGGCACTAAATAGTTAAACACATTTTAAATTTCTATTTTATTGCATTTAAATTAACTTCAACAAAGCACAAACTTCATTATTTAGTAACATGAAAATACCAATACATACGTTAAATGTTTTCTTTAAATTTAATACTTATACTAAATGCATAGTAGTTCGTTTACGTAATTCAATAAAGGAATATGTGCAAAAAAAGTTACATGTGTAATTAATTGTGCGAATAATACTGTCTATCCCATTATTACCAAAATAATATTTCCAAATGACAAATTAAATAAAAATAAAAAACTTAACCGCTCCATAAATATGGTGGCCATTAACGTAACTGGCATTCCTTTTTCAATTGAGCTTATAAATTTCTGAAACACCTTTGCGCATCTCCACATTTCCAAAAAGTCAAAGGATATAAGCTTTATCCTTTTATATTACTTTAAGCATTTTCTTGCAAGTTTACGTATATGCTTTTTGACCTGCTAAAATAAATTGTCTTTTGAATATGTAACTTTAACTAAACACATACTTTTCAGAAATAAAAACTGGCAGAGGTACATACGCAAATCACTCTTTAATTTACTAAGTGATCTAGTCATATCAGAATCAATTTAGACAGCATACAGCCGGTTTCACAATTGAGCATTCTAGCTCTAATCAGTTGAGTTTTTATCAAACTCTAAGTAAGTACTGAAGTTTAAGGTGTTTCACAAAACAAACAATGCTCGTTGCTAGTATGTGATCAACAAAGCATCTATGTCAGTTTGTAATCAAGATTTATGAACGTTTCAATTTATGCACAAAAACCGGTAACTTACCGATAAAGTTATATTTCTGTAATTATACTTAAATATAAATAGCAATTGAATCTAAGAACTCGATTCAATAATGTTTCATTAGAAATTACATTTATAAGAAGGTTTTGAGTTGAGGTTTTAAATTGATTTTAAATTGACATAAATAATTAAATGGTGTAATAAAAACAGTGAGGGAAAACATCGTGAAAAAACCCACATGGCTGAGTTGTATTTAGTCATGTTACAGTGCAGTACTAAAAAGTGATAAGCCTGCCCCCTGCCAAACGCCAGGTGACAATGTCGTGAGATATTAAGAAGAATTATTACCTCTGCCAACCCCTTAATTCAGAATAGTATTTCCGAAAATCACTTTTTTATATATCTGTTTCAAGTTTTTTGTCCTCTTTCTTTTGGGCTAACAGACGTATCTCTATCTCTTTTTGTTCAAAAGTTCAATTCCATAAAAATGGTTGTATGTCCACGATACATTGGAACTATACAGACTGATTTTAATTTAAAACTATATGGCTGTAGTAATAAAAAAATAACGTAATATTTGACGGTCGGTTATAAACAACTAACGTAAATTAATGCAAGTAGTTGATCTCATTTCAATATCAGACACATTGGTACCTCCCGCCTGTGTCGAAATTTTTCTTTCCTTTATTTGTTCTTTATTTATTAGAAATAATCCCCACATGAGGTTTTCATAAACAAAAAGATTTAAATTATGTGATAGTTAGGCGTTTTCAACATTTGCATTCTATCTGAAAATATAGACAAGTGGCCTCCCGAATTAGTGAAAATTTTGTGGAGAGATGCATGAAAAATTAGATGAAGTATGTTTGATTATGGAAAAAAGAAATCTAGATTTTCTGTGTGTAAATGAAACGAAGCGCAAGGAAAAAGAGGTTTCACAACTTGGCCCATTTACAGCTATCTGGTCGGGAGTTGCCGAGAGTGACAGAGCTTGCCAAGGCGTGGGACTTCTGATATCTGAAAGGATGGCTAAGTGCATGAAAGATTATGCGTGTGTGAGTCCAAGGCTCCTATGGATAAAGGTGAAGGTAGGGCTTGTCCGGATGCGCATAATTTGCGTGTATGCTCCGGACATGTCCAGATCACTATCCGAGAGAGAGGAGTTTTAGAATCTGTTAGACGATGTTGCGAATGGATGTCATCAAAATGAGAAAATTGTTATGTTAGGAGATTTTAATGGTTGGGTTGGTGTGTCACGCAACGGTTGTGAAAGAGTTAAAGTTTGGTGATAAAAGAGTGAACGAGAATGGTGAGAAAGTGATTGATGTATGTTTGGAGAGGAATCTTTGTGTTACGAACACGTTGTTTGAACACAAAGATATCCATATGTATACTAGACAGAGAGGAAGCGAGAGAAGTATGATAGATTTTGTGATAGTGGATGAAAGGCTAAGAGCAAAGGTTGTTGACACCAGAGTCCATAGGGGCATTAACGTTGGCACAGACCACTTTCTCGTGATATCACGATTGAGGGGACTGTGCACGCGTTGGCGTCACAGGGCCAAAGTGTCGACAACTGAATTTGCGAGAATAAAAGTGGAGAAATTGGAAGAGGATGAAAATATTAGAGATGAATATATGAAGAAATTGGACGACAGGCTAAGTTGCGTGGAGATGAAGGATGAATTGGAAATAGAAGAAGTATGGGATATGCTCAAATCGTCAATGGTTGAATGTGCGACGGAAGTATGTGGATTGAGTAAAAGAACAAATAGACCACCAACAAGTTGGTGGGATAAAGATGTGAAAGAGGCAGTTGGAGATAAGAAGAAAGCTTGGTTAGATTTACTAGCGATTAAAGCTAGTAAACGAATGGATGCGAGAGTAACAGATGATGTAGTGAAGAATAGTGAAGATGAATATAAGAGAGTTAAGAATGAGTTTAAGAAGAAAATAGAAAAGAAAAAGCGTGATCTGATAGAATGGTGTGAGAGGAAACTCTCTAATAATTTCCGGAATAACCAAAATTGTTCTGGAAATATACCCGGGAAGAAAAGGGAGTTTCCCAAAACACGAGAGTGAATGTTGTGAGAGATGAACAGGGTGAATTGGCGACGGATGAAAGTAGCATAAGACGAGTATGGAAGAACTATTTTGAGGAACTCTTTGAAAAAGAGGATACCAAAACTACAGATAATTTTGTCTGGCCAGAGAATATTGCTGGTCGGGGAGGCAATGAAATTGCCTCTTGCATTTTGGAATGGTGTCAAAAACATCTTACCCCTGCAATTGAAGAACTAACAATATGGACAGATAACTGCGCCGGGCAGAATAGGAATAATATGGTAATAGCATGTTACCATATGATATTTGCACTCTTCTTTCTTCACAAATTCTTGCTTAGAGGGCATACACATATGGAAGTGGACCACGTCCACTCCATAATTGAACGAAAAAAGAAGCGTCTCTCAACCATGGAGATCCTAATCCCCCATGACTGGGCCCAATTCATAAGAACATGCGCCAGCTGCAATCCATTTCACGTAAATGAAATGAGTTGTAGCAACTTCAAAGACTTCACTCATCTCTTTAAAAAATCGGGCGCTCTGATCCAGCGCAAAAAAGACACCAAAGGAAATGATTTCAAAATCTCCTCGACTGTTTGGTGGCAGTTAAGAAGGGAGGCTCCTGGGTTGCTTTTTTTCAAAACAGAATTCAGCGATTATGATTTTTGTCAAGTTAACATGAACCGGAATCTGAAAAAGATTTTTGCTGTTTCCCCAGTAATACCAAATGTGCGCGAAACTGAAAAGCCGATTTCTACGGCAAAATACAGGGACCTCCAAACCTTAATGAATTGGGTGTCTACTCAATTTTACACTTATTATAAAAATGTACCTCACCTGGATGACGTGTCTGATGCTCCAGAGGCACAAATCGAGGACTAATGTTGATTTTTTCTTCATAATTTGATACTTACCGGGTAGAAATTACTTATCCAACGGGGTTTCAGATACAATGAAAGAATGATTTTAAAATAAAGCATCTGCTATAAAAATAATTTTAGAACCAAAGAGTCCGATATTACACATAGTTAAGTCATATTTTTAACTTTCTAGAAAAGAATTGTATTTTATTTTGAGTCAAATGGTAATATTTTGAGGTAAGACCTAGTTATTAAATGTGTTCTAGAGCTATATAGACTGATGTACACATACGCAGGTTAAAATTCAATTAATGTGTAATTTTCTTTGAACCATAAAGTCTGTTGTTAACATATGTATAGAGATATATTAAAATTTAATTTAACCTTTGGGTCTGATGTTGATTTCAGCCTTTTTTCTAATAAAGTATAAGATAAAAAAACAATTACTAAAAGGTCTCATTTACACATCCTCCTCTAGTGTTTGTTCAAAGTTCGCAGTCATTAAGTCTTTTATTTACATGTGCCTTTAGCATACTATTTGCAGCTGAAAAATGGGACTGATATCCATACCCAAAGAAAGAAAATCTGTGTTTTTCACCAAAAGAGCAGAGAAATTTATTTTAGAGTATGCGCATTCATTTGGTCATTAAATAATTGACACAAAAAATGAGTTTAGACTCCAAAATAAGGGACTTTATTTAGCATTTTATTAAGTTCAAATTTTATTTTAGGCCTCCTGAAAAGTTGCAAAAATGGATATCGGCCCAAATGGCTCTGATGTCGAGATATTTGTTCAAAATTCCAAATTTTTCCTCTCGTTTTAAGCTATGTCGTGGCCTAAATCCAAAGAAGGTGATCAAATTATCACCCTCGGCATCAAAATAAGGTAAAAGTACACAACAGTGGAGGTCTGCGGTGGGTCATTATTTTAATTCCCCAATTGCCAAGTGCGTATCAAGCATCACAGATTACTGCTAATTTTATGAGGTATTCTTATCATCATTATGGATGCATGGTGCACCATCTTTTGGGGTCGACGATCGGATGACAAGACAGTTTAACTTGGCCTCAAAGTTTGCGGGTTATAAAATGAAAAATATATAAATTACCTACGGAATATTAATTGAAAATGCCTCAGCCACAGCAGGAATTTGAAAGGGAAATAGATTGTCAAGTATTGGATAGTTAGTGATCGGTCTCTACTTATACTCTACTCCCTATTCGCTTTAGATAATAACCACGCAACAGAATTTGAAGTAAATCCAAATTTGAAAAACAGTATTTTCGGAAGTAAAAATTATTTAAATACATATCCGCCAGCATATAACCAAACCTAAAAACGTGAAAAATACACCTTAGGAAACGTACTTGCTTATACTAACGCCCATTATTCCCATTGGGGTAGGCAGAGACTACAGATCGCCACTTTGTACGATCCAGGCTAATCTCTCTTGCTTCTGTTACATTCATCATTCTTCTCATACATGCTATTTTATTCTTCATACTTCGGACGCCGGCTTTCTTGACCTTAGGAAAATTTGGGGAAAAACATCAAGCAAAGGAATAATTACTACACCAATTGAGCAAAGGAATAGGATATAAATAAAAGGAATTATAATTGGAATTCACAATTATTCTAAGTGCACAATGTTATCAAGTCAAATCGCGCAAACAGTAATTGTCGGTATATCGCTAACTAAAACTAATTGTCAAAGCTGTATCTTATCTCACTTTGCAATTAAGAAAACACGCATTCATTTAAAAGGTGTAAACGCATTAAGATAAAAACAATGTAAGAACGGAATCGTGTTTCCAGTTAGCTTGGTTTTCACTATTTATAACAACATTAAAGTAGTTTGTGTTCGTTTGTAACGTTCATTATCGGTTTTATTGGTCGGAGCAGAAATCAAGTTTGCCTTTTTATTATCTAATGAACTCGCAAATTAGACAATAGCGTGTTCTAGTGGCCGATATAATTTATAATTGGTATTTGACTATCAAAAGACAATCTAAATTCATTAGCTTCTCGTTGACTACACTATTTAAACCATATAGTTTTGTTCACATTATATTTCAGAATGTACACATTCACAATTAACATATCCATTTCATATTATATTTGGTATTTTAAATCTGCTTGAATGTTAATCCATATGTTATATTTTAGTACGAATTTGTCATGTGACATTTCACATTACTGTCGGGATGAGAAGAAGCAGCGAGGGAATCTCCCGACAAGGTCAATCGGCGCGCCGAGTTGGTCAAGATCGAGTTAAACCGATGGATGAGGGATCACAGACAGTTGTGTAGACGTTTGGGATGATGATCATGAGTGTATATCCACAAAGTGACAATATACTTAACTCCTATCACGCTTATTAATTTTATGATCAAAACATGGGTGCTATGAAAAATTAAAAACGTTTGGTTGTTATTCATTCGGGTATATATGGCGTCCCCTTTATTATATGTTTACTTGGAAACAATTATTCACATCAGATATTTACATAGACCATTTAACTCACAAAATTCCTTTGTGATATAAGTATAAACAGCTGTAGATAATTTCAACAAATCACATCAAAGTGGTAAACAAAAGGATTTGAACCAACACGAAGTTAAGTCAAGATTAACTCCATTTCACATCGCGATTGCGGGAGCAATAAATTGGATCAATATTACATAATAATACCGGTGTTATTGGTATAGAGTGTTTCCTTATAATGCAATCACGCGCCTTGTCTTACTCCGGCGTGTTGTCAGCGCCTACACTTACCGAACTATTGCGTTTTGTTGACTCAACCTTTAGGGGGTTCACTCTTTAAGGGGCTGTAGAAGTAGTAATAGTAAGGTCCTTTTTGTAATAGATTTTGTTACAGTAATACTCCTTTTATAGGTGCTTCAAATGTTTAAGAACAAATAACTTTATGAAAATAACATTGAGAAATATTTTCAGTCAGTTAAAACAAATGCAACATTTTAATAACAAGCACGAACGAGTCTGTTTTTTTTAGTCTAAAGATAAATGTACAGATCCTTTATTACTAACAAAACTGCACTCTTTTATGGTTCTTACAAGTGTCGTGATAAGAAAGTGATTAAATCAAATGACCATAATTTATTTCTACGGTGTTACTAATAAATTAAGCAAGAAGCATTGTCTTTAGCGATTTTTCTTACGGTTTATTTTAAAACTTTTAAGTTGTATAAGTCAACCTGACATATAAGCTGATATGATGATTTTGTATAAAGATTATTTGTGAAATCGCAAAATTGCACTCTTTATGAACCATTTGCTTTTGATCTTTAATTAATACCTGATTTTAATTGACATGTATTTTATCCATACTAATATTATAAATGGGAAAGTGAGTTTGTTTGTTTGTTTGTTCCGCTTTCACGCCGTAAATACTGAACCGATTGCTTTGAAATTTTTCAGACGTGTAGTTAGAAGTCTAAATTAAATAATAGGGTACTTTTTATCCCGGAAAAAATATGTTCCCACGGGAAATCAAAAATATTGTTTGCTTACTAAATGCATTGGAGATGGCGCTGTGTATCGTTTAAAACAACGTAAAATATTGTAAACTAATATAAAAATCAAAATTTAGAAGCTTAACGGTACGGTAATGCATCCCTGAAAATAAGGAACTCCCGAGCCATGATGTACTATTTTTTTATCGTATACATTTTTTTTTACATCTACTTATATTGCAAACGAATATTAACACGTAAATATAGAAACTAAATGAAACGACGACGATTCCTTGAAACTAAGGAATCCGCAAGAGTTCTCATAGGAACATCAAAAAACCTTAACTCATATATGGCTCAAAATATTGCAGCGATTATTTTTATCATCGATGGAATTCACATCAGACACTTTGTTAATGTTCATTTTGGAAAGATGAAGGGGTTTCATCAATTTAAATGACAAATTTGTTTATCAATAGTAAGACTAATGTGAAATAAAGCGTAATAAAAATTTGACACCGCCCCGGTAACGTCTCCGTGGCGTAGCGGTATAACTAACTACTATGAATATTTAATTAGAACTATTATGAATCAATCGTCCCGGGTTCGTATCTCAGGTAATTCAAGCTTTTTGTAAAAAAAATTTTTGTCAGCTTAAAATAACACTATATATAATAATAACAAGCACTATCCCTTCAATTTAGCGATTATTTTGGAAGGAGATCCACCACTAATCATCCCTATATTGCCGAGCAATCGCTGCAAGCTCTCCCACTATCACCAACGGTCAGTGTAGGGGGCAGCACCGGGCCGTCGCCGCAGCGCCAAACTACTATCCGTATCTGTACTTACTAGAGATATTCTCATTTCTGAACATAAAAACTTGGTATATTTGTTTCATGCTTCTTATGAACAATTAAAAAGGAATTTTTGGAACTCATCCCCTAACGGGTTGTTATAGCAAATGAAAGTTAATATAGAGTTTTTTTACATTTTATAATAAAACTTGGTGCGATTGAATTTATGAAATCCAACTATCAATCATTCATGAATATATGCTAACAACCATAAATTCCATAAAAGGGTGGCCATAGCTTCGGAGATACTAATTCTTCATCCAATTTTGGAAATATATTGATAAAAGATAGGTTAATAAAGGTTGTTAGTGATGGGTCACAAACTGCATCGCCCAACAATCACTTAAAAAGCCTCAATGTCCTTTATGTCATTTACAGCGCCCGCGGGATTATAAATATAAAAAACAGAAGTTGAGACAGTGTTTCGGTATTTTGGTATTATGTAAACTGGATGCAAAAAATGAAGTCCACGCGGACGAAGTCGCGGGGCAAAAAGCTAGTAAATATATAATGGCATACGATAGTTATAGATAGTTTATATAATATATAAGCGAATGTTGGGTGTGGCAGAAGGATCATGAGAGCAGAGTGAAAGCAGTAGAGATGAGGTCCCTCAGAATAATTTTTAATGTTAGATTATGTGACCGAGTGAGAAATAGTGATATTCGTGAAAAGTGTGGTGTGAAAGATGATATTGTAAGAAAGATAGAAATAGGAATGTTGAGATGAGTTTGGTGGGCACATAGAGAGGATGGATAATAGAAAATTGGTAAAAGGGATCTATAGAGCTAGTGTGGATGGTAATGTTAGTAGAGGACGACCACGGAGAACACACTTGGACCAAATTGAGAGTGTGCTCAAAAAGGCTGGCGTCCGAAGTATGAAGAATAAAAGAGCATGTGTGAAAAGATGGATGGATCTAAACGAAGCTAGAGAGGTTTGTCAGGATCGTACAAAGTGGCGATCGATAGTCTCTGCCTACCTAAAGTTTTGGGCGTTTGTTCAAAACTTATTTATTGAGCTTACAAAGATCTCTCTCTAGTGCTACCTCTTCTAGCCTTGTTGCTAAACCCACTTATCTACCTCCTGTATCGTGAAGTGAGCGTATCAAAATATATGTTTTTATATAGTTATGTAAGAAAAATATACTTATTATTTATGTAAAATAATATACTGATTATAATATCTTATCGTACATATTTATAAAGTGTTATTGTGTTATTTTTCTATTTATCATTTGGCTGTGATTTTTATACCATCGTTGTAGTTATTTTGTGAAGATTTCATTGTAGGCATGTTGGTTTTGTTGTTTTTTAATGATGTGGTTTGTAAAAATGCAATGTTACCTTAAAATGTATTTTATAAATATATTTTAGTACTTAGTTTATCGGCTACCCTCTTGTTGTTTGTTTGTGTTTTTTATTTTTTATTATTATTTTGGCACTGGCTGAAAATCAGTGCTACTAGTACCCAGTACTGGTAGAAATATCCTGAGCCAGTGACCATTTCTTTAGTAAGAACAGAACATATTGCGTGTGATGTAATTTTTTTAAAAATATTTTTAAAGATGTAAGTGTATTTGTGTTAAGTGTAGTGTTTTTTTTTTAAATTTATATCATGTTTAAATCATAAGTACTTTGTAAGTGTGTTCTTACTTTTTGAATAATTTTTTTTCTTCTTCTTCTTCTTCAGCTTTACGGCATAAAACCGCAAGGTTATATTTAGAAATATCAATAATCAATAAATCTATGATAAAATAAATTTAATAGTAGTTAAAACTCACCTTGTCTCTAAGAAATAGATCAACGGAAGCAACACAACAATAAACTCTCCTTGAAAAGTAACAAATGATCTTATCCCTTACAACAATATATTTTATTCAAGTGATTAATTATCGTAAATATGTAATTAAAACAGTTCAAACAATCGTATGCCTTGAACTTTGTCTTGATCATGATCATAATGACATGTTTTGTGAGAACTTTTTGATTGATTTGAATACCTTTTAAAATGTGTACATAGTTAAAAAAGTTTAGGAAAATTATTACAAACAGTAAAATTATATTAACAATATTGAATGTTTAATTCAATTACATAACATAACATAACATAAACGTTCACGCCGAATATCCCCGAAGGGGTTGGCAGAGGTATTAATACTTCTGAACATCACGTGACTTTGTCACCTGGTGTTCAGAGTACCCACGTTTTGCATGGACAGTGTACTCAGGCAGGCCTTTAATTCAATTGATAGTGATTTAACGTATATTACAATATACAAGAATTTCATTGACACTTAAACGTGTAGATACATATTTACTTGAGATGAATTAAAAGTGCTGTGTAGTGCCGGCTTAGAATAGCACTACCCCATTTCTTCCGGTGGGTGTACGTAAAAGGTGACTAACGGTATAGGGGCTTTAAAGGGATTTTTGGGCGATGCGGTTGGAGACCCATCACCAAGAACCGTTATTTCACCATCTAATCCCCACGTAACTTCCAAAAGTGGCTGAGGAATTTGTAATTCCTTAGCTCTGGCTAGCCCTTCTAGAGATTTATAGCCGTGAGTATATGTATGTATGTATGTATGAATTAAAATTTTTGAATTTTTGGGCGATGCGGTTGGAGACCTTTATTTTACCATCTTTTCCCCACTCAATTTTCCAAAAGTGGTTGAGGAATATCTAATTCCTTAGCTCTGGCTACCCCTTCTAGGGATTAACAGCCGTGAGTATATGTATGTATGTAAGTATGAATTAAATTATCGTATCATATTTCACTAATACTTCTCAACTTCAAGTGAAATGTTGGTCAAGTGGTTATTAGGTACAGTACAAAATTACGAGGCCATTGCAATTAACGTGGAAGGGCCGGACAGCTTGGTACGAATGATGATGTGGTCCGAACGATTTGGTACGAATACGCTATCTACGAGTAAGACTAAGTACAAATCAGCCCTGAGAGTTTCCATATCTTCTTTTCAATCGTGGTTAACAACCTCAATAAATTATATAATTTTATTTAATAAACACATCAAAACTCAGAAACGCCATCCGTCAAAATCCAGTCCTTATTGCATATTAATCCGCACCAGGTCAGTGTGACCTATCCAAATCAGCCTACTTGGCGAAAAATCGGTGACAAAATATAGGGAGGTGTGTGTGCTATTTGCTAGATTAATAGACATTAAAAAAAACAGTTTTAAAAAACTTATACACAGACATATAGGAGAACATGAATATAATAATAAACTATAAGATTTTATACTACCTTTATCCCATACTAATTAAAATAAAAAATATTTTTTTTTTTTTATTGATAGGTACTAGATATTATAGATTGTTTTTCGATCCCCAATGGAAAAATACCTGGTAAAAAGCCACCAGGAATACTATAGCGTAATTAGTTTGAGGACATCGAGGATTAGACCGCACGGCTAAATCACGAGCTGATAAAAAGTATCCTATAGGACCAGCCCGGCTAGTACGAGCGGTTTTTAAACTAGTTATCGCGTGGGATAAAGCAGCCATCTCTTACGCACTTACTTAGTATCGTATCGTATACTGCAGGGCACTTCCTGAATTCTGATTTCAAACTTCAATATGAAGATAAAACCCCATGATGATGATGATCATATGCTTATAGCGCCATCTAGTATATATTATAACTACTCAGAGAAACTACCTCACGTTCTTACTCATAAAAAGTGAAAGGTGGGTAGTGATATTAATGTATATTTAGTTATAGTTTGATAAACTGACACTAGATGACGCTATTCTCTACATGAATCAAAATATTAAGTTTTTTTTTCAATCGTGCGTTTACATAACTTTAAAATTCGTAAGACCATTTTTGTTAAATATTTGCTACATAAACTATTTTATTTATTGTCCGAGGCTGTGGTCAAATTAACGTTGGAATAGGATTTATATTATGTGTTATCATCAATTATAAGACTAGTTAAATTTATAACATAACATAACATAAACGTTCACGCCCCGTTTATCCCCGAAGGGGTTGGCAGAGGTACCAATACTCCTGAACTCACATGGCAAGTTTGGCCATCTAGTTTCCAGAGAAGGTACCCACGTTTTGCTTAGACAGTGTACTCACGTGATAGGGGCAGGCCTATCGCCGTTTTGTACGAATACACTGTCACATGACTAAGTACAACTCAGCCATGTGGGTTTCCTCACGATGTTTTCCCTCACCGTTAGCAACCATGATAAATTAACCACACATATGACTTTAGAAAAGACAAATTGGTGTAGGCCCGTCCCAGGATTGGAACTCACGCCCTTCTGTTTTTCGGGCGGGTGTTCTACCCACTGGACTATCATGTCGCTAGTTAAATTTATTTTATTTGTAAACTCAATTTTCAAGTTATAAGAAAAAAATCGATATACTGTTTGAAAAATATGAGCGACACCGACGTTCATTATTTCGATCTTATTTGAATTTGATCAAAAAGTCCCAAGCATTGTACGAAAACGAAGCTAAGGAGAAGGGTTTAAAGGTTATTTTGATTTATTTTCAGTCATGACATGGACAGTAATAAATGAACGTTTTCTTCTTGATCATTCAATTTCTGTCTTAACTTTAATAGTTTCAGAAACATATAAACATCTGTCATATTTGAAAATAATAGAACAAGTACAAATAAGGGAAGGTATAAAGTAATGGTACGGTGAAACCTTTTTTGCTTATTTATAATGATGTTTATACAGTAAACAGATAGAGCTAAGTTACGAATAAAATAGAGTACCTCTCGTTGATGACTTTCGTATCTGATAATGCAAAGTCGCGGTGGAAAAAAGATCTGTCTTATTTGAGCATATGGAAAATGATATTGTCGTAATTAGCTATTAAAAATGTATTATTTGTTGGACATCTACTGAACATGCTTTTAATCCAGCAAATCTTTCCATTCATGGGTTGTCTGGAAGAGATCGCTCTTAGTGATAAGACCGCCAGTTGTACTTTGGCTTTTGTACCGATCTTTTTTTTGTAATTGTTGTTTTTTTTTGTGATGTGCAATAAAGAGTTTTTATTATTATTATTATTATTTATTACTTTAATTATCTTGTTAAAATTACCTTCTCTCTCGCCTTTTTCTCCGCGAAGTTCCAGTCCCTTTCAAGGTTCTATACAAGGTCATCATTTTGATACTAATATTTTTTAATCTTTCACCACACGTAAATCACTTTTCACTTATGTAAACTTGTTATAGCACATACACTTCCCAGTTTGATTTTACCTGAAACAGAAAATATTTAATTATGAGGAGTTAAACGCATTAATTTGTGGACCTTATTCCAATCAAAGGCAAAGGAGCTAAAGATTTATTATTCTTTCACCACGTTTAGTCAAAGGTAGAAAACACAGGAATTTATAAGGGTAAATTTTCTTTCACTATTTTCTACCCCTACTAAGGAAAAGCGATTTCATATTTCTGTAGCCGATGATATTTCATGGCAAACACAATCAAATTAATCAACATAAATCACAAAAGACCATACAATAATATTAATAATCCTTAAAATCTTATACCATAAGTAATAAGCTCAAAAGAAATGTAAACACTACAATAAAATTTCAGAAATATTATAAATCTTAACAACATGAATAACGACTTAAATAACATTTCAATTAAACTTATCATCACGATCAAAATATTTGCAATTATATTTGACATTCTATACAAAATTGCAGATTGCGGAAGCGGTCAAGCTATGTAGTGTCGGCTTAGAATAGCACTACCCCATTTCTTCCGGTGGGTGTACGTAAGAGACGACTAACGGTATTGGGGCTTTTTAAGGGATTTTTGGGCGATGCGGTTGGAGACCCATCACCAACAACCTTTATTCTAACATCTTTTCCCCACTCAACTTCCAAAAGTGGCTGAGAAATTTCTAATTTCTCAGCTCTGGCTACCCCTTTTAGGGATTTATAGCCGTGAGTATATGTATGTATGTATGTCATTTTACCGTGGCTATATTTTATAAATAGACAGACTTACGTCCAAAAGCAAGCATAGCTGCGTTTACGACGCGAAAATAATGCTATTAAGACGGTAAATAACTGTACATAATGAATATTTTATTATTTATTTATTTGCTGTGTAGTGTCGGCTTAGAATACCACTATCCCGTTTCATCTGGTGGGTGTACGTAAGAGGTGACTAACGGTATTGGGGCTTTTAAATGATTTTTGGGCGATGAGGTTGGAGACCCATCACCAACAGCCTTTATTTTTACATCTTTTCCCCACTTAACTTTCCAAATGTGGCTGAGGAATTTTTAATTCCTTAGCTCTAGCTACCCCATCTAGGGATTTACAGCTGTGAGTATATGTATGTATGCATAGAGTTATCATATGTTTGTATGTAATGAATATTTAATTGGGAAAAAATAAAGAAATAAAAATTTATTATTATTTGACTTGCTAGTATCGTAAAAAGTGGAGTTTAATAGCCCCTGAAACCATGGCGTGAATAAATTTAAATTATTTTTCATCGTATAGGTTTAATGTTACACAATTGGATCATACATACATATACTCACGGCTATAAATCCCTTAACGGGGTAGCCAGAGCTTTGGAATGAGGAATTCCTCAGCCACTTTTGGAAATTGATTGGGGGAAAGATGGTAATAATAAAAGTTTTTGGTGACGGGTCTCCAACCACATCGCCTAAAAATCACTTAAAAAGCCCCTATACCCTTAGTCGCCTCTTACGATCACCCACGGGTAGAAATGGGGTAGTGTTATTCTAAGCCGACACTACACGGCAACCGATTAGATATGATATTAAATAAAGAAATTTAAAATTATATAAGAACCGTGAATAATAATTAATTATATGTGAACAGCGGGTATCTATCAACTATTAATTTAAATTGCCTAACTAAAATGATTACTCCTAATCAAGAAAAGCTTGATGGCTTTGATGGCTACATGATGACAGAGCACTAAAATGACGACCTACATTCTATTTTGAGCTAGACATCATAATTGCATAAAGTACTGCGGGCTATTGCATTTACAGTTTATTAAGTAACTTCATAAAATTCTGCATTATAGGTTGATAATATCTACATTTACGTAAAAAAAACTTTTTCGTAACAAATTTTGGAATAAAATGAGATACTTTTTATCGATATCAATTGTCTTTCGGTTCAGTAAGTACGATGTAATTGTTTGTTGCAAAGCATACATACATATATACTCACGGCTATGAATCCCTAGAAGGGGTAGCCAGAGCTAAGGAATAAGAATTCCTCAGCCACTTTTGGAAAGTTGTGTGGGGAGAAGATGGTAAAATAAATGTTGTTGGTGATGGGTCTCCAACCGCATCGTCCAAAAATCCCTTAAAAGCCCCCAATACCGTTAGTCGCCACTTACGTACACCCACCGGCAGAAATGGGGTAGTGTTATTCTAAGCCGACACTACCCAGCAGTTGTCGCAGAGATTATTTTAAAATTGGAAGAATAATACGAAATGCTTATTTTGAATATCACATGTGTGAATTATAAAAGTTTAGCTTTCTTGTTTTATGAATATTTTTATGATACTATGTTAATAAGGTGATATTGAATTCAAAGGTATTCGGTCAATAGGTCATTGAACTGGTTGGGACGTACACAATACAACCTAGTTTTGGTTGGACTACTAGAGGTTTTTATAACTGTCATACATATATTTTTATAGGCAATTCCACTGGTTTTATGAAGAAAATCAAAACTTATGTTTATACCATGGCAATCCAACAAACAAATCAGTCAAGACGCCATGTTTCGTTGTCACAAATAGTTCTAGTACCAAAAAGTTTACGATTATGACAAAAAAATAAAATTGAATAGATGTTTTGAGTATTCTTATGCTAGATTCTGTTGAACAGCATTCGTTTGTACGTTATACTTTAAGAAAACAGTATATTCAACAGTCCAAGGAATCTAAAATGTTATTGGTGATCATTTTTTATTTTTATAGTTGGAATTGTATTAAGTGCTTGAGTTGTCTTTTTCTTACCTATCGATTCTTTATTCAGCGCCACTTATAATTTTGAAAATAAATATTGCATAACTGTGGCTATCTAATTTAATTAGACCGTGTAGAACTTTTTTGAAATTATTTGGTAATTAACATAATTATATAGCAACTTATCTGCCCATAAAACCATTCAAAATTGTATGTTCGAGGTAAACATTGCATCTCACTTTTAAAGTGAAAGTACTTCAACTGTGTTTTTATTAATATTGTGTTCTCGTGCTATTTCACTGCCTAGACAAAATATAACAAAGATAAAAATATTTTTTTTGTTTTAACCCGTTTTGGGTTTGACAGAGCTTTGAGGTGAAGAACCCTTATGTCACAGACATTTCATTTTACATACATTTTACATATTACAGAATTGCCGTGTTGTGCCGGCTTAGAATGCCGTTACCCCTTTCTACCCACGGGTGTCGTAGTAAATCGTTATCGTAAGACAACCTAAATCAACTTCCAAATGTGGCTGAGGAGTTTCTAGCTCTGAAACTCTGGCTACCCCTTTTTATGATTAATGGCCGTGATTATATGTATGTATGTACTTTACAGAAACACTGGCATTTAAAATATTATGTTAGTAGTATATTAGAGACTAAAATGTTGTTCTAAATTAGGCATGATTTACGCAATTTATTCTACTGAGAACGTACGACATCTATCAATAAATAGTTTTTTACTTGGTTGTGCTATTTAGTTCAAGTACAATAAATTAGTCTATAAATATCACGTTTATTTCTTAACTTAAAGTTTAATTTGAATGTTTTTGACATGAAAACCTCACGTGGGGATTATTACTAATAAATAAAAGATGAATAAAGGAAAGAATTATTTTTTTCCGCCGGTGTCGAAATGTTTCTTTCCTTTTATTCATTTTTTATTTATTAGGTTAAGATTAAATTTTGATAAAACAAAATTAAGTATATAAAAAAAAATCATTTTTGACATTCTCTCGTAGGTCAACAATAAATGACTGTGTGCGAAATGCGTCTAATAAAACGTGATAAAATCTCAGGGGAAAGTATTTAAGATAGTCCTTTATTTTTATTTTTTTAATAGTTTATCTTTTTATTTAAGTCTATATAACATCTGATGTTTAATACGTACTCAACAGAATCACTCAATTATTCTTATTATACTGTAGTCTTGATTTCAGACTGCAATCTTTTAGCCTGAAAAAAGTGTCACGCTAAAAAAGGCAAGCCATCGATAGTCTGTAGTCTTACTAATCAATTAAGGAAAGAAAAATTGCGACACCAGTAGGACTCGAACCCGCGACCTCCCTGTAGCGTAGACTTAATTGATTAGTAAAATAATTCTCACATGAGGTTTCATGCACAACAAACTCAAATTAAATAACTAAATCTAACTAAGAAAACCTAAATGGTTTTCCCACCATAAAGTACCATTATAAATGAAACATCTACCATGAAAGTTAAATAACTGTACGATTTTGGTATGCCGATAATTTTTGAAGAACCAATCCATAATATAATATATTACAAATGTATATCCGTCCCTTTCTTCTCTTATATAAAATATTCACATTCTTCATTTTGGTCGGTTTATACTGAAAAAGGGACCAAGGGCCATAGATTTTCAAAAAGGGACTACGAGAGAGACAACGGGCAATAAGCTGAGTTACCAAGGTTATTAGTACATTAACTATGCACAACAAAATAGTACCAACTAAAGGAATGCGTACACGAATACATATTATAGCTTTCCGTTCTAATAATTTTCAGTAATGAAGTTGGTATTTGTTAAACATTCATTGGTAACGACGCATCACTCAACTTATAATTATTAGTGAAGTCTCACTAATTAAACCAATTAACTAGTCGGATATCTTTCGACATTGTGCTATAACTGTTTACATTAATATTGGGGTATATACAGATTATGTTCGGTAGTGTCGGTATATTATTTCATTACCTGATTGTGTTTATGTAGGGTGAATAATTAGTACATACAGGAACAACTTTCCTAACAAGATTTTCTCACATTGTCTTTAACGAGTATAATATTTTGACGACAGTCGTGACCGTTATGTATGTCTATTATAGAATATTAAATATATCGTTGAGATAGTATCCCATAATTAAATGATAGAGGTATAAAGTTTGCTGTGTAGTGTCGGCTTAGAATAGCACCACCCCATTTCTTCCGGTGGGTGTACGTAAGAGGCGACTAACGGTATTGGGGCTTTTAAGGGATTTTTGGGCGATGCGATTGAAGACCCATCACCAACAACCTTTACATTTACCATCTTTTCCCCACTCACATTTCCAAAAGTGGCTGAGGAATTTCTAATTCCTTAGCTCTGGCTACCCCTTCTAGGGATTCACAGCCGTGAGTATATGAATGTATGTATGTAAGTATTAAGTCATTTTTTAATTTATAACTAATTATTTGTTAACTTGGTGTCAATTCCATCCAAAATCAGCATGCTAATTTATACACGAGAGTAGATTTATTACACCACATATGTGTAGTTGTCCCCGCCACACCCATGGCCGACCAACGACCTCTCCTACGTACTAGTTTTATTTCTCATAATCAACAATATTACTTAAATTGGAAACTTGTTCTAAAATCACTTCTTTCAAACTTTCAAACAATCTATGTTTTACAACATGCACGTACGTTCATACATAGACGTACATTCACGGATATAAATCCCAGAAAGAAGTAGCCGGAGCTTTCTGAATTATAAATTCTTTAGCCACTTTTGTGAGTATATATATAATAACACTACTCCATTTCTGCCGGTGGGTGTACGTTAGAGGCGACTAAAGATGTTGGGGCTTTTAAGGGATTTTTGGGCTATGCGGTTGGAGACCCATCACCAACAACCTTTATTTTGCCATCTTTCCCCTCTCAACTTTCCAAAAGTGGCTGAGGAACTCCTAGTTCCTTAGCTCTGGCTACCCCTTCTTGGGATTTATAGCCGTGAGTATATGTTTGTAAGTATGTATGTATATTTCTCTCCTGGGTCAAAACAAAGTTACGACGTATTTGGTTTCTAGCACTTTTTTAAATGGTTGTTGGGTGTCGTATCGTAGTCGTGAGTATTATACAGTACACAATTTCATTGTTAAATTTATGATTGTCGTAATTATATTCAAAACATCAAATGCGCTATAACAAAACTTATGTCACAAAATTAGCTTTCAAACGTCATTTTCCATTAGTTTCGCTCAGCAACAGACACAGCCAGGTTTCCGTGGAACCTCAATTCAATAGAACGCAGCCATAACTTCGCTGCAATACAGTTATTAAGACAAAGTAAGTGAGTACAGAGGATGCGCGCGCACATCCTACGAATGCTAATTGTGACATAGTAATTTTGGCCTTACACCGCCCACTTTGACAGAATATCGACGGAAGATGATGACGCATACATCTTGTTAGAAAATTTATTAAGGAATTCTCAATTCGTAAAAGATATGATGAAGATTTAGTTGAGGGATTTTCCTCTCTTAAAAATATGCAAATCTAAGTAGTAAATCTTTTAAATGGTAATTTATTATACCATTTGATAATAGATCCGTCCGAAATCTGCTTGTGAAGTCTTATAGCTTTGGATACAAAATTTAAAAGTGGACTTACATATTCAAGGACAATACACGCACTCGTTTAAACATTTAGCCTCCGAAAAAGGATCAACTAGTGAAGATGGCACTAAGAGAACAATGAATAAATATTAAAAATCATAATATTGATCAATAAATTCCATTATTCAACGTATGATAGCGCATTTAAAACTAGGAATAATTTACGGAATGGATGAGTTTAAAAAAACATTTAAGTCCCATTTATTTTTAAACAGAGAATCTAAACCACAAAGTATCTTCAATTAAATGTATATAATCCAACCAGATTTACAAAAAAATGCCATTTTTTAAGGAGTATGTATAATCAACACATGTATCTAAAGAGCAGGGTTTAAGGGCAACGACCTTTAATTTACCATCTTTTCCCCAATCAACTTCCAAAAGTGGCTGAGGAATTTCGAATCCCTCAGCTCTGGCTACCTCTTCTAGGGATTAATAGCCGTGAGTATGTGTATGTACATACATATGTACATACAAATACTCACGCCTACAAATCCCTTAATGGGGTTGCCAGAGCTTTGGAATGAAAAATTCCTCAGCCACTTTTGGAAGTTGATTGGGGAAAAGATGGTAATAATAAATGATTTTGGTGACGGGTCTCCAACCACATCGCCCGAAAATCACTTAAAAAGCCCCTAGAAAGTAGAAATGGGGTAGTGTTATTCTAAGCCGACACTACACGGCATGTGTATGTATGTATATTTTCTACATGCCAGACGTAACGTACACTTTAATGAATGAAATCACAGATATAATCGGTCACAACAAAACGCGTATTGGTTGCCACATATCTCGAGTGCATATCTGCCAATGAACCGTATCCGATTCATGTTGATCTGTGATGGCGATGACGATAAGATGGCAAATAAATCGACCATCCCATACTTACCGATAATGACCTGGGTGAAGTTGCATCGAGTGTAGAGATCGCATTATTAAAATAACAGGTGGCTACAGAGTCGGTTTACAGACGATGTTTTTACATGGTGTTGCTGTGGTGTGTCGATTTAGAATAACATCAACCTATTTCTTTCTTGGGGTATTATAGGGGCCATTTGGGATATTGGGTCTTGGTAATGTGGCTGGGACGGGCTCCCCGAACATTCGTAGTGTTACGTATAACAAAGAGATTTAAATAAAATATGTTATTTACAAATATATGTATTGTGTCAAAGTACGACACACCTATAAAAGCAAAGATTTGTATCTAGATTTGTTTGTATGTGAATAATGGGCTTTATAACCGCTTACGTTATTTAAAAATATCCTAAATTAATAGAAAGGCACAACTTTTAGGAGAAATACATTAAATAACCTTAAGTATTGGAAGAATAACGAATAACACTATCCGTGCAAAGCCTGGGCAGTCCACTAATCTTAGTACATAAAAGAAACTGTTACATAGAAATACTATCAATACATTAAAAGTAAAAGCATGCGTAGTCTACAATCTTGATCGAATCTCAGATATCAATAGCGGCTAGTTGCGGTCATTACGTACGGACAGCAAAAACTGCTGTTCAATAAACAGTGATGTAATGTTTGCTTGGTGGGTGTCGATCTACTTATTGGGTTGTGAAATAATTGACTCTATTAAATTATCGGAGTCATGCCTTAGTAAATGATATGTTATTTTTAAGGAAACGTATCATTAGCGAAGACTGCGTTACACATGTTTTTTTTTGTATCGTGTTAAGTTTTTGTTACTTTGTACTGATTTGAATCATTTTAAATCCAATAAATAAAAACAAAGACGACCATGGAAGACACATTTAGAATGAAAAAAGAATGTTCTACTAAAACAATGTCTTAATTAATACTTTCTACCCACCCCAATGGGAACTAACATATATGTGTGTGAGAATGTATAGGCGTAAGTATATGTATCTGTTTTTATATTACCTTTTTAATATATTTTGAATATCGCTCTAATTTCCCGTTTAAAATTAAGTCACACCCGTACCATATTTTCCTAATCAATGAGCATTTAGTTCTCAGAATACCTGTCAGAATAAGCCTCCCGTATTTATGAAGTTAACAAATGCTGTGTAGTGCCGGTTAAGAATAATACTACCCCATTTTTTTGCCATGGGTATGAGGCGACTAAGGGAACTGGGGCTACTTAAGACATTTTTGGGGGATGTGGTTGAAGAACCATCACCAATAAACTTTATTTCTTCTAACTTCCAAAACTGGCTGGTTTATTCTGAAGCTCTGGCTACTCCTTCTAGGGATTTAAAGCCGAGGGTATATGTATGTGTGTGAACAGAAGTATTTAAAAAAATGCAGTAGAACATTAAATGTAAATTCATCTTATTTATAGTTGTTTAAGCTTATTCTGCTATCGCTACATCGCGGAGAGCACACATCATCCCGTTGTTAGCGGTTACTTTCGATTCTGCACTCAACCTTGCGTAAGAGCTGCTAATACACACTTGCCGTTTCATTAAACCGCTACCACATGGAATCTACGATAAAAAAGATCGGTCCATTAATGGTTTATTAAAGAGATATCAATCATTAGATTGACCGAAATGACTGTTTTTTCTTCATTCGTATTCTATAAAAAGGCGGTGGATGGCTAATTTAAACCGTTTCTTTATATTTGGGTGGGATAGCGGAAGTTACTCTTTTTGCAATTGATATCAATTTATCTGAATAGTTTATACTTTTATTTATTATTATTATTCCTAATGCCTAGTCAGTTGGTGTCCGAACAGGCCCGAATGACAGTGCATGATGCTGTTCTAGTTCCTACGCTTATGTATGGCAGTGAATGTTGGGTGTGGCAGAAGAAGCATCAGAGCAGAGTGAATGTAGTAGAGGTGAGATCTCTCAGAAAAGTTTGTAATGCAAGGTTGTGTGAGTTGGGAAAAGTGTTCAACCAATCATTTAGGAAATCAGCTTTTTGTTTTGAGCAGCGTGACCATTTGTGCCAACTGCGTGTTTCATCCATTATTATTCTCAAATCCTATTTCTTTGTATTATATCAAAATCTATGTTAAAATACGTAAGTATTTTGAAACAATCTCATGGAAAATTTGGTTTTAGACTTTATACTAGGGCAGTACAAATGGAGAAGACGCATGGCTGAAATTTTGTGAAAAATAAATATAGAGCCATCGTTAATAGTTTTGTCCAATAAGTTTTTCTAAACTATTTATTTGATTCCCATCTCATACATACTTTTATCTCACTCCATTAGTTCTCATTGGGGTGGGTAGGCAGAGACTATCGATCGCCACTTTGTACGATCCTAACAAACCTCTCAAATTTTGTTTACATCCATCAATCTTTTTTAAAAAAAATCTTTGAAACTTGAGTTTGTATTTAACCTACATTAAAAATTGAATTGTGACCGTTAAAATCTTTAAGAGATTACATAAATTACGAACTAATTGACTAGACATGGGCTAATTTAATTTCATCTACTACGAAATCGCTCTCTTACATAATTAAAGAGCAATTAATCTATGACAAAGTTAGCCTTAATATATTGTCCACACATGTAATTTAATTAAGTTTTTTATATATATTGAGTAAATCTTACAGAACTACACACTACTCCGCAGTGGAAACTGTACACACTTAACCCACTTGTTAATTATATATAATATAATAATACTGTACAAACAATAGGAACAAGTGGTTTAAGTTTAGTACTGAAAGGCGAAAAGGCTTACAGGTTATTTATTCACAGATTTTTATGGTTTTTACAGGATATCACACTTTGAGATTTAAAGTTTTTAAGCTAGACAAACTTTGCACTGATATTATTATTTTTTAAGTTTTAATTGACCAAGTGTAATATTTAATTTTAAAAACTCTTTAATGATCGCATAAGATAAAAAAAACTTGTGCTACTGAACTAAATTTAGAAAATTAGTAGTTACGTGCAGCTTGATCAAGTTTGTAAGAGAGACAGATTTTTTTGCAGAATATTTTTTTGATTTTTTATGTAATATATAGTGTGCAAAAGGATTTAGCTAACCGACTAGTCATTTCATATATTATATCTCTTCTTCATTATGCATTATTCTTCAAAATTACGAGACATTACAAACATTACAGTAATTTCTAGTGTTGACTGAGTTCGAAGGTGGCTGTTCACGAATACTTTCGCAAGACCCAAATCACAAGTGGCAAAGCATCAAGGATCTTCATTTCATTGTTATGTGCAATACACTTGTACTGGTAACTACGTCTCAATTTTATGAGAGGAATTCCACGATTTCAAAGGTGAAAATCGTGTATTTAACTCATTAATTTTGGTAATTTTTAGCCGTGACTACTTTAATATGGCAAAGATTTTCTCTGCATTTTGTTGTGGAATATAGTTATTTATCGTTTGATAATATATTTCCTGAAATTAAAGACTTATCTACAATAGCACGATTATTTTAAATTGACAGCCTTTTTATGTGATGGATTAATATATGGAAAAATCTTCATTATGAGTTACAGAATATAACCAAAGAATATTCACGGATACATAATTTTACTTCACTTTATTATGGATCTGCTTGTTGATAGCTGTATAGTGGCGTATAATATTACTAAATTACGCTTTTAGTACAGCACTGACCCATTTTTTCCGTGGTTGTCGTATGGGGCAATGTGGAGTTTAAGTGATTATTGGAATATTTGGCTGGGAACCCGTAACAAACCAGTCTTAATTGTACAATCCATTCGTAACTTCTAGAAGAGGAAAGATATTCCCATATTAATGCAATGGCTTCTCATTTTTGTTACTTACAGCCATGAATAAATGTATTGGAAGTTTTACCATGGAAATGCAATTATGATCACACTTTTTCACATTTACGTACAATAATATACTCAAGATTAGACAGTGAAAAATTCTTAGCCAGAGATTCAATGCCAAACCATTTCTTAGCCATCTTTTGTAAAAATGATTAAGGAAATCTCGATTATATTTTAAAATTGGTAAAACATTATAAAAGCCATGTAGTGTCGGCTTAGAATGTTACTACCCCTACTCACGGCTGTCCTAAAAGGCGACTAAGGGCTTGGGCCTTTTTAAGTGGGGTTTGGGCGATGCTGTTTGAGGCCCATCACCTTCCAAATGAGGCTAGGGAGTTTCTAGCTCTGAAGCTCTAGCTACTTCTTCACGGGATTTCTGGCCGTGAGTATATGTATGTTTGTAGCTTAAAAGCAATTGTTTCAAATGACAATTTCACCGTTCATTCTAGACAGATTTATTATAGCAAACCTATAATAGAGCAGCTCTTGCTAAAAGTTCTTACGTCATTTGACTCGCAAGGTATATATTTACCTAATCATTACTTGTCCTATGAGAAAAGTAGATGAATATGACGGAAAGTGATTTGCATGTCATTATACGATGAGGAACTAGAAAAGTGGCAGAGACTTACTTTCACTAACTAGTTTTATTGTTGGTACATCATTAAGAAATTCCTTTGAAAAGATGGGCTGAAACATTAACTTTCTGACTGTCCGTTAATATCATCTTTGAAATTTTCATAGATGAAATGATACTTTATCGGAGTCTCCTTAAATACAATACAGCAAAAATATTTTACTAACTAAAAATATATATGTATGATACCTTACCCATAAAGTTATGCTTACTTTGTTCTTATTTATTATAGTGCGTTCTTACTAAAACCCTAAGTGCCCAAGTCCAACTTGTTTGTTAACTTTCTGGTGACAAGGAAGCATCCCGATAAGTATATAAAAAAAAAACGAAAGAATTGTAGCGTCGGCTTAGAATAACACTACCCCTTTCTACCCGTGGGTGATCGTAAGAGGCGACTAAGGGTATAGGGGCTTTTTAAGTGGTTTTTGGGCGATGCGGTTGGAGACCCGTCACCAAAAACATTTATTATTACCATCTTTTCCCCAATCAACTTCCAAAAGTGGCTAAGGAATTTCTCATTCCAAAGCTCTGGCTACCCCGTTAAGGGATTTATAGCCGTGAGTATATGTATGTATGTATGTACGAAAGAAAGTTGGAGAAATTCGTTGAATGGAGCTGCAAATACTGTAAATTCAAGTCAATTGTTGTCAAGAAAGGCTTGAATGGCTGTACTAATGTGGTACTGATTATTAGACTGTAAATGGTACTTAATGGTTGGTTATGGAAAAAGGAGCATGAAATTAGAGTGAGTTCAGTGGAAATGAGTTACACAAGGTGTGATTCGTAAAAAATGATATGCAAAGGTGACACTATAAGCATGTTAGAAGGAATTATGACGTTGGTCACATAGAATAGATAGATGACAGCTAAGTGGTGAAAGAGACAAAAAGAACCGATATTGAAAGTATTCTAAGTGGACGCTGGCCATATAAAATATACCTTTTTAAAACCAAATGGGAACCAATATAAAATACAAGAGACCAAAGCGAGAAGAATAAAAGAGCATGCATGTAAAGTATTATGAATATAGCGAACCAAGAGATGTTTAAGTTCCAGGAGCGATCAATAATTTGCGCCTACTATGGGCGTGAGTATAACATAAACATAAACGTTCACGCCGAATATCCCCGAAGGGGTTGGCAGAGGTACTAATACTTCTGAAAATCACGTGACTTTGTCACCTGGTGTTCAGAGTACCCACGTTTTGCTTGGACAGTGTACTCACGTGATAGGGGGCAGGCCTATCGCCGTTTTGTACGAATACACTGTCACATGACTAAGTACAACTCAGTCATGTGGGTTTCCTCACGATGTTTTTCCTCACCGTAAAAAACAAAGAATATAGGTACTAAAGTGTTGTTTTATATACCATGCTTATTGTGAATGTTATGTTATATATTTCTTTTAAACAGTCATGTCGTTTTGTCCATGATTTGTATATAAATGAATAAATCAGCAACATGTGTTTCCTCACATCTTTCCTTACTAATTGCATCATTCTCAATATATATTAATTAGTAATAAGAATCACTGAATGTCTGCCATTGCTAGTTCCAGAAATTAATAACCAATTCACGACACGCATGTCGCCCGGGCTTTACTGCCTCTCGGGGCCGCGCTCGCTTCCTGTGGCGACTGTAGCTTTTGATACTGACTAATAAATCTACTAATTAATAAAGAAAAACAAAATTACATATATACATATTGCCCATATATTGTGTGGGTATGCATTTTTAATCCAAACGTCCGTTCCTACCTACTTATGCTCTTCTGGTCTGAATTAGAAATGCTCATGTATCATCCCAAAACTTTAATTCACCAAGAGGCCATGGACACGAAAAAGTGGATGAGTGGTGTTCGAAGTATACTACTACTACTATTATTTTATATATATATTTTGTATTATTTTATCTATATGCCCTACCATAAGCGGTACGGTAATTAATAAAAAATCGTCGAAAGCTTGGAAAACCACCGCTTTTTATACAAGAAAAGTAGTTCGGATCCTGAGTCGTATCTACACCTGTATTTTTCTTATGTTATATGTGTGATACACAAAGCAGCGCTATGACTGCATTCTATCCCTATAGTGTAAACGCACTGCTCAAGTAACGTTGTACTCTGAACATCAAGTTGCGAAAACACAGAAATATTAAAAGTCCTGCCACCATTCGGAGACAGACGGCGCGAACATCGAATTTAAGTTAATATGTAAAGTTCAAATAGATGTAATTACATAGTATGTATGTTTATAAAATTCACACAAACATATAGCCACGACTGTAAACAATATTTGAATTTTTAAAGTTTTAATTTCTTCAGCGACTTTAAGCAGTTGAAATTATGAGGGATTTTTCGGCGATGCGGTTGGAGACCCATCACCAACAACCTTTATTTATTGCTGAGGAGTTTCCAATTCCTTAGCTCTGGCTACCCCTTCTAGGGATTTATAGCCGTGAGTATATGTATGTATGTACGGAAGCAATATATTTGAATGACTATTGCACATAACGTACTTCTAATCAATTATCATTTGATTTCAACAAATGATCATCGTTTAAAATACAAAACCAGTTTTTAAATACCAAAATCTTTGTCGTTTATTTCAAACAGCAGTGAACATAAAGCCCATCCTTATGAGTCATTGCTAAAGTTAAATTTTTATTTGTCTTTTAAAAAAATCCTATGAAATTTAAGTAGTTATAAATATCTAATAAAAATCCTTGTTTAATGACGTTTATGCAAGGTAATTCCCGATATATATTTTTTATTTTATTGTAAAACATCACCTACAACGCATCTGATATCATAATACTGTAAAATTAATAAAGTTGTAAGAATCATAAAAGATAAGAAGACCTTCATAAGCACAGTGTAAAAAATAAGAAGCCTCCAATGAAATCGAAACCTAAAATGAGATAATTACTTATTTAATGTTAACTTTATAAACAATATACATACATACATATACTCACGGCTATTAATCCCTAAAAGGGGTAGCCAGAGCTGAGAAATTAGAAATTCCTCAGCCACTTTTAGAAGTTGAGTGGGAAAGATTGTAGAATAAAGGTTGTTGGTGATGGGTCTCCAACCGCATCTCCCAAAAATCCCTTTAAAAGCCCCAAGTCCGTTAGTCGCCTCTTACGTACACCCACCGGAAGAAATGGGGTAGTGCTATTCTAAGCCGACACTACACAGCTAAACAATATAAAATTGTTAAAGCACGTTTTTTATTAATAAGCTTTAATTTCTTGACGAAGTAACATTAAGCCGTAGTTCCGCGCCTCATAAATTTTTTACGTAATGTATCTAAGTAAAAAAAACCACTCTTTGTGAATTTACTTAAAATGTACTCAATATTTTCTTAACTCTTCATGCTAAGCCTATTGCGGTTGGAAACGGTTGAACTTTGAACTAGAACGGATGTTACAAAAAGTATCTGCCTAAAATTAACAAGTTTTAAATATATGTTAATGATTTGAAAGCTCGTATCGTGATGCCTAGTTAACACGCATTCTTCACCAAATTAGTCTCGTTTATTATTTTTAGCTACTTAGTGGTACAAAAGATGGCCTCTGATTCCAAATACTGTAAAGTGTATAAGCTGAAAGAATTTCTTAATAAAACGTAACCTATTAATGACAGCCTATGATAAAATGGTGATAGTATTTATATGAAATGGAATATAAGTAATTTTCTCTCAAAGGAAACAGTTTAAGTCAAACCTGACTATTAGGGCATCAGTTTAAGGGACTATCGGGAAGCCAACCTTTTCGGGGATATACGGTTAGATTTTTTTTAATTTTGCAGTTCCTCCGCTTACGCCTGATGCTGAAATTCGAATTGTATTTTTTGGAACATGCCGTTTCATCTCCATTTTTTACTTATATACTCTTTAAAATATATATTTCATCGTGTAATCTTTTCTTACCTAGACCTTTACCTTTGCATGTAAAAAGATTGCTTCCGTATAGTTAAAAGTTAAGATATATTTTTACTATTTAACAATACTTTATAATTTCAAATATAACAAAATGAAATATTAAAATGGCGGGGAATTTTTTAGAAGACCTTTGTGTGTTATTTATATAGGACCTACAGCTAAACCCGGTATTTTCTGTAATTAACATAACTTTTGAAATTACATGCATAAGGCAAGCATTTATTAATCAACTAGCCAATAATTATATTATGCGACATATGTATATAAGTTTGTCTATTTATTTTTTTATTAAGTTTATATACTTAATATTTCATCGATATATTCAACGCCTCCAACCAACTTAATTGTATACTTATAAAAAAATACATACCCAAAAATTCGGCAAACCAATCAACAAAAAAGCACTCCAAAATATCAACAATTCACTCCAAAAAAATCACAAACACTTTTCACAAATATTTTTCCTCCAAATTTTCACAATAAGGACACTCAACCCGTAAAGTGAAGGTAGTAAGGTCGAGATTCCCCCGGTACATCTACACCTATGTGTAAGGTATGACGCGTGCTCGCGCAGACGTGCGCGCCGTAGTTTTGCGGTTGCGAGCGCGGGACTGCCGTGGGTGACATGCCATCTATGTGCCAAATAAGAAAATGTTTGAACTCATAAGTTTGATTAGAAGTTTGTTTGAATAAAGACTGCTTCAAGAGTTTTTCTTTCTGACATAACTCTCTGTGTGGTTGTAATGTTTTAGATGATGTCAAAATCGAAGTATCATTTTATGCGTCAATTATTTATTTGAGTTTATTATTCGTATCATGAAGTACTTGACTTACTTTAGTCCGTCAAACGTTTTGAGTCTGTCAATAAATGAGTAAGCTCAAATTTTCTGCTATTTTTAAGGGTTATCCTTCATATCTGCATTTCAGTATCTTGTGTTACCTTGCTAATAATTAGGAAAATAGTAATAAGGTACATTTTCCAATGGGTGAAACATAGTTTTCAACTATTAATTAGTAAAAAGTCATATTCATTGTATCAAGTAATATTATTTTGTTTTCAATAACCGACTAATTATGTCATAGATTACGGTTAGATGATGGTAAACGGCAGCTTTCTTAAAGGGCAACCCCATCGCATATCTTATTACAATTTTTTTAAAGTTATTTTAGCATAGCAATGATTTGTAATAGACTTAGTTCATTATTGCATCATCATCGATAATATCATTTTATTTATGACAAAAAATACTACACAACTTGTAAAAAGTTGTTTCTTTTTGCAGTCAAAAATGTATGTCACGATTTTATTGATGAATTACGGTTCCAAGCTAGTCTTCATTTATTATTCTTACAAACTAGTTTCGTAGCGTATGTAACAAAGTTGTAAATATTAGTTAATATACCTTTTCAGTTATACTATCAAAACTCTCATATATTCTCATCATAAAAAACAGTAAGGAATAGAACTTAAAACTTGTTTTATCAAAAAATGTAATCTTTTGTTATTTTTGCCGATAATATTTTTGAGCCTGGTTGCTGACCAACTAGTCTCGACACGTTCCTTTTTTAATCTATACTTATAATAAATCTGTAGAGAGGTCAATTCTGTACATGAAATATATTTTCAAAATAACTATCAGGTGATGATTAGGGATCGATACTGATGCCAAAAATGCAATCAGTAAAATTTTTGTCTGTCTGTCTGTCTGTCTGTCTGTCTGTCTGTCTGTCTGTCTGTCGGTTTGTATGTTCCTTAAGGAAACAAAAACTACTCGACGGATTCTAACGAAACTTGGTACAATTATTCTTCATACTCCTGCGCAGGTTTTTGTATACTTTCCAGCAGAGTAGTAAAGGGGAATTTTGGGAAATTTTGGGTAAACTGGAGAAGTTATCCATTTTTTAAGCTTCCGTCGCGTGTGCAGCCTTAATGGTTAAACTTACATAGAAATCATGAATGACAGAAAAATTCTGCATAAAATTATCTAAAAAAAAATCCTCAACAGTATATGTCTATCTTTTACGGTTGACTCACAATAACACGTGTAATTCCTGATAGCTTAGCAGTTCGGAACATTCTGATTATATTTGTTTACTCTTACGTTTGTAAACCTCTCACTCATCTCTAATTTAAAAAAGGTAACATTATTAACTGTTCAATAAAAAAAGAATCATAGAAATCGGTAGACAAACACCGAAATTATACATAAAATAAGCCAGCGCGCCCGTAACCAAAACCAAATCTTTACTAATTTATACATAACATACTAGATGGCGCCAGTAGTTGCATCCCACATAACGTAATGATTTATTTTTCAGATTGTTATAAATACTTCATAGCATTTTATTCCAAAATTTGCTATTTAATGGAAATACTGAACCGTTCATTAAAGCGCATTCAAAATCACCAAACTACACTGTTTAGGGAGTGGTATAAATTAAATAAATTGAAAAAATTGCGCTGAATTTCACAATGCTTAAGCAGGGACTGAAGAAAGAAACCTCAGATATTTAAAAAAACCACGCTACCCGTGCGAAGCTGGGACGATCCACTAGTAGATAAATGTAAGCTTTTGAAATATTTTTATTTCTACTAAATTCTATTTTTAGATTATTTATTTATGGTTATTTTACAGCATTACACAAGTACTGTCACTTTTAATATTATTCTGTCAAAATACAATCTGCATAATATTGCATCTGTGACTAAATATAAGTGACATACTTTACCATATCGTATATGTTGCCAATGATTACTGGTAAATCTGAAATTTCGTAACCGAGGGGCCTCCAAGATTTCAATTAACTTCGCACACATGCAAAAACAAAAGTATTTTCTTTAGTAATCAAATTAACCTTGGATCTTCGGCGCCCACTCAGCTCTGTTCCGTCAAAACGCTACCTTACATTACAAGGTATGCGATTTATTAGGCATATGTAGTAATTTTTATGCTTTAATTTTAATTTTTTTGCTATTTTTTGTGCTGTGTAGTGTCGGCTTAGAATAGCACTTCCCCAATTCTTCCGGCGGGTGTACGTAAGAGGCGACTAACGGTATCGAGGCTTTAAAGGGATTTTTGGGCGATGCGGTTGGAGACCCATCACCAACAACCTTTATTTTACCATCTTTTCCCCACTCAACTTTCCAAAAGTGGCTGAGGAATTTCTGATTCCTTAGCTCTGGCTACCCCATCTAGGGATTTATAGCCGTGAGTATATGATGTATGATGTAGTAATTTTTTCGTATATAACTTTTACTAAGTTCTAGTACCTTTAGATGAAATGTGTCGAAACCGAATGAAATGAATGAAAAAGAAGAAGAATGTGATGAATGAAGAGAGATGCCGGGTCGAAAAACACGAAACCTACACGTGAAATGTTTTGTCAATTTTCGTTTTTGTCTATGTTTTATGTCGTTATCATTCAAAATTATCGTCCGTTAACCTAATTTAGCATAATTGTAAGTAGTATTATAAGTTATATAATATATGACAGAGGTAATGAAATAACAAGAAAATTAGTTTGCTTATTGGTGTCCTAACCAATCGCATAAACTGTAGACTTTAATCTTGGTCGAAGGTTTGCGCAGACAGGTAGAAAATATTGTCGTCCAAATTCGGCCCGATTATTTTATTTTTCACTAATAAAACTGATAATTTTATTTTGTCGTTAGTAGCTGCCCACACTGACCGCAGGGGCAATGGACTGTATCACCATTCTAAATCTCATAAGGGGGTAATATAACTGTTGTTGAAAGCTTACTGATTCTAAAAGGCATTCTTGTAGGAAGATGAGATGAGTTTGTTTCTTGGATTTACTTAAATGTGACTTGATTTACAGTTATATTTATGACTGCCAAGATTTTAAATGAAAATTTTGTTTATAAAGTTTTAATAAGCGTTTTAAGTATATTTTACGTGTTTTGGCAGCGCGGGACAAAGTTTAAAATTTATAAGGTGCTTAAAATTTAAGAATATAAAATTGCATCCAATCCCATGGCCACTTAAGCAGCTATCAGAACTCTTTAGTCTTTGTCAGATAAATGATCTCCTCCCGATCTCCTGGTGGCGGATTCAATCAAGTACAGAGAAGTTCCCATTTCAGAGAAATGGTGTATTTATGCTGCATACAATTGTAGAGCTGTATTATTATTTATTCTTTATTTATTAGTAATAATCCCCTCATGAGGTTTTCATGAACAAAAAGATTTAAACTGTATTATTATTTTTACGAAAAACTGTAGAAAATTGTTATCATTCATAGAAGAAAGAGTACGCAACACAACGTGCATATTGAAAACGAACACTTTCTTAGTAATTGGATGATCGGCAGCTATGATTGACCACTAATTGTGTTGCATATCACTTTACGTTCTCAGTTTCTAAATGCACTGCGGTAGCTGAGTAGAAAATGGTGTTTCGTTCCCATTGTGGTAGGCAGAGACTATCAATCGCCATTTTGTACGATCCTGGTGAAACTAGATATATAAACTAGATATACAAACTAGATTATACCTGGTGAAGTGATAGAGTTTCAATTCAATTTATCATGGTCTTCTTCTATGACATAGATTACATACATACATTACTAAAGCCGTTAGTTTCCATTGAGGTAGGGAGAGACTACCCTCCTATAACTATATTATACTATACCTCTCTATTTATTAAGCCTCTCTAGGTTCGCTCACATCCATCAATTTTTTCATACATGCTCTTTTTATTTTTAATGTTTTGTATGCCTGACTTTTTCAGCCCACTCTCAATTTGGTCCAAATGTGTCCTCCGAGTTCGTCCTCTACTAACATTATCTTACCTTCCGCATTTGCTCTATCGATCTCTTTCTCCAATTTACTGTCATCCTACTCTATCATTTTGTGACACTTTCTCAAATTGATGTATACGTTTCTCTGTGATTATTGTCTTTTTACATTGTAAATAGGTATTTTTTGGTTTTACTTTTGCTTTTTATGGTTTTAAGATTCTACAATATTTACTAGCTTGTTATATTTTAAGCAAACCGATGAAAAACATTTCGTTATGAGAGTTCCATTTACTATTTATTATTTACTATTTTCTATTTTTTACTATAGCTGCAGCATGAATTCATCAATTGCATAAATTTTAGCTCTCTTAGTATTACGGTTTACGAGAGCCTGGTGAAGACGGACGGATGGACGGATCCACAACAAAGTTATGTAAATAGGGTCCCGTTTTATATTTTTGTTATGAAACCCCAAAACTGTTTGTACTTTCGACTGAGCTGGGAATACGCCGTAAACTTTTGTATTCCTCTGAATGTGTGCTTTTAATCAAAAAGAGTTATGCGTCTATATTATCATTTTTCTTGGCGACAGCGTATCAAAGTTGAACAACTGTTACAACAATTTGAGAAAACTTAAATAGACAAACACAAATGGCTTGATAATGATCACACGTGACAACGCGGGTATAAAGATAGGAAACCGTGAGGAATCACAGAATTTCGGTGAACTTTCACTGCGCGCGCATCGTGCGCGGCAATCACGCGGCACGCACGCGCAGTGCACGCGACGCTCTCATCTTGGAGTGGCAAACTCTACAAAACTACTAATGTATGCTAATCTTTGCAGTGCACGCAGATGTCAATATATTCATTAATACATAGCATAGAATAGAATAACTCCTTATTGCTCATCAGACATGAAACATTTACAGAAATAATGAGACAGTTTTACATACATATACTCACGGCTATAAATCCCAAAAAAGGTAGTCAGAGATTCAGAATCACAAATTCCCAAGCCAAAAAAAGAAAGATGAAAAATAAAGGGTGATTGGTGATAGTGATAGGTCTCCAGCCACATCGCCCAAAAGTCACTTAAAAAGCCTCAAAAATCTAAGTAACTTATTACAATTATAACAATAGTTTATTTATCAATGTATAAGTAGGTATCGTGTAATATCATTTAATCGTAACATAGGTACCCATTGAAGATTCCACTGCGTGTACATGCACACAGTTATGTCTAGCCTACATATAAGTTTAGCACTTATAAATATAACCGTGCTTCATTACTTAATTCCAATGTGGTAAGTTCACTGCCACCAATCATTAACATTCACAAGCAGTGTCGGTGAAAAGAGGTCGGTTTGTCGGTAGCGATGCTATAACTGAATATATAATGAATAGCAGTATCGTATTGGTCAATAATACTCTCCGACTAAACTCTTTTGATACCAAATGATGGTTGGTCTCTTTAAAACTAATTAACTAGTCACTTACGTAAAAAGATATCACGGGTTTGTAAATTGGGTTCGTACAGGGCCGTAGCCGATTCCCCTCTAGCCAATTCATCAGCCGCGTGTCGTTACCTAAAGAGCTTATTCCATTTGTCTGAATGAAGACGTCTGAAAGCCACAGAATCTGAATTCAGACTAGTGGAATAACGTTCAGAACGCTAGAACTGAAATTTGTGTAGTGGAGTAACAAGCGTCTGCGGCAGTAACTTCGAAGGACGTCTGAATTCAGCAACGACAAAGTGTAATGGAATAAGCTCTTTAGGAGTCACTCTAGCCTTTTGTCCGTTGAATCATATATGGTTCTAAGTTACGTCGATAGCTTAGTGTCATTAGTGCTAGCTCTGACTAAGGTTTTGTAGGACAAGGAAGGAGAAGTACTTTTATAAATAAAAGCAATGATAATTTCTAAAATTATTCAAGTGTTGATGGCCTGGGCAAGTGGGTTGATTCCAAACTGTTTTGCTTAAAACATATTTAGCTGTGTAGTGTCGGCTTGAAATAGCACTATTTCTTCTGGTGGGTATACGTTAAAGGTGACGAACGGAATTTAAGGCGATACGGTGGGAGATCCATCACCGACTACCTTTATTTCACCATCTTTTACTCACGCAACTTCCGAAAGTGGCTGACAAATTTCTGATTCCCTAGCTCTTTTAGCTAGCTTATAGCCGTGAGTATATGTATGTATGTATGTATTTTTAAACGGCTGATTTCATATTTAAATTCAACGATAAAAGCATCTCAACCGTAATTAAGTACGAACTTACTAAAATTACGTTTCTGAATTGACCAACTATTGCAATTTTATCAAATTTTGATTGGATGTTCAAATTGTTGAGCATAGATCAAAAATTCAACTTAAATGTTGAAAATTTTTACGAGTCACTGCTAAGATATCTTTCTTTATGTAGCCTTACAGCAGGTATAACTTTTTGCGTATTAATACCGTGCACCTGCAGCCCGTTATGGCTAGACAAGCTTTTCGTTGCATCATAGGTCATTTTGGTCTGGTACAAGTTTGGTCCTTGGCTACCAAACCAGGGCCCTGTGAGCGATCAATGGTCTGCTGTAGGCTATATTATTGTACTTTTGTTGCCCTTATTGTAAAGTGTTGTGATGGAATATTAACAACTTTGGTGGCACAGTATGTAAACTCGAGTTGAAACAAACTCGTTTAGTTTATTTAGAGAGACAGTTTCAACGAAACCTTGTCTGTTAGGACTATGTACCCAAAATAACTCCCCAATGGATAAAGATTTTTATCGAGTTTTATTGTAGAATTTAAAATAATCTTAATTTAATACAATATTGAGAAGGCAATGTAATGCCATGTAGTACCGCGTTAGAATGTCACTATCCATATCTACCCAGGGGTATCGAAAGAAACGATTGAGGGTATGGTTGGAGACCCATCACTAACGATACTTTATTTCTACCATCTTCTCTCCTTTCAACTTCCAAGTGTGACTGAGGAGTATCTCTGAAGCTCATGCAACCCCTTTTTGGGATTAATGGCCGTAAGTATATATATGTATGTAAAAGGTAATGTTGTCAATTTAAAATTATAATTCATTTACAGTTTCAACTGTACTGCCGATTGCCATTATTTCAAACTATCATCTATAATTGCTTCATCATTATACGTAATGTTTGTTATTGGTTTCCTTTCAAATATATCATGCAAAGTGCGGAAAGTAATAACGAAAACCAGGAAATACACTTCAAGACAAGCACAATATATTGTATAACGTCTACCTAAACTTACTTTTGTTTAATTAGAGGAATACTCAAATTTTATCTAAATGGGTAAATTTAATGCTTCGGAATTCGGTATGCAAAGTTTTTTTTGGTATTTATTAAATTATGAATTCGATAGCAAACACGAAAATAAAAGACTAATTTGAATATTTTTCATTTAAAATGAGTAATTATAAAGTTATGATTTTTTAAAGATTGTTCAATTTTTGTACTTAATGACGTCATCAATCGAAAATATCACGTAGCGACATGCAAATAAAGCGAAATGTTTAATAAAAATGTTGCTAATTGCAAAATATTTCACGAATTTGTGATCTCAAATGAAATTATTACGATATTATACTAAAGAAACGTATGATTTTTGATATTTTATTACATACATACATATTCTCACGCCGTTAGTTCCCATTGGGGTAGGCAGAGACTATCGATCGCCACTTCGCACGATCCTGGCAAACCTCTCTGGCTTCGTTTACATCCATCAATCTTTTCATACATGCTCTTTTATTCTTCATACTGCGGACACCTGCCTTTTTGAACACATTTTCTATTTGATCCAAATGTGTCCTCCGAGGTCGTCCTCTACTAACATTACCTTCCACATTGGCTCTATATATCTCTTTCACCAATTTACTGTCATCCATCCTCTCTATGTGCCCAAACCATCTCAACATTCCTTTTTCTATCTTTCTTACAATATCTGGGGGCACTACCGTGCCTCCGCCAAGACGAGCCAAGCGAAGCGCACGGGCACTACCTACCTTTTCTCGAAGCGCTTCGTTGTTTTTTTTAACCCTCATAACTTGGGTTTGGGTTATGCTAGATCAACAAAATTTTCTGGATATATTGTCAATAGCGGACTTATTGAACATATTAAGTTTTAATATGATTTTATTTATATCTAAAAAACGCTGATTTCGTCACTGACTCACTGATGATCATCAAAATTATTAAGGTATTTCCTAATGTCCTAGAAAGCTGAAATTTTGTATGTAAGCTAGTATTAGCACGCAAACAACAAAAAATATAAAACTTGTAACTTTCATCCTCCAACCCCTTAAACTAGGGGATGGGAGTTTGTATGAGACCTGTAATTTTAAAAGATTAAATTTTGATGACGCTAGAGGTCTAATCTAATAATAATCTAAAACTTGGTACCCTCAGATATATATATGTATAGGTACTCCTTGTTATAAAAAAAATTAAATAATAATCGACATATATTAAAACATATCGACAGTATCTGATCTATCACTTATTATAAACAGTAAATCAACAAAGAAAAAAGGCAAAGATAGAGAGTGGGCTATAAAAAAAGGCGTCTCTGATGTGCAAAAAATACACCCCAAAAAAAGAAGAAAAAAATAAAAAAAAAATTGTTACAAACAACTTACAAAAAGAAGTGAAATCCCACCAAAAACATTTTCATGTAAAATGTTGCCAAGACGAGCCCATATGACTCGCACTGTCAAAAAGTTATTTGTTCATTTGGACCCAAGAGTAAAGTATTGTTGGAACTTCAGTACCAACTTGGAAGAGCTTAAATCTATGCAGTAAAATGAGTCCTTTCATAAATCATATCCGTATTTCAGGCGATAATTGTGAAGACCGTTGTACGAAAACAATATGTGAGAATATGTCATGCCTTTGGGGATATATATGGCACTTGCTGTGAGAGTGTACTCAAAAAGCCAGGCGTCCGAAGTATAAGATAAAACAGCATGTATGAGAAGTAGGTGGATGTAAACGAAGCTAGAATGGTTTGCCAGGATCGTACAAAGTGGCGATCAAAAGTCTCTGCCTACCCCAATGGGAAATAATGGCGTGAGTATATGTATGTGTGTATGTTGTTGTATTAAAATTTGTACATGTATTTGGCAATTTAAGATGATAGCGGTTTTGAAATTACCAGTACTGCAACAGCGAATTGGTACTGACTCAGCACTACGTTGAGAGCCGATTGACTCCCAAAACCGATTTTCAGTCAGTACCATCGTGGAGTCACAGCACTGGCATCACACTAATACATTTTGTTACATAGGCTTTATATATATAGGATTGCATAGGCTTTATACATAATGTAGACTAGTAGTAGTAGACTTTTTGATGGCAAAGCTACACCCATTTCTTTAAGGGAATCTATCCGTGAATATGTAAAATGTAAAAGGTACACAGAAGTCCCGAGGGTGTCGGATAAGGCGACTTAGGTTTAAGAGCTATTTCATTATTGTTTATAGAGTAGCTAAAGGCCCATCCAACTATTTTTTATTTCACAATCTTTTCCCCACTGTACTTCAAAAAGAATGAAGTAGTAGGCTGTAGAATTTTCAATGCTTAAGCTCTGCCAAGCCTTTTCGGGATTAATAGTAACAGAAGGGCGTGAGTTCCAATCCTGGGTCAGGCCTACACCAATTTGTCTTTTCTAAAGTAAAATGTGTGGTTAATTTATCATGGTTGTTAACGGTGAGGGAAAACATCGTGAGGAAACCCACATAGCCAAGTCGTACTTAGTCATGTGACAGTGTATTCGTACAAAACGGCGATAGGCCTGTCCCCTATCACGTGAGTACACTGTCCAAGCAAAACTTGGGTACCTTCGCTGGACACTAGATGGCGCTGCCATGTGAGTTCAGAAGTATTGGTACCTCTGCCAACCCCTTCGGGGATAAACGGCGTGAACGTTTATGTTATGTTATGTAGTCGTAGGTTTATATATGAAAAAATACTAAAACACATCAGTGGTTTCTAATATTTTTTTCTAGCTACGACACGTAGGTCATGAACGCAAATAATACTCATTCGTTTGCCCATACAATGCACCCACGTGGTAAGTTATTCATTGCCAATATTTATACACAAGTGTAAATAGTATGGTAATGACATATGTTTGATTGACTAATTTATTAACTTGGAGCCTTGACTTACAAAACCAACTTTCAAGTATACAATTCTTTGGAGGAAAACAAAAGTGCTCACTTTCTACAAACTTTTTTCAGAATACATACATACATATACTCACGGCTATAAATCCCAGGAAGGGGTAGCCAGAGCTAAAGAATTAGAAATTCCTCAGCCACTTTTGGAAATTTGAGTGGGGAAAAGATAGTAAAAATAAAGGTTGTTGGTGATGGGCCTCCAACCGCATCGCCCAAAAATCCCTTAATAGCCCCATACCGTTAGTCGCCTCTTACGTACACCCACCGGAAGAAATGGGGTAGTGCTATTCTAAACCGACACTACACGGCAATTTTCAGAATAAGGAGAGTAATATGAGTATTAACTCGCTTGGTGACTTTAGACCTACTTATAATGAAACTTTCTATGAGTTATTAGAGCAATATGATGTGCGTACCAATAGTGTTCTGGGCAAAGGTCAAACAACGAATGTCACGCGATTAGCACTCATTTTGAAAATTTTAGCACTATTGGTGAAACCGATTTTGAGCTCAGACCCGAATTCCATTTATTTCTCGTTCGATAAACCTATGTATCAATTTTAAAACTTGGAAGTCCTCCAACACTAAACTACTTATAAACTTGATCTCCTATTGCATCCCCTTATGGTAGGAATTTCAAAAAACCCCTTCTTAGTTCTCACTAACATAATAAAAGGAACCTCTCGACAAAATATCAATATTGTAGCTACAGTAGTTTCGGCTGTGCGTTGATTTTAAATCAGACATTCAGTTTTGCCTTAATTATATAGAGATAACGTAAAGTAAATGAAATAGCTAACGAATATTGTACATAAAGATGGGGATGAAATATTTCACTAGCCAGGGATAATTACATACATACATATACTCACGGCTATAAATCCCTAGAAGGGGTAGCCAGAGCTAAGGAATTCCAAATTCCTTAGCCACGTTTGGAAAGTTGCGCGGGGAAAAGATGGTAAAATAAAGGTTGTTGGTGATGGGTCTCCAACCGCATCGCCCAAATATCCCTTAAAAGCCCCAATACCGTTAGTCGCCTCTTACGTACACCCACCGTAAGAAATGGGGTAGTGCTATTCTAAGCCGACACTACAAAGCAAATAATTACAACTTAAAAAAATAATTTATTTAAAAAGCCGTTAAAAGAAATCATATTCGTTTTATATATTTTAAACACACAGCTTCTTTAAATGGTCGAACATATAAGGATACATATATTAAAACACTTTCCTAGCGAAAAAATATACTCTGAAAACCAGGTATTAATACTTCTACCGCATCTTAACAAATATAGGGGGTAAAAGATGAGTAAGTTCTGTTGTCCTATGTTGGCTTAGAATAGCACTATGCCGTCTCTTTCTATGGCTTTTATAACAAGAAGTAGATTACTATAAAACCGATTATTATCAACAATCTCGAGCTCCGTAACTTAAAATCTATACTTAATTATCTTTTTATCTTAATTACTGGAAAAAAAATTGTTTAAATCTAAATCCCTCAAAAACTCTCGCATATTCAAAGGCCGTGTAGGTTTAGTGTACATTGTGTTTACAAACAAGTTTAATCATCATTCGTCATCATCAATAGAATCAGTGAATGAGCCCACATTCTATACATTAACTCAACAAGATATAACTTCGTGTCAAGGTTATTTGATTTTGGTTGTATTTTCTCATTAATTTGCGATAACTTCTCACGCCTACTTAGCCCTGCATAGCGAGTACGAACCACCTTTTAACTAGATAGCATACATACATACATACATATACATACTCACGGCTATAAATTCCTAGAAGGGGTAGCCAGAGCTAACGAATTAGAAATTCCTCAGCCACTTTTGGAAGTTGGTGGAGAAAAGATGGTAAAATAAAGGTTGTTGGTGATGGGTCTCCAACCGCATCGCCCAAAAATCCCTTAAAAAGCCCCAATACCGTTAGTCGCCTCTTACGTACACCCACCGGAAGAAAAGGGGTAGTGTTATTCTAAGCCGACACTACATAGCAAACTAACTAGATAGCGCGTGGTATAAAACAGCTATCTCTTTCGCACTTACATAGTATCGTATACTGTCATCTCGTTCTAACCGATATCGTGAACTCATCGTAATGGTAAGGGCTGACATATTTTATTTAAGGTTAAATTACGCCGTGTAGTGCCGGCTTGGAATATCACTACCCCTTTCTACCTATGGTTGTCGTAAAAGGCGACTAATGGTATGTGAAAGACATACAGTATGTATAACGGTATGGGGCTTTTCAAGTGGTTTTTGGGCGATGCGGTTGGAGACCCATCACCAACGATACTTTATTCCTACCATCTTGTCCCCTATCAACTTCCAAATGTGGCTGAGGAGTCTCTAGTTCTAAAGCTCTGGCTACCCCTTTTTGGGATTTATAGCCGTGAGTATATGTATGTTTGTATGAAAATAAATACTACAGATTAAAAGTAAATAAAATATATATTTTTTACTCTGTAACGAACATCAAGAAACTTCTGTGTAACTTTATTCATGAAATGTGAGCAGCGTCTATCACTCTCAGCGTCTATCTACTTTTACACCTAAGATTTTAACCATTTTGATTTTGATCGGCTTAGAATAGCACTACCCCATTTCTTCCGGTGGGTGTACGTAAGAGGCGACTAACGGTATCGGGGCTTTTAAGGGATTTTTGGGCGATGCGGCCAACCGCATGGGTCTCCAAAGACCCATCACCAACAACCTTTATTTTACCATCTTTTCCCCACTCAACTTTCCAAACGTGGCTGTGGATTTTCGAATTCCTTAGCTCTGGCTACCCCTTCTAGGGATTTATAGCCGTGAGTATATGTATGTATGTATGAATGTATTTCAACCAGTATCCTAAGCCAATGAATATTTGGGTTGAGAACTAATGTTTACATAAGCACAGCATTGTTTAAGGGATGCAAGAAGGTAAGTAAGAAATAGAAATTTTCTTAATAGTGTTGTACACTATTGAGGATTATAGCCTGAAGTGTGAATGTTTCTTTCATTGGGTTACTTATATAAATACACAATTTTACTGATGTTAGTTAGGTTATAATAGTCACATAGTGTGTGTTTTTGTGCGATTTTGTGGTTAACAACTTTTGTTTATTCTTTTCTTCTAAGTAATTATGCTAATCTATCTAATTAAAATCTCTCAATAGTTCTAGAGTCAAAAAGGGCCTTAACTTTTTTACTTTCGTTTTCTAAACAATTCCCTAATGATCCTAACAAAGGACACATATGCTAATATCGCACCCACATTCTTGTAACAAGTTTGTTTTGTTTAGTTTTCTCAGATGCAACAGCGATCCGGCCTAAATTATTTTATTTTATACAAAGGAAGCTTAGTATAAAAATATACTTTTCACTTATTGAAATACGTACATACATATACTCATGCCACACGCCGTTAGTTCCCATTGGGGTAGGCAGAGACTATCTATCGTCACTTTATACGATCCTGAGAAACCTCTCTAGTCGTATTTGATTTAAATATTTTTGTTCATGAAAACTAATATGTCGAAATTTTTCTTTCCTTTATTTATTCTTTATTTATAACTCTGTAGCCTCGTTTCCATCCATCAATCTTTTCATACACGATCTTTTATTCTTACTTCGGACACCTGCCTTTTTGAGCCATTCTCTATTTGGTCAAAATGAGAGATGAGGTTTTTATTTAATATAGGAAGATAAATAAAAAACCCTTTTATTTTATTGGATATTTTTTTATATATTTGGATATTTTGCCGTGTAGTGTCGGTTTAGAATAGCACTACCACATTTGTTCCGGTGGGTGTACGTAAGAGGCGACTAACAGTATGGGGCTATTAAGGGATTTTTGGGCGATGCGGTTGGAGACCCATCACCAACAACCTTTATTTTTACTATATTTTCCCTACTCAAATTTCCAAAAGTGGCTGAGGAATTGTGAGTATATGTATGTATGTATGTATATTTTAATTCTTACGAACTTCAGGTGTTATTTCGGCACAAGCTGCTCAGAAGCTCTACGTTTTTCCTAATAAGTTTTGTGACATTATTCGGCGCATTCTACGTGAACACATATGCATAACCTAAATATTTCATTACGAAATTTCGCATTTGTATGAGTTTAGAAAATACTGTTTTGCAGGCATATTTGCTATCCTTATATTTTCAACTAAGCATTCAAATTTAAGAACAATTTTTTTTTAAACTATTTGCTTACGAAAACATTTTAATAAAGTGAATTTAGTGATAGAATATACCGACTGAACAAGTCCTATATTTGTAGTCATTTATTGTTGACAGTTCTTTTTCATTCATTCAATTCATTTCATAAGAGCAGAAAATTTCTTTCTGCAAACTATATCTATTTATAGCTGGGAATCTCATTAAAAGTTTATTAAAATATCGAGTCACAAAATGAACGATACAGGCACATAAATGTAAAACCGCATAGGTAGCTTCTAAACGTTTGACTCATCGCATACACGTATCCCACTCGTAACCTTAACTAACTCGTCATCTATTGTCTACTAGATAGTACCCACTCGATTACTATACAACCTATGAATGAATGAGGGAACTTTATTTTACCGCTTAGTTCTTTACGTTTTCATTATACGTTTTTTACTCATGGGTAACTTACTAGGCGATTAAATAGCCACTGGTCATTTTATCTGATTGGTGGAAGATTTTTAGCAACCCTTCACCACAGATCTTTTATTTGAAATCTTTTTCTCTGACCCTTTGAAATGATTACTTGGTATTAGGTATCAATGATACCTACCTAACTATACTCAAAGCTATAAATCCATAAAAGTGGTAGCTTCAGAATACGAAAATTTTGGAAGTTAAGTGGGGAAAAGATGTAATACTCATTTTCTTTGATGGGTCTGCAACTGCATCGCCCAAAAATCACTTAAAAAACCCAATACTAATAGTTGCCATTTAGGAACACCCAAGGACAGTAACGGGGTAGTGCTATTCTAAGCCGACACTACACAGCTTACTACTAGCTACTAATAGTATTAAGACTATGGCTACCCACATCGATAAACTATGTTATGTTAAATTATCAATCGAAGCCACTTTCATCAAAACCTCGTAATTTGCGTACTTCTTAGCATTGTTTGATTACTTCCATTGCAATGTGTAATTAACTATCAATCAGAGAGCCCTGATGCTATTATAATTCGTACCTTTTATTCACCATTGTGAGAAGCGAAAGTAACTTTTTCTATTTCGTCACAATACGATTCTTGATGATCGGCCCAAAACTTTGCTATTGTTGAGATGTAAATATATTTTACCTCAAGGCTTTTTGACTGGCTGATTCTATAAATATATACTTTTTGACCCAACAAACGTGGTTTTGCCGAATAAATACGAACCAAAATTAATCGGTCAAGCCTTTCGTAGGAGTTTTCTACAAATACTGTCATTTTTGATATACTATTTTCAGTTTTAAGAGGAATTTCAAAGATACTATTACTCGTAAATGCCGACAATGATTAATCTTCATATTCTTCAATTATTATTTTATTAAATAAAAAATAATAGGTTCTGAATAATATCTTAAAATTAACTTAAAACTAACAAGAGTGCAAATCAAGTATGGACTTAATTTTCGATACGTCCGCAATCTGTTGCATTTGGAATAATGGAAGAAAGTAAAAACGTTTACATCGGCGAGTATAATCCGGGCACAAACACGTGCTTTCCGAGCCAAAAATCTACAAATCAACTCTACTTTGTAAATCTACTTTGTCACGTGGTGTTCAGAGCACCCACGTTTTGCATGGACAGTGTACTCACGTGATAGGGGGCAGGCCTATCGCCGTTTTGTACGAATACACTGTCACATGACTAAGTACAACTCAGCCAGGTGGGTTTCCTCACGATGTTTTCCCTCACCGTTAACAACCATGATAAATTAACCACACATATGTCTTTAGAAAAGACAAATTGGTGTAGGCCCGACCCAGGATTTGAACACTAGTCGTTTGCACGATAACCTAGTGTTCTACCCACTGGGCTATCACGGTTGCATCGCCCAAAAATCCATTAAAAAGTCCCAATACCCTTACTCGCCTCTTACGACCCCCGTGGGTAGAAAGGGGTAGCGACATTCTAAGCCGGAATAAACACGGCAACAAATAAATTTAGTAAACATAACATAAACATAAACGTTCACGCCGTTTATCCCCGAAGGGGTTGGCAGAGTTACAATACCGATACCAATACTCCTGAAGTAACATGGCAAGCGCCATCTAGTTTCCAGAGAAGGTACCCACGTTTTGCTTAGACAGTGTACTCACGTGATAGGGGGCAGGCCTATCGCCGTTTTGTACGAATACACTGTCACATGACTAAGTACAACTCAGCCATGTGGGTTTCCTCACGATGTTTTCCCTCACCGTTAGCAACCATGATAAATTAACCACACATATGACTTTAGAAAAGACAAATTGGTGTAGGCCCGTCCCAGGATTGGAACTCACGCCCTTCTGTTTTTCGGGCGGGTGTTCTACCCACTGGACTATCATGTCGCATATAAATAAATTTAGTATTTTCAATATATGCAAAATATATTACATACATCTATGTAAATTGAGCCACATGCACATATACACAACCTGACTCACTAACAAAAAATTTATGGTTGAATATTTATCATTAGACGACCACTAGTAGTTAGAAGAATAGTTACAAAGGGTCTACTTTCAATAAAGACGTTTACGTGATAAAATATAAAACACAAGTATTCAATCTAAGAATCATTACTAAACAAGAACGAAACCAACAAATAGAACTACCCCTAGAAGTTATATTTTGTTGCACTCTTAAAATACTTGTGAAATGGATCTTGTTGCTGTGGATATCAATGCTACTTCTGCCACGACTATATAATAAAAACGGTTCATTGGCTGCATAATTCTTTAATCATTTGGCATTATAATTATATGACAGAATACAATAAATTTTATTGACTAACAGGAGTAAGTAATCGAGATGCAAAACCAAAATTTGAAGTGATTTTATTTTCGTTAATGTCGTAGGTCATGCAGAGGTCATTGTATTGTTCACTTAAGGTTACAACAAACAAGATGCGCTTTCACGTATTTTTTTTTCATAGTAGGCATCGTTAATATCTAATCTAATTTATCTATGATAAATAAGGTATTTTTTTCTAATTCAAATTAATATATCGCTTCTAGTGACGTCGCTTTTAGTGATAATACCGCCAATGTACTTTTGCTTTTGTAAATATTTCTTCTGTGATGTGGAACAAAGTATTTTCTATTCTATTCTATTTATAACCAGTAATAATTTTTATGTCTCAAAATTTTTGGGGCCAAACAGGCAATAGGTTTATCATATTTCTAATACCCCATAATTAAGGGTGATACTAACTTTATTCAGAACTTAAATTTCCAAAACCGCATCCGATCTACATGAACCCTTATAATATTGCTTCAAGCGATAAGATATGAAGAAGATCAATAAAATATATTTAATAGTACTTAACTCGTTTTTATTAAAATTTATTGCAGCAGCCGACTGATGATATCTATAATGTAACCAATTATGATTATAAATGGTATTCCTACTGCCAATATTTGATCACTATGCTTTAAAAGTGAGAGTAATAAAATTAGAATATATCAGAAGTATGTTTCAAATTTCACCTGACTTCTAAGAATAGTATATAGAAGAGTCAAGTATTACATACATACATATAATCACGGCTATAAATCCCAACAAGGGGTATCCAGAGATTTAGAGCTAGAAACTCCTCAGCCACATTTGGAAGTTGATAGCGGAGAAGATGGTAGAAATGGAGTATCGTTGGTGATGGGTCTCCCACCGCATCGCCCAAAGAACACTCAAAAAAGCCCGAAACCCTTAGTCGCCTCTTACGACACCCATGGTATGAAGGGGTTGTGATATTCTGAGCTGACACTATACGGCACGTATTCAAGTATTCTAAATTCATATTTTTTTATTAATTTCCTGGTTTAAATAAATTGCCAGTAAGTGATAAAAAGGCTTTTTCAAGTTCGACAGAAGCTTAATAAAACCGCTGATGTTATCCTTTACCAATACTATTTGTATCATCATCTTTTTCAAACTCCGAGTGATATAACTGATAGACTTCGAATCATAATACGGTTTTTTAGGTCGCTTAGGTACGTTGTGATTTATAATTAAAATTATATGTATTATTTTTATTCCTTAGTGTTTGCTGTTCAAATTGAAAGCTTCGCTCATAGTGATACTGTAAGTCTTGTTAACATCAATTAATGTTACTAAATTTGAAGACGAGCACATGAAGGTGTGACATGGGCATCGCACAAAGAGACTTAAGATGCCTTAGGCTAAGGAATCTGTGCCAGAAATGGCAAGCAACCCTGTTTTATAGTAACCTTGCATAACTCAAAACGTGCCATACAACGTGTTTTATCATATTCCTGGCGGGACTAATATGGATCCTCATGATTCATAACTTTATTAAAGTTTTCTGAGGTTATGTCATTCTCCCACTTACTTTACATATTAAATATGTATAGCTCGAGTAAAGCTAGTGTATTTTATAATTCAATGATCCAAGTATGCAAGAATTTAGTGTATAATGTCAGCATTTACGAAATATTAATGTCGCGGTTTGACATTTTCCCCGATCGCGGAACATGATATCAGACAAAGCAAGAGTAGAACCTAAGTCATGTATTTCACATTACCTTTTGAGTTCGTAACATCATCACCAAACTCTAATTAAACCATGGTATTTCCTTGAAACGTCTTCCTGTGCCAGGGTAAGAAGCTTAAGTTACATTGTTTTGTTTGAAAAATTCGCTTTTCCACTCACTAGATAAATTTTCTGTGTCGTTTCGGTTTAGAAAAGCATCTCTGGCTAATTATGACTTACGAGGCAACCTAAGCCTTTATTTTCCTTTGCTAGTCTCTCAAAAGTGGTTAAGGTATTGTCGTTCCAAATCTCTAACTCCTTTTTTTATATAACCGTGTGTATAGGCAGTTAGTTATATTTATAATTATGACAAATAAACAAAAATTAATATTGGCAAGCTTAGGTCATAGCTAATGAATCGTTAACCAGTTATTATCATTATTTTAAGTTGTCCAATTTGAATGAGCTCACTCGGCCGCACCCGAAACCTCAAATTAGCTACAGACTTGCTTATATCCGAAGCTAATGAAAGTTGTAGGTTAATGAATAAATTAACCACAAATGTCATATTATGGATATTTGAGCAGCAAATTAATATTTACAAGGCATAATAATATAACATGACCTAATCATTCAACGGATGCGTTTTACTCCAATCAAGTTTCTGCATTACGAAATATTATTAAGCTCGTTTGACTATTGGCTAAGAAGTATGTGGAATTTGATAACAGCATTTTAATTAATTTATAAAATATCATCCTTGCTTGCTTGCGGAACCCTCTATTCCAAAGTGGCATGAATATCCTATACTTAGTTCCATAATTTTATTATTTAGAGATTTATAACAATGTTACATAAAACGTTGTACGTAAATCATTTCAAAATAACAAAGTTCAAATGTTTCTCAAGCCAGCACCAGAACACCATTTGAAGTTCCTATAAAATAAATAAAAAATGTCCCGGTTGAATTGAATTAAAATTAATGATCATGTTACTATTTCCACTGCGTTTGATCCAATATGATCAACAAGTGTACAACTGGCTGGAGATTGGTTATAATATGCCATTGTTACATATTTTGTCGAGCCAAAATATGCAACTGCATTTGATGACACTATGTAAATCCTGCAGACTGCCTCGAGCGAGGCCACTCGCGGTTAAGCGCTTGGTTTCAAGTACGGAGGTCTCGGGTTCGATCCCCGGGGGTGGTAACCTTACAAATTTAATTTGTAAGATTTAATCCAGTCTGGAAGGATATTGCAGGCTTGAATCACCTGATTATCCGAAAATTAAGATGGTTCCGTGCTTCGGAGGGCACGTTAAGCCGTCGGTCCCGGCTACTATTACGGTAGTAGTCGTTAGTCTGCCAACCCGACATTGGCCACCGTGGTGAACTATGGCCAAATCACCCTATACAGGGTAGGCTCGAGCCCCTTGGTGGGGACATATAGGAGCTGTGAGAAATGTAAATCCTACGTACCTATTTCAAACGTTTTATGATAGGGGGACGTAAAACGTTAGTAGTATGGTTGGTTGTGTCGTTGCCAATGAATTTCCGAGTGCAGGAGGTCAACTTTTCACATCGATAACGATGATAGCTTTCGTACCTTCTTCGAAGGTCAAATGAAGTTTTACCTGTAGTATAGAATAATATTAATTTTGGCGCTTACTAGTCGCTGAAACCAACGACAATTACGGAGGTTTAAATCTTTTTGTTCATGAAAACCTCATGTGGGGATTATTACTAATAAATAAAGAATAAATAAAGGAAAGAAAAATTTCTTTATTTATTAGTAATAATCCCCACATGAGGTTTTCATGAACAAAAAGATTTAAATTATGTGTTATTTAGGCGTTTTCAACATTTGCATTCTATCTGAAAAGGTAGACAAGTGGCCTTCCGAATTAGTTAAAATTAGTAGTAGGGAACGCAAACACTACTTAAACGTGTAAAAGAAATAAAGGATAGAAGAATTTCGCACTGGCAGCCAATTGACACGGTGGCTCAGTTGACAGAGCGTCGGGGCGTATACCCGAGGTCGCGGGTTCGAATCCCGCCTGTGTTCTTTATTTATTAATTACGGAGGTGTCGTTGGATTCGTCGAATATCACTCACTCATGTATACTCTCTTAAAAAATGACAAAACTCGATTATGCGTTTCGTAGGAGGTAGAGAAATAAATGTTAATAGTGATTAGAAGTGATGAGTAAGCCTTTTATCGTTCTCGAAGTGAAGAAAATACCTCCAGATACGCAATCAGAACTGCCAGTTATTCATTCTAAACTCTTGTGATTAATTCTAAACACACTATCACCAACTCTAAAAATCTGAGATTCCTTAGTCCCTGACAATACTCAACGCTTAAACTGCATATCCCAAAAGGGGTAGCAGTGGTGCTAATGCTAATACTTCTTTTGCATTCACATCGCCCACTCACACAAAAAATATCCATTATCCCATTAAAGAATATTTTTAAATGTGGTAATAAGAAACAGGATAAGAAAATAAAACAAAATAATGTGTAACAGGAATTATATATTTACTCAATAAATGAACTATATTTTATTTTCTATATAAAAACTGGATTTAAAAGCTTAATAAAACATACAAACAATATTATTCTGTGGACACAGATTTAATTTTGCAGGCATACTTTGCAGCATTTAAAGAGTAGGTGATTCTCCTTCACGTGACAATTTGTAAAATTATCTGTGTAACAAAACTGAATGGAGATATAAAGAAAAACAAACATTTTTAAAAAGAATACTCAGTCCAAAGTTGAGCCTCATATTTTTAATCTATTGTCGAAAATATCATCAACTACGATGGTTAAGTAGATGTTTGTGATTGTTTCTGCTTCGTATGGTTCATTTATAAATATTGTCAGTGTCAGTGAAAACAATGCGAAGACACCCCCATATGATTAAATTCGTGTAGCAGTGAATTTGTATTAAGCAGCAGTATGCATGCAAAAAGTTTGTTTTCTTGAATTTAAATTAGACTACATACATACTAGATACATGGCTATAAATCCCTTAAAAAGCCCCAATACCCTAAGTCACCTCCTACGACCTCCAACGGGAGGTGGGGTACTATTATTCTATGCCGACACCACACTACATAATTTAAGCATGATGATAATTATGTGATAGTAGAAAACTATCTAGGCGTTGAAAATGGTTTTAAAAATAAACTTATTATGCGCTAGGGCGAAAATACGAAGGACTCTTGACTGTCCCAATTAATATTTTGCTTATATCTGCGCCTAACTGAAAAACCGATGCACTAACACACAAAGATATGTATGGGCTCAAAGTAACAGGCGCAAAAAATCCCATTAAATAGTGCTCACTACACAGTTCAAATACTATTTTGATTCAAAATACTTGTACTTCCTTTTTTAAGCAAAATAGCCTATGTAGAAGCCTAATCACAGATTAGTAAGAGCGAATAGAACAACAGCCTTTAAAAATATCAACAAAGACGATTCATATCTGCAATAACAACGCCACTCCGGCCAAAGTCCATTTGGCCGGCTTGTCCTTAGTCTTCAAGTTGAAAGTCCACACGTAGGTCGGTCCTCGCGTCCTGGTCTTGTAAACGGGACACTCGTACATATTACGTAGGTCCTGCTTGTCTTGGGTTATAGCCTGAAATCCAGTGAAGTGAAAACAACTGGGAGACTGATGTTTAACAAATGCATAGTTAATTCTGTAAATTTTAAAAAGTTATTTTTCACTTTAAACTTCTAGGCTGGATTTGGCCAATTGTTAAATTATTGTTAGTTTAGTTTTCTAGTCCTCAATACAAAACTTCTGACCTGACCCAAAATGGAAGTTAACGACAATTTTATTAATAAAACTTAAATTGGAAGAAAAGAAAATCGTCATCATTAATAGCTGTTAAAATAATTAGGTATTCGTATGAAGCCATGCAACCCTACCCCTTACTGTTTGTTCCTTATCATTTAAACCAATTATTGACTCATAACACACCTACGGTTTTAGAACAAAAAATACCTTCTATTCTACTTTTTGTCCTGTCATTAATAACAAACATCACATTTACAAAATTCAGTAAACTCCCCAGGAGATCCCGCCTAAACTTTCAATCTCTGTCACCAAAAAGATCCTCACCCTGACATTAATAACAGGCATACAAGGAAATAACTCCTTGAGCCTAGAGTCCATAATGATGCCAGCCTGTACATCCCATCTGGCCCCTTCCATTAGCAAACCGTGGACGTAAGCGCCATCTTTTGGCGCAGACCTGGAATCAGCAATCCTGTGTATACGAGGAAGTGTTAGTAAGAGAACATAAATATATACATATTTATTTTGTTGAGTTATATATACACTGCTCTTTGCGCAGGTTGTGAAGCTCGCCTCTACGATGTTGCATTCTATTGTGAGTCCTAGAGAGAAAGCGGTTGATTAAGTACTCAGAGTGAAATCTTAGACCAGGTAGAAATATATTAAGAATACATCACATCAGTAATATGGACGATAAATCAAAGTAAATAAAATCTTCTTCCATCTTACAAAATCAGGAGCTTTGGAATTTGACCGCATTTGCACCCGACAATTCATTTTAACTCTTAGTCATTTTGTTATTGTAAAAGACTTTTAATTTCTAGCTTGCTTAAATAAAATCAAATTATATATATAGTATTGAATAAGTTATATTGAATATCCCGTTGGAGTTTTCATACCGGTAACCCAACTGAGCAATGGTCAAGGTGTGAAGAACAATTATTGGTACAAGACAAGCCTCACTATTTAACTTTTTACATGGTCTGAGATTAAGATTTGTCGTTTTCTGTCTGAGTTTACAATAACAAAAAAAAGTTCTTTCGTGAATAACTAAACATTTCTATTTCTGTAACAGACTTCAAAGCGGATTAAGGAAAATTTGATTTTTAAATATTTTTGACATCGCGTAGTAGACGCGAAGAGTCAAATTCGATTACAACAAAATGTTATTATAAACTCAGTCCTAAATTTATCTGAAGGCACACAATTTATTCTCATTTTTCAAAATTTCTTTAAAATGGATTTAATGCGAATCATCATTGCAATAAGGTTTTTTTTCAATTTTAATGTGCACCTATATAGCAAAGGCAGCTGACATCTATTTTTAAGATTTGAGTGACTTGAATAACATTTGTTTTGGTGTTTTAATCTGCCGACTTTTTAAAGCTTAAAGAACTTTAAAGTAAAAAATCTTAAAATATAGGCTAATAAGTAAAATAATATAATTAAAACAACTATAAATTATGAAACCATTAAAAACAGAATCGTTTTCTCATTGGTGTCAACAAGGCATTACGCTAAAAAGCCTTTTTATAGTTCGTTTGTTTTAAACTTTTTTGAATCGCTTTGATCTGATAAAAGTATATAGTAATACAACTGGTGGCGACCGCTAGACGGCGAACTCACTCGCACACTAGCAGCGTCATAAAAATCGTACATCGCGGTATCGAATGTTTCTCTAGCTAAACATAAATACAAATTCTAAGTTGGTACATAGCAGGATGTACTGGCCAGTAAATCTTTGCTGTTCCCACACAACTTTTAGTTACTTATTTATGTTTTTTTATGTTGTAAAATGTTAAACAACATACCCTCCTCCTATCTCCTAAATGTTATTGGCATCTTGATAACCTAAATACTTTTTGAAATAGTGGCACAAAATTTTCTCTAGGGTGGCATGGCAGCACATATTATTCGGTTTACTTTTACCATAGAGTGTTGAAAGCATTCTAAGTGATTCAGCATTTTTGTTTTTACAGTAGCAATTAAACACATAGTATTTTCATTTATCATCAGTATAATCTATCTTTTGCAAGTTTGTAAAACTATATTTCTAGTGCGTTGGGTTTTTAGTGATACTTATTTACAATTTCTTTATGCTCGATATTTATCGTGAAGTTAATGCGTAAGTTTCTCTTAAAGCAACAATATAGAAGATTTTTGTATATACATATTTTTCCCGTTAAATCCAAAAAATAGTATTCAATATATCAATACAAGCCTTCAAATAAATTAATAATATTGTAGTTGTGAGTTACAAATGTTACAATCATTTTTGTGATACTCTAAGTCAGGATACCCTTTCCAACAGTCCTTCTACCTTTTTGCGCCGTAATGACTAGCCATGAAAATAGAGACAAACAAATCAACATGTGCATTAATTACTATTTCAAAACATTTAAATTTGAAAACACTTTAAATTCAACGGTACCAAACACTACTCACAATGAAAATCATAAAGACCAACTTTAATAAAAACAACTAACAAATAACTTGTTATCTATAGAAAAAACATGATATACCTGTTAAAAATAGTTTAAATTCTATAATGCTAAATACATATTCTATCAATGAATTTACTCTAAAATACTTCGACCTAATAGAAATGAGGAAGAGCGGAAGAGAAGACCTACAATGCCGAGAAGTAAAAGTACGAACAAAACGACACTCACGTGAAATCCTCTTTTAATTTCTTAGTGACGTCACACTGCAGACACATTTTGTCCAGTGGCAACTCATATTTACGGGCAGTGCTTTGCATTATCGCCGTGAGGAGACTTTGAGGATTGAAGAAACCGGCGAGCCATACTGATGATGGTAACTGGAATAAAACAAGTAAAGCCGATAATAATGAATGTGTTGTATTATAAGTTGAGGTGACCCGGCGTATTGAACAACATGCGCAATGAGTCACTAGATTTATAAGAAGTCGCTACATTTATACTATAAATATGAATAATTTGTTTTGGCTGTTTTAAATAAGTTATAATAATTATAATAATTACATTCGTTAGAACTCTTTTAAGCTTAATTAAAAGCTATTAGTCACATTTAGGGTTTGGTATACGTGCAAGTCCAGGCGCAGTCACTAGCCATAAATAAAGTAAACTGTTGATTGTAAAAATATTCAAAAAGAACAGCTAAATACGCAATTTAGATCAGGACACTAATTAAATACTCGGGTCACAGACGGAGGGTGAAAAAGGAAACTAGATTAACTTTTATTGAATTTATTAATTAGATGTTACATTTCTAATTCCTAAACCTAACTATCCTAAGCGCGAATGCGTCCGATGTTAGAACTACACTCTTAATGAACCGCCTATCTTACTCGTAACTACCTATATTTAAACCTTACAATCTAGGTCACAGTTTAGGTGGCTCGATCTGGATATTGCCGACCGAAGAGTCGGAGCTGACATGAGGCGCTGATGCTGCATTTCATGAGGTTATGTGTCGGCACCCTACATAACACACTTAACTAGCATAACATTACTTCATATTAGATCTAAATTGAAACTTACAACAAAATCCGTTGCCCAAGTTTCGAGTTCTCTAAGCCGCAACAGCAGATCCACAAACCAGGCGGAGAGACCTAGCAGCGATGGATATGCTCGATTGCCCCAGATGGCTGGAACCTAGAATAGTTTTCAGTTACAGTCTTACGCCCGTTTTCGAATTGAGTATTCCAGCTGAGAACAACTTAAGTATTGTTCTATCGCATCGAAATCTTAGCAACTGAATGAGACAAAACGATACTAAAGTCGTTCTCAGCTTGAATACTCAATTCAGAAATGCGTTGCGTTAGACTCTAGCTTTTGATTGCAAGGCCTGCAAATTAATTACAACTGGATTTAAAATACAAATTATAAATTAATAAATAAAGGAAAGAAATTTTTTATTAAAATCCCGCCTGTGTCCAAATTTTTCTTTCCTTTATTTATTCTTTATTAATTAGTAATAATCCCCATATGAGGTTTTGATGAACAAAAAGATTTAAATTACAAATTATAAATTTTAGAGTAAAAATAGGGTAGCTAAATTTTTTATAAGAACCTTAACCTAGTTTCCTGATGGCATTTATATTTGTTGGAATCACCACTTTAAATATGTTTGGTCCTTCAAGGCGAATTTTAATCAATAACGGGTTTAAATTGAATGTTTTTTTTTCACTTTTAGGAGGATCAGGCGAATTTGATTGACACTGAAGTAAACTTTTGTAAACCAGTAAAAACTGATGGGTACGTCTACAACGTTTCTAAGTTAAAGCTGGTAACTAAAAACGTACCTGATCTAAAAATAGAGCGTTCTCAAGATCTTCCATGTCTGACGTGATGGTGAGCTCTCCCTGTATTAAAAAAATAAGAATCTAAATCCACGCTTAAATTTATTCAATCACAATGTGCGATGCTTTATGCAATCTGGCAAAAGGTGTCTTTTCTTCATTATAAATTTCCAGCTTCGTAAGGATAATTTTGTCAATGTCGTGACTTTAAGTATGTCTGTTAAGGGCCTCCCCGCATTTTGCAGCTATCACACTCACTCTTATGTCAAATTTACTGCGAGTGACAGAGACAGAAAAAACGCCCGCGCAGTCAAAATGTACTTTATTTAGTTTTATTGAATAACTATAATGTTTAAATGAAAAGTTAAACATTAAAATTATAGAACTTAAACCTACGCGTATATGCATACATAATGAGTTTACATGTAGGTTATGCCAGTGGAGCCTATACATACGGTTTTTATGAAAATACTAGCTGACCCGACAGACTTTGTACCGTAAATTTGCTTATGCCAAACTTTAGGCGTTTCTTCCGGTACTCTGAGTTCAATCAGGCGTGAATATTTTATTGGTAATTTTTTTCCGGGATAAAAAGTATTGTATTTGATAATTGGGGTCATTATCTAGCATTCTGCTAAGTTTCATTTGTATACATTCTGTAATTGAGAAGCCTGTTCACCTCAAACACACAAACTTCCAAACATCTAAACTTTCACATTTATAATATTAATAGGATAGCATGTTGCAATACATTTTTTTTCATCATATCTTTCAACAAATTGTAAAATGTTAAACATACAATTTTAAGACCATGAACTAATCACTAACATATATTTTATTCATATCATATCAATATCATCAAAGCGGACTTATAGAGTTTGAAACCAATCAAAATCAACCTATTTTTCCGGGGACCTCCTTAAACAAGAAACTTAAGCATACCTTAAGTCCAAGATCCAACTCTCTCAAAGACCGCTTCATCTCCCCGGTGAGATAGTTCATTCGCTCGCACTCCTGGAAGGCCACGATGACGTACGGGGTGCGCTCCTCCACCTTGCCCATGATCTCCAGCATGTTGAACTCCTCGGGCAGCTTCTCTATTATCTCGTCGAGCATCTGCTTTACCTGTACATTTTTGGGTATTTTTTAATATTCGGGTTGTTTAGTTATTATCGCTTGATACAGAGAAATTTTTCTCTCTAGTTATAAGATCTAGAGCATGTTCGTTTAGTTTAAAGACAGACCAACAATGCCTAGGCAATTATATCGCTGCTTTATAAGGACATTAATTTTACCATGTAAAGTTTTCAATTATATTTTCCTTCTACAAAATGATCTTCAAAAATTACACCTAATGACCAAAGAGACAAAATGTCCTGATTGGATGTCCTTTTAATACCAAGGTTTCTGCTTTTTTTCCTAAAAACAATATCCTGCTTGAAAAACTTTCATTCTGGAAAACTATCCTTACCTTATATTCTTTAGAAACCTAGACAATTGTCCTTCCCTTATTCTTCCTAGTCGCCAAACGCGTTAGCATCTCACTGTCTTCTACCTTTTTAATCTAGACTCTCTCGTCCAACATATATTTAATATAGGGAATTATTCTCACCTTATCCTCTCTAGTGACAGTGCAAGCGCCGGACGCCTGAGCGTCTCTGGGCTGCATCTCAAAGATGGTCCGGAACAGGTTCTCCAAAGTGGTAGCGAGAAAGCTTATCTCCGCGTTTGGGTACAATCTGCAGAAGCAGCGGGACTCTGTCGATGTTTTTTTTTATCTAGAAAACTGTCCTCACCTTATCTTTCCTATGCTCTGATTTTTTAGCGTTCATAAGTGTTGTAACCAAAAAAGCATTCCGACCTAAAAAGGGAATAAAATAATACGGCTGCAATCCATAGAGGTAGGAGGACTCTGTCATCATATATTTTTTAGAATCTGGAAAACTGTTCTCACCTTATCTTTCCTAGTTACAGTGGAAGCGCAACAAGCCTGAGCGTCTCTAGGCTGCAACTCAAAGATGGTTCTGAACAGGTTCTCTGAGGTGATGGTGAGGATCCGCCGCTCTCCGCGTTCGGATGCAATTCGTAGAGTTAGGGGAACTTGGTCGAAAATCTTAATCAAGAAAACTATTCTTACCTTATCTTTCCTAGTTACCAAGATAACTACTCTTTCATCTTGTATTTTCTAGTAACCGAGAAAACTAATCTCACCTTATCTTCCCTAGTAACAGTGGAAGCACCAGACGCCTGAGCGTCTCTAGGCTGCATCTCAAAGATAGTTCGGAACAGGTTTTCCGAAGTCGTAGTGAGGAAGCCGATCTCAGCGTTGGGATGTAAACCATAGAGGTAGGGGGACTCGGTCGGCATCGCGTCTTCGATGTACTGATGGTAGCCGGCGTAGTCCGTGTTTGGAGGGGCCGGGAAGCCGGGGGCAAGCTGGAGTTCGCCGTCCACCTGAGGTGAAAAGTACTCTTTGATCAATTGAACTTGTTTTATTAAAGTATTTTTAAGACTGCTTATTTTAGTGCATTTTTTATTGTTTATTTTAATCGCAGTTTCTAAAAACTATGTTGTTACAATGTTTGAAAAATGGATTGACTGAATGATGATGAATGAATTCAGGATAGACTTATAGCCACGAATATTTGATCAATATTCGATGTTCAGTTATTTTTCAGCCTAATGTTCAGTCCAACACAGTCTTATTAAATGTTATATAACTACAAATTGACAACAGTTTCTTTTTTATTATATAGTTACTTCCGTTCTTCTTTATACTCACGCCCATTACTACCATTGGGGTAAGCAGATACTATCGATTGTCACTTCGCACGATCTTGGCAAATCTCTCTTGCTTTCTTTTATTCATTCAAAAACACAGAATACTTCCCTAGCCAATCTTAGGAATCTCATGTGTTTTAGTATAAATCAACACGGACGGCGCTAAAGCTCGCCACTTATCACTTCATAAATCCTCATGACACGAAAATTAGGCTGCTGAGACCCACTTTTTATAATACATCGACACAAAATTAGGAAGATTTGAATATTTAATTCTTAATCGAAGCCAAAGACATAATATTTTATTTCGACACGACTCGCCAGCTAATGAGCCAAAAACTCTACTTGCTCATTCTCGCACGCAAAGTATCTCAATGCATGGGATTTCTATAAAAAGTATTGCAACCCTCGTCGAATATTCGGTCGCTGCATTCGGTATTCGGCTCAGAGTATCACGGGACACCATATTTTCGATATGTAATCGAATTATCACATTCGTCGTATCGGTTATATAAAGTCCTAAAAGTTTTAAATATACTTTTAGGACGTAAGAATTAATCTTTATAGGGTACATTATGATTGATTTGTAGCTCGTGAAATTACGGGCTGCAACAAAATTCAAAGTGATCTTCCAAACATACCTCTTTTGGTTTGTAACCCCTCTTTGCTACAACCTTTATATCGACCAACAATAATTTGTGAGTTGAGACTGCTTTAAAACTATAACATACCAGGTCGGGCTGCATTAGTTCCTCCAGATACGCATTGCACAGTCTGCGGTCCCAATCATCGGTGATGTGTCCACCGTACATGATTTCACCGAACAAGTACCTCAGGTCCTCCCACGGGACTTTCGAGTTGGCTTCCAAATAGTTGTATAGTACAAACACGCTTATGGTTAGGTCACCTGGAAAAAATATGACGTATTTATATAATAACCTTTCTTCTTGTAAGAATATAGTAAGTAATACATAACATAACATAAACATTAACATAAACGTTCACGCCGAATATCCCCGAAGGGGTTGGCAGAGGTACTAATACTTCTGAACATCACGTGACTTTGTCACCTGGTGTTCAGAGTACCCACGCTTTGCATGGACAGTGTACTCACGTGATAGGGGGCAGGCCTATCGCCGTTTTTGTACGAATACACTGTCACATGACTAAGTAAAACTCAGCCATGTGGGTTTCCTCACGATGTTTTCCCTCACCGTTAACAAACGTGATAAATTAACCACACATATGTCTTTAGAAAAGACAAATTGGTGTAGGCCCGACCCGGGATTTGAACACTAGTCGCTTGCACGTCAACCGGTGTTCTACCCACTGAGCTATCACGTCGTTACAATAATACAAATATAACAAACAATGTGAAATTTATATTCCATTTGTAGTTTTTACGTCGTGTAGCAAATTATTGTTTACCTTCATTCATCATTTTCATATTCATTACCGTTTATTTATTAAATGAGGTTTAACTACATCCGTACCCCTTGCTTTTAATTGAAATGCTTAAATATAAAGGCATATTTTTTTTACTACTGATAGCAATGGTTGTTTTTTTATCCTGAAGCTACCAAAAACAAGTATCTATACGCACCAACATTAAATGGATAAATCTTATTCCATCCTTGAGGTCCGAATTTCCTCCTCTCGGCAACAACTGCGTGGAAATAGCACAGAGAAAATAGGATTGCTTTGAATTCAGCTTCTTTTCCGCACATTTCCAGAGTTTCTTGGTTGAAATTGTCGAGTGCCTTGTGAATATTTGCCTGTGGAAATTGGAAGTTGGAATGATATATTTTCTCTGTGATTGATTTATTTTTCTTACAGTTTCGCCGTGTGTTCAAGTTCCATCAAGTTAAGGATGCGTAAAGAAGTTTTGTTTTCAGGAACATCGACCCTTACTTTCATATTTTTGCGACCGTTGATTTTGTCACAAATTGCAAGATTGTCGCATTACATACATATACTCAATGCTGTAAATCACAAAAATAAAGTTAAACAGCTACAGAATTATAATAATCGGAGCCAGAAAATTCCTCGGGAAATTTTGTAAACTATAGACTTGAAAATTTTCAAATCTTTGTGTAAAGAGAGAAACTTAATTTTCTTATTTCGTCAGCTAAAATGTTATCACTTAGGACATAAGAAGTTCCGTAATTAGAAGGCTTACATCAATCGGCATCAACTAACCTGCATCCCAGTCGGCGGTTCATTGGTAATCTTGATGGATGACTCCAAGATCCCTTGTGGGATGATGTGCGCGGCGGCGGTGGCGGCCGGTTCGGCGGACACGAACAAACGGTACTGTGCGTGGCAGCCACTCTGGAAACTCTCCATCTTTTTCTCTAGGCTTGGTAGCCATCGGTTCACAAGATGGATGTTCTGGGTAGGATGTAGAGTTTGAGTTTTTGGGTAATGTAGCTGTGATAGATTATTACTAATACTTATTTTGGATGTTCGGCTGGAATAAATTACTGTCCTGCCTAGGTTTTAAGTATTTTTTATTTAAAAATATTGTTGAAATAACACAAAATTTCACTTAGGGAATGCGCTGCTAATTAAATTGCAGCTGGCGTAAATTAACGATAAGAATATTTATTTTTTGGTAAATCGAATGAAATGGAGCAATAATAGTTCTACACCTACCTGCAAAACAACCCAATGTCCTTTCTCATAAGCTTCATCCATCGCTTGCTCAGCTACAACCTCTTGACCTTGCCCAAGAGACACATTATGAAAGTTTCCTCTGTCGGCCGTGAACCCCATAACTTTTCCAAGAGCCTCCACATCCTTCAAAGGATTGACTCCGGGAGAAAGAATGAAGAAAATTGGGGTTGATGGACTGGTTTCTTCGAAGGACTTGCTGAATTCCATCGTTCGGTTTTCCACGTACTTGGATCCCATCTTTTCTTCGATGAAGGCACTAGAAATCAATTAATATGACCTTAAACCAATAAAGAATCTCAAAGAAACAACTAAATTAAATCGACAAGGCAACGTGAATCTCCGAAATTTCAACATATAACAAAACATAAACGTTCACGCCGAATATCCCCGAAGGGGTTGGCAGAGGTACTAATACTTCACGTGAACTAAGAACATCACGTGAATTTGTCACCTAGTGTTCAGAATACCCATGTTTTGCATGGACAGTGTACTCACGTGATAGAGGGCAGGCCTATCGCCATTTTGTACGAATACACTGTCACATGACTAAGTACAACTGAGCCATGTGGGCCCGACCCAGGATTTGAACACTAGTCGTTTGCACGATAACCGAGTGTTCTACCCGCTGGGCTATCACGGTTGCTCAAATAATACTCTTAACAGTATTGATTTGCGCCAACTCATATCTATTATAACAAAATATTGATACTTACGCTACAGCATATGTCATTCTATCAGGTCGCAGCGCTCTTAACATACAAAGTCTCTGTATTGCTGTTTTATTTTTCCATTCCTATAACAAATACAGACAGTTTCAGATTTATACTACTTATCAATAAGATTTACCAAATCTGATGATTGATCATGACATGATTTTGTATAAACTTTATCAATCGGATTTTTTTTCTAAACGTGAGTATGAATTTAAATTCTCATCTGAAGTGGATTTTAATGCAACTTTGTCAGAATAGATTTAACAATGGTTGAGATTTATAAGTGTGAACTGGACAAACTTGCTCCTTTTGATGCAAAAGGCCTTATAATGAATAAAATAAATTATTCAGAAACTTACTTGGGGAAACTTTTCTCTCTCCGGACATTCCATCTCAACGATCTGCTTCCATCTCTTAGGCGACGTCTCGATATCTCTATCAAGGTTTCTAAACTCATCTTTCGTAGCCAAAGAGCAGATTCCTCCCCAGCTTTGATTGGACAGGAAATCTACTGGACTAGTCACGTGAGGTTTCACAGGGAATCGAAGGAAGAAGTCTAATTCTACGGGCGATAGTTCTTCATTCATCAGTAGCACCTGAAAACGAGAGAAAATTAGGATTATGAATGTTTTTGTTGTCTAATAATGCTAATCACAAAACTGCAGATTAAATATATAGATACGATTTTACCCTGGTTTTAGCACCTACCATTTGTTTTACAATAATTAATCCTTTCAATACTCACTGCTACAAATCGATCGTTGAGCCGGAACTTCAGAATTAGTAATTCCTTAGTCATTTTTGTAAATTCAGCGGGGAAAAGATAGCAAAAAAAGGGGGTTGGTGATAAATATCTAGCCACATTACTTAAAAAGCGCTAATCCCAAAGTCGCTTTCGACACCCGCAGCAAAAAATGATTAAGTGTAGTGTGTAGTATTCTAACACACTACACAGCAAACAAATTACCTGAAAAGTCATCTGACTAGCGAATATAAGTTTAGCGCACTCAAAGAGTCCCCGCGACGTGTACTGGAACACGGAGTAGGCTGATATGCTGTCGATCATGGCTGATGCGCTAGTTGATCTCAAAAATCACTTGTAAACCTCAAAACCCTCGAACACCTCGTACAATTACCATAACAACAAATGCTTTATTGCTATTCTACCCATAACTCTACCATAAATTACCTGAAAAGTCATCTGACTAGCGAATGTCAGTTTATCCCACTCGAAGAGTCCCCGCGACGTGTACTGGGACACGGAATAGCTGATGCTGTCGATCAGGTTGCTGATGCGCTGACTGACCTCAAAAAATTGCTTACAAACCTCCAACCCTTAATCATATCTCAAGGCCCGCATGTCAAAAATGGGTTAGTGCTATTTTAAACCAATAATACACAACAAATTACCTGAAACGTCATAAGACTAGCGAATATTAGTTTATCGCACTCAAAGAGTCCCCGCGATGTGTACTGGAACACAGATTAGCTAATGCAGTGATCAGGTTGCTGACCTCCTCACGGGTATACAACTAACGCTGAAAATGCTTTAGTGCCATTCTACCCATCACTACACACCAAACAACATCCGTGCATACAAACATATACTCAAGCCGTTAGTTCCCATTGGGATAGGCAGAGTCTGTCTATCGCCACTTCGTACGATCCTGGCAAACCTCTCGAGCTTCGTTTACATTCAGCAATCTTTCCATACATGCTCTTTTATTCTTTGCACTTGGGATGCCAGCCTTTTTACATCAAACATATTACCTGAAAAGTCATCTGACTAGCGAATATCAGTTTGTCGCACTCAAAGAGTCCCCGCGACGTATACTGGAACACGGAGTAGCTGATGCAGTCGATCAGGTTGCTGATGCGCTGACTGACCTCTTCAGCGGGTTCGGCTCGGGATATCGCCTTTTGGAAGACAACGCTGAAAGCCTGGAAAGAATGGTGGGTTTTATGTTCTGAGATCAGGTGCGAGGGTTGCATGTGTATTATGTTCGTTACATTTCACAAGACATTGGGTCTTTCTCTTTATTCTATAAGCATTATAAAAAAAGGATATTTCTGAAAATAAAATTTTGGCCATAAGCAAGTAAGCAGGGTGGCCTAATTAGGGTCTAATTTTAGTTTAAATGGGTGTTACCAAGCATGTATACACTCGAGATTTGTTTTTTTATATTCTTATTTGGTAAGACTGTGATTCATGCAGGATATAGTGCATTTTTCTCAGTTTTTAAAATTCAAAAAGCGGATTGCTATGAAGTAATTCCCTAGAACAACCTTAGAATAGAAAACACTACCTCCATTCGATGGTCACGAATAGAATGCATACTTTTTCAATTGAATTACCTTCAACGAAAACTGGTAAATAGGATTAATAGTGTTAAGTTCATTCAAAATGAAGTAGAGCAGAGAGGCTCTGGCGGAGGCAGGTCTGTAGAACTCTCGCGCCTGGTCTATCTCATGTGATGTTACTTTGGCTTCGGTCACCTGAAAATTATAGTTATGTTTTTTAGCACATAGTTATCGCTTTTTTCCTCTTTTAGCATCAGAAGGTTTTTAAACAACTTATTATCATAATAATGATCAAGCCCTTGTATGAGCTGTGTATACATAAAAAAGTATAACATACTAGTTTGATTAATATTGAAAAATGTATATAAAGGAAGGTACTTAGATATGAGCGAGATAAAACTTTCAAAGGGGCGGTCGGTTATCATCAATATTTTAATCCTTAATGTCTTACGTTTATCTGTACTCGTAAAAAAGCCACCATACCTTTCTTTCAATATCAGCTGCAGTTTTCTTCGTAGTCTCAAGATTTTCAACCAGAGCCGTATCCCCAAGGATATTCTCTCCGGCAGAAGAAAGCCTTGAAAGTAAATCGTCTTCTAGTTTCTTTAACTGTATCTTGAACTCATTTTGCTGCTTTGTCAGATCCGCTTTTAGTTCTTCTAAATCTGGTCTTTCGGCTTTAACTACTTCAGCTAATAATTGGTCCTCCAACCCGTCTCTGGTGACTGTGAAGTTGACCAGGGTGGTCTGCGCTTGCATTTCTGGTTTATAGTGAGGATTCGCCAATTTTGTGTGGAGAATTAGACGAAAGTTTGGACTGTACTCTATTTCTTTGTCGCCTATTTTGATTGCTCTGAAATGTAATACTGAATTTAACCATTCCTAATTAGGCACAGCCTTATTACTATGTAATGAGACATTTTATTAGAGAACACAAATACTTATACCGTAAAAATGAATAAACTCGTATTTGTGTAGTTGTTATCTGTGTACCTTTAAATAAAATTCGCTCTAACATTCACCATTGGCATCCAACGGAATTCCATCTGAACTGAATTACCAGTATGAACACAATAATTTTCAAATTAAATCATGCAAAGCATTAAGACGTCATTAAAACCATAGAATATTTTTTCATACCTTCCCTTTTTAATCAAATTTCTTCCAAGCAGTGGATCCAACACAGGATCCACGGTCTCCCCAATATTTTCCAGTAAAACAGTTTCACCGTTGATAATAGCTTTCTCAATGGTATCCAGATATCCTTTCTGACCAAGCCTTATCACTCGTAGCTCGTTGGCATATTTTTGTTTTATCCATTTCACGCCTTGCAACTGGAAGTGTACCAGACATTAGTATGCAATCTATCTATGCACTTTAAAAGAATACGGAATATCCATTTCACGCCTTGCAACTAAAAGTTCACCAAACGTTAGTAAACTACCTATGCATTGATATTAATACGGAAACGTTTACTTGCTTGTACATGAAAAGAAGATTAATGAAATTATATAAAAGTATACTTCATTTGAATTACGTACTTACTTTGGGGCATAGTAAACATTAACTTTACGTAATATCATTTGTTAATTTATTAAAATACAAACATATACTCACAGCTATCAATCCCAAATAGGGCTAGTCAGAATTCAGAAGCAGAAGTTCTTCAGCCACTATAGGAAGTTAAGTGAAGGATGGATTGTAAAATAAAACTTTTTGGTGATGGATCTCCTAATACCCTTAATCACCTCTTGTGACATCAATTTCTTCGGCTAAGTGATATTTTAAGCCAGCTTAATATATAAACCATACCTGTGGATCAATCATTAGTGGCCACCGATCCGAGTTAGACAATATAGTGGCATTTTCCGTGCTCATCCGGTCTGACGGCAACCCCTCGTTTTGCCAGACCGCTATCTGCGTGTCGTCTGTCAGCATTGTGAGGGGATCCAGGCCTTCGGTTATTGGGATTGGAGGCTGAAATAATGAACTAGTCTTGAAATGTAAGTTGAGGCACAACTCAAAACCACTACTTTTGAGAAGAATATTTTTCAGATTAACTCAACTGCCGGAAAGGAAGAATATAAAAATGATAAATAAATTATAAAATACAAAAGGTTAAGCTTCCACATAATATACAAAGTAGATAATCCTTCTTTGAGGTGCAAAATACAACTACACCGGATCATCAAAAAATGATAGCGCACTGGTTTATTGGCAAAATAGCTGTTTGCAAATGCCTTAGTATCTTGCAAGAAAAATATGTTTCCTTAGCTAGAATGTATATGAAGAATAAAAGAGCTTGTATGAAAAGATTTATGGATGTGAACGTAGCTAGAGAGGTTAGTCAGGATCTTTCGAAGTGGCGATCGATAGTCTCTACCAACCTTAATGGGAACTAACGACGTGAATATGTGTATGAATGTAAATCTATATTATTAAGAAGGCAAACAAAACTTTGTTGTTGACAAATGAAGTTTACCTCCAAAGTCTTCATAAAGACGAGCCACGTTTTGTGCAGCAGATCCAGTCGGTACTGCTTGGTGAAGCAGCCCACGTACGAGATGAACGCGCAGACCAGCAGGATGTCGCCGGGCAACGTCGTGCTCTGCTGCATGAAACTGAAATAGGAAAAAAAGCATTAATTAATAAAAAAATAACCTCAGCCAGGTTAGCTAGAGCTTCGGAATCAACAATTGTGCGGCTACTTTCGGAAAATTAGCAAACAGAAAGTTCTTCAGCCATATCGCCGAACAACCCTAACCCTATATCGCTATCTGAGGACACCCGCGGCAGCAAATAAGTTAGTGCTATTCAAAACCGACTTATACAGCTATTATTTTAATTACTAATTTAAATCATCATAAGAATATTAGAAGAATATAGAATATATAATATAAATTGGCACTGGCTGAAAATCAGCGTTGCCGTTGTTGTTCTAAACCACAGACATGTATTTGAATAGATGCCGCAAGTGCATGTACTTCGCGTGTAAAAACTGAGTAAAATTATCTTAGTTTATCGCCATTTGATTGAGTCCGTGCTCGAACGTTCTCGGTGACATATGTCAAGCTAAATATAAAAAATGCCTAATTGTGCCGTATTGAGTTGCAAAAACTATCTAAATAAAGCGGGACTAATTAATAGAAAGATTTCCTTTCATCGGTAGGTCACTTTATTATTAGATTATGTGGTTTTTATTGCAAAATCAATTATTTCGTGTTCGTTGTGGTTTTACAATGAAAAACTTTTAAACGAGTGTGTATCGCTTAATTTATAATACATTGCCGCTTTTAGTTACAAAGCTATCTAGTATGGCTTGTCTATTAAAACACGCAATGAACATCAAAATGAACGATATTTTCACCTGTCAATCAGCTACACGGTACGGTAGCTATTCTCATATTTCTGTCATTTTAAGCAAAATGTGTTGTACCTACACAGATAGTTGTATTCGATTCTAATTCTAATCGATTTTGGGAACAGAGAAATGATAATATTCGCGATGGATGTTCCATGTATATAAAATATTTTTATTACTACAATGTTTCTGTTAAATAATTAATTGGAATACTCTTGTTTTAACTTTGTTTTTATTTAATAAAAGAACAGTTTAATTTTAGTTACAAGTTTTTCTCTAAGCTACATTTCTTAACGTGTGGTATGTGTCAGTCTTTATTAACTTCCTTCCTTCACTCAGTTTTGCCAATATATTATGATGAAAATTTCAGCTTTTTGCCAATATAAATGTACATATATACACGAACACGCCTCCTTACATAAGTTCAAAGCTTCTTAAGTACTACAGTGATTATAATCAATTAGGGAACTATACTCCTTTAAATTTAGCATTTTAAAGTTAGTGAATTTAACATTTCCCACAGGTTTTGTACATGTATCTGCAATTTTATTTTCTGACTCTATTTTGTATACTCCCCTGCTAAACATTTTAATTTACAAAATGATAGTGAACTTCAATGTGCTTAGAATTCTTTGCAAAGTTTACTTAGAAATAGCTACAGCTGCTGAATTATCTTCATAGATTTTAACTAGTTTACAAACCTTAGTAAAGACATCATTCATTACACAAATGAGAAAAGGATCATGGGCATTTTTGTATGGGAGCTGGGCGTTATACCAACAGTAATAAAATGCGTTGTAATTTACTTTGTTGCACGTCTTGATAACCCCTACATACTTGTTATCCCCAATATGGACCGGGTATTATTGAAAAAAAAAACACAAAGTTAGTTAAATAAGACACACATAATTGTTACTAAATGCTATTTATTTATACTTTTTGTCGCATTATTAATAGTAATCGTCAACTATGACCTGCAACAAATGTTCAACGGGTGCAATAAAAGGCTAAAGGCAATAAAAAATGATAGCGAGCGAAACACAACGTGACTGGTGCGAGTGCGAGCAACAAATGATTAACGACTGACGCGCAGGCATTGACGCGTACGCACGCTTTCTTTGTTCGGTAACTGAGTGAGAGACGTTAGAAAGGGATGGAATGCAGTAATTCGTTAGGTTACCAACCAATAGATTGATATCTTTTGCCTAGTACTGCACGATATTGTCCGTGTTGTCTCTGCGGTGAGCGATTGTTTTGAATTCTATGCGTTTGAACATCACTGAATATCTCTGTTCTCCGGTTATTTGGGTAATCGCCGTCATAGTATAAAATTAAGTTATTATCATTAGCTTTCACATAAAATATATTTTAACGCTGTTGGTGTTACGCCCATTTTGACCATGACCCTTTAATTCTGTTACTGCTTCTGATAATTCTACATATTCAGCGAATGTTGAAGAGTTTGTTACACTACTTTGTTTTTTTTTTATTTCCAATATTGAACAAACTAAGAATTCCGTACTACCATCTATGATAAAAAATAACGTTTTTGTATTTAATTATTTATTTTGAAAGGTGATATACAAGTAAATATACTGTGAAAATTTTAAGTATCTACTTATTAACGTTTTAATATTGAGCAAACAAATACGGAAAAAAAACACGTTTATTGTAAGGGGCCCCCCTTAAAATCCTTTTTTTACTTGTATTTGTTGTTATAGCGGCAACAGAAATACGTCATTTGTGAAAATTTCAGCTTTTTAGTTATCACTGTTTATGAGATACAGCCTGGAGAAAAACAGACAACGAAAAAAAAATACTTGATTATTTTTCCTTCTCTACAAGTTATTTTAGTGGTTTTTTTTTCAAATCCGAATTAGTTCTGGGTTGTATTATATTTTGTCATAGCGCCTTCTACTGGCTTTCTTTTTTGTAGATAAAATTTCTTCTCGGGTTTTTTTTAAATCATTTTGTAACTTTCCGAGAACAAATTATTAAAACTAGTTAATTAGGTAGGTTATCAATAAGGACAAGTTATTATAATAATAAAGGCTACTGAACTACTCACTGACTAACTGACTCATTAACTCACTGATTTAGATCGTTGTTCTCCGAGAAGATATAGTGGTGGAGGAAAAAAATGTAGGAAGAGTTGCTCAGAATAAAAATGAGACCATGAGAAAATAGCGTTATTAAAAAACCGGTATAATTCTAGATTTATCATTCTTCTGTCAATTTATCATTCGTCTGTCGATGCACTCGAATATAATCGATTGAATCGTTTACGCGCTGACGGGGAGTTCCCATCACTAAATTGCTCATGTGACGTCACAGCAGTAGGTGGAAAAATAATGGCACGCTTGGTTTCTATACAAGAAATGACACTTGCGTTATCTATTCAAATACAGATCTGTGTTCTAAACACGTCGGTAGCATTATGCTGAGTCAGTGACCAGTTCATAGCTGAGGGGCACAAAATGGAAAATTTTAAATTGTTATATATAAGTTTATTTGTTCTTTTTGTTTAGTTTTAATAATGATTAATTTTGTAGTTTATAAGCTTATTGTTTTAAGATTACTGTTGTGTGTTTAAAGTGTACCTTTAGTTGTGAATAAATGTTTTTCTTTCTTCTTTCTTTCTCTCTTTAATATTTATAGTTAAATGATAAGTATTTCAGCATTTCCATATTAGTGTACCTTAGTGTTAAATTTATTTAATTCTTTAACACTTTTGAGGATAACAATGTACACTAGTACATAGTACCTAATATATAAAAGGGGTTATTCCACATTAATGGTTATGATGAAATTGTAAGGCAACAACAAACATCTACCTAGATACAGATTCCGCCCATCTAACATTTTCACTAGCCAACCCGTTGACGAGTCTGTTGGCAAGCTGTATGGTCCTGTTGGTAGCATCCGCTTCTTGCTGGCATTTCATCTTTTCAGACGTCGCTTTCTCAAAGTCAGCTGTTAATGTAGCTAGCTGCTCTTCAAGGGACTGAAATTATATCATGATACGAAATCAGAGGTTAAGCTTTAAGTAGACCTTTTGACATAGAAATTATAGGTGTAAAAGAATGAATTTATGACACGCTGGGTTTAGCACCCTTATTCTCTTGAGCTCTGATTTATTTATGTTGCTGCGTACGAGGCGGCTAAGGGAACTTGGGTTTTAAGTAATTGTAGGTAACGTATAGGTAACACAATTGTTAACAGAACCTTTATTTTACAATCTTTTCCCCACTCAACTTTCAAAAGTGGCTGAGGAATTCGGTATGCAAAGTTTTACTAAAGTGATGCTGATTACAAAACCATTTCGAGGTATTATGGTTATAAACAATATTTTCTTGAAATTATATCAATTCAAGCTAAGATCACTGTTATTTTATCAAAAAACTGTAACAGTGTTTGACCTTCAATGTTGTTTCAAAGACATACGGTTTTGCAGTTTATCAATAAAATATCGAAAATCATAGGTTTGTTTAGTATAATATCGTAATAATTTCATTTGACATCACAAATTAGTCTTATGTTTTGCAATCAGCAACATTTTTATAAAACATTTCGCTTCATTTGCATGTCGCTACGTGATTTTATCAATCGATGACGTCATAAAGTACAAAAGATGAACAATCTTTAAAAAATCATAACTTTACAATTACTCATTTTAAATGGAAAATATTCAAATTAGTCTTTAATTTTCGTGTTTACTATTGAATAAAAATATTTAATAAATACCAAAAAAAAACTTTGCATACCGAATTACTGAATCTGAAGCAGCGCTTACCATTTTTTCGCTTAGCTCTATAGTTTTGAGTATATGTTTGTATTCTAAACCCAAACTAAACCTAAACCTAAACCAAGAATAATAAATTAAACGCCGATTTATCTCCGCAATACTCACAGCAACTTTAGACTTGATGGACTTCAGTTTCTCAGTCGCCGCAGCCAGTTCAGCGTTAGCGGCCGCTAGAGCCTTTCGTTTGGGTTCCACGTCGCAGAACACCTCGTAGAACTTTATTATGTTTATCACCCAGGCGCAGAGACCTGCCGCTGCGGCTGATTTTGATCTCACGAATTCTAAAATCACAAGACCAAATTAGTAGTCAGTATTTAAAGTTATGATTGAATTACAATTGTGTTCAGTTTATAATTTTTATATGTGCTGAATTAATTTTGATAGGTTTAAAAGCGTGCTTTTGAAATCCAATGGAATGTAATTATTTCTTCAGAACCTAATATATAATTACTTGGGATTAAAAAACTGTATAGCGTGACTTAATAGCTAGACAGCCTCATAAAAGGGTGATGGTAATATCTTAATTAGTTACTTGGATCAAGAAAATCATTATTAGCTAGTTATGGCCGGCAGTCGTTATGTTTTTTACCTGGTTCAAACTCAGCATCCTTCAAATATGGTTGGATGGCCTTAATGACATCAGGATGTATGTTTTCTTTGTCATACTGCACCAGCGCTTCCAGAAACATGTCTACTTTGGCCATCGTAATCTGAAAACAAAATATAAACGATTTGTGTAACTGTGATTTTAGTTATATCATGAGAGTAATCTTGATTCAAAATACGCATTATTTGCAAAAAAACAATAGTGCAGGAGAGGATGGAGGGATGTTAGTAAAATCAAAGTATAAACGAATAAAATGATGACAAAATAAAATAATACAAAACTTAAATAATAAAATGCTTTAAATAAGAATTGAGACAAATACAAACTGCTTTCTTTTCATATTCCCCAAATTAGAAGCTCGCGTTATTATTATTTTTTGCAAATAAAATACATTCAATAAATATTGCATTACATGTAATAGCGTATTAAGATGGTCTTCGTATCACTATTTTACCAAACCTTTGCATTTTTCCAGCTTCGATCTTTAGGTATTTTCCCTCCAGGAGCCAACAAAACCATCACTGCTGCTGTCACATTGGTAACCGCGCCCGGCGGACTACCAAACGATTTGAGCTCAGTGAGATTGGCTTTATTCAGGGTGTTGAGAGCGTCTTGAGCGGCTACTAACGCGGGTTCGGCCTTGATCAGGTCTTCTTCGCAATCTTTCTGCTTTTTGGACACTTCTTCCGCAATCACGGCTACTTTCTCTTCTTCTTCGTCCGCTGTGGTAACATTAATGAGTTAGATATCTTAATAAACTTTTTAAATACTAATTTAATTAACAAAAACCAATATTGAAGATATAAAAGACTTCAACAAGGTTTGTTTATCTTTTACCAAAGACATGTACATGCAAATTTATGTCTAGTGCGAAATTCTTCAATGGTCAGTAAAATTCAACGTTATGTCTTTCATTTTGCTAAAACAAACATACTCACGGCTATACATTCAAAAAGAGGTAGTCTGACCTGCAGAATTCGAATTTTCTTAGCCAGTTTCGGAATTTTAGTAAGGAAAAGATTGCAAAATAAAAGAGATTAGTAATTGGTCTCCAGTCCCATACCAAAAGAATCACTTTAAAATACTCTTGCATCATTTCATTATATTGAATATTTATTTCATTACCTAACGCTTTTTCGCTTTGTACTTTAGTAGTCTCCACACCAACTCTCTCGATAAGTCTATCAGCCGCATCGTTCTTCTCTTGTAACTCTATTTCTTGAATTGCTAGTTTCTTTTTCAGTTCAGCCACTTGGCATGCAGTGCTTCGCAGTTTTTCTAAACCGTTTTCAAGTCTGTAGACAAATTCGTTTAATTTATTAATTAGATTGACACAGATTCTTGGACATAAAATAAATAAGTTCAGGCAGGGACTTCGATCATGACCATTATCATGTTATAACATAAATTATTATAGGTAATTTCTGTAATTTAAAATTTCGTTTTAATTTAATAAGATTTTCGTTTTGCCGTGTAGTGCCGGCTTAGAATGTCGCTACCCCTTTCTACCCACGGGTGTCGTAAGAGGCGACTAAGGGTATTGGGGCTTTTTATTGGATTTTTGGGCGATGCGGTTGGAGACCCATCACCAAAAACCTTTATTCTTACCATCTTTTCCCCACTCAACTTCCAAAAGTGGCTGAGGAATTTATAATTCCTTAGCTCTGGTTACCCCTTCTAGGGAAATATAGCCGTGAGTATATGTATGTTAATAAGAAAATAACATGAATGACTTCCAGGAAAGGTAAAAAGTAACAACGAATCGCCTCTGCTTACCCTAATGGTAACTGATAGTGTTTAGATTACTACTTAAATTACCTCACTATTTTTGCCTGTAGTTCCTGAGTTTTGTTTTTCACAAGTTTTGAATACAAGCTGATCTGCTCCAAGTAACTCTTGGGGGTGGTGTAATTATATCTCCTCTCATTGGCCAAGTACGCTTTGGACACCGTGTTGACAGATGTGTGGACGTACGCCATGAATCTGGACACTGAGTCACGTAATGCGATCTAAAACCATAATAATATTACATGATATATGACATTATACGAGTACTATTACATATTAATTTTTTATACAATAAAAAGATTGCATATCATATTTTTATACAATAAAGAGTGTTTTTTGTATTACATATTTATTTTACGTATTTTCATATGTTAGGGAAGTAGACCATCATAAAAACAAATATTTATGAAGTTTAGAAAAATAAAAATATAGTTCGCTGTATGTATACTAGCAAATTAGATAATTTTATGTTCGTAGTAGTAAATATTCGAAAAACTAATGTTTAACTAATGTTCAATCAAATGATTTAGCATTTCGCTTCAAACAAATTGTTTCATCCAAAACAATTTGGCTTTACGAAGGGCCGCTCTACCACCGATGCAGGCGTTGCCTTAATGAAACACATTTTAGATTCGTGGGAACGCAAAAATTATGCTATTGGTTTGTTTTGCCATTTTACGAAGTCATTTGATCGTGCAGAACATGAAATCCTTTTTATTAAATTAGAACATTATGGCATACAAGGTGACGCACTTAAATTAATAAAGTCTTACTCATCTGATCGGATACAGAAAGTGCAAATCAATAATACAATATCACCTGGAACTCATTTAAAAATGGGTGTTCCGCAGGGTTCTATTTTGGCCCCATTTTTATTTTTAGTTTATATCAATAATTTGCCGTTCATGGTCGAGAAAATGTCCGAGATAGTGTTATTTGCTGATGATACTTCTTTAGTATTTGACGTTAAAAGAAATAATCAGAATATTGACGAGGTGAATAACACGGTTTCACAGATTTAAACATGGTTCGCTTCCAATAATCTTGTACTGAATGGTAAAAAATTAAATGCATTAAATTTGTATTACCTAATGTTAAGTGCGTTGATAACGAAATAATTATAAATTATGAAAAATTAGAATTTTCGGATGACACAGTTTTCTAAGGGATAACTCTGAACTCCAAGCTCCAATGGGGACCCCACATTCGCTCACTAGCTGGCAAGCTAAGTAGTGCTGCATATGCCGTTTGGAAAATAAGACATTTGACAGATGTACAGACAGCTCGATTAGCTTATTACAGCTGTTTTCATAGTGTAATGTCTTACGGTATTTTACTCTGGGGCAGAGCAGCTGATGTGGGTTCCATATTTATTCTCCAAAAGTCAGGCTACTTATAATTTGAGATCACGAGAATTGTTTAAAACCATAAATGTAATGACGCTGCCATGTCAATATATTTATGAAAATATTATGTATGTAAGAAAAAATCAGGCCTCTTTTGTGAAAAATTGTGACAAACATATTCGAAATCTGAGAGACAACAATAAAATTTCACAGAACAATAACAGATTGTCAAAAGTAAATACATATTTCATGGGATTATGCGTAAAATTGTATAATAAAATACCTGAAGACATTATAAATTTATAAGAAACCAAATTCAAAGCAGTAGTTAAAAGAAATCTTAGTTCGAAAGCCTATTAGAATGTTAATGATTACATAAATGATGAAATGGCTTGGTGTCATCAGGGCTCTGTGCAGGACGAAAATTGTAATGAACGTAAAAAAATGTGTGTTGACGAGTTTCTTACGGGTTCTTCTCTCAACAAAACGCCTTCCGAATCCGAAGTAAACTCAGTATTAAGTTGAAATTTGACGTTCAAAAAACAAAGATTTATCTTTTTACTTTGAAATAAATGATTATTTTATTTTTATTTATTTTTACTTTATGTTTCATTCTAAGCGTATGTTGAAAGTAAACTAATTAATTAACCATATTTTTTATTCCCCTATACATTAAATAAAACACTAAACTTACAGGCAGAACGACAAGCTCCTCTAAGAACCTCATCGACACAGACACCAGCGCCTCTTGCGGCCATTCGTGGAACCAATTAATAGACGTGCAATTAATTAGCGCGGGAAACTTTCTGGACCTAACTCTTAGCGTAGATCCAACGGGAGAAAAGCACAATACTACTTTTAACTGCTTTCTGACCCGATCTATGAAGAATTTCCAGCAAATTTCACGAGTATCCGGTAAGCCTGCGCCTTTTACCTTAAAAAGATAAATTACATGAGTAACTAATTAATTGGAAAATTATTGGAGATTCACAAACTACTAAATTGATGTTAGCTTAAAAACATAAACAGGTATATATTTAAGTATTTTACTATATTTAACCCATATTATTTAAATCTATAATTGACACTACTACTGCTACTACTAAGGTTTATTGGCATCATTCAAGTCAAAATTAAACTCAATTATCTCCACAAGGCCAACATTTTAATTATTAAAAACATATATCCACCGAGGTTTATTAAATAACTAACAAAAAGGTATTTGACCCAACAACAAGTATTCCATGCAAACTCACTTCATTCCGCACACCACCAATGATATGTTCGATCTCATCATCAGGAAACAAATCGGCGACTTCTCCAGACGCCAGCAAATCATTAATGAGTACTAGAAACTGCTCGTTGGCAACTTGAGCGTCAGTCATCAAAAACATTATACCGACATTCTTCAACCCTGTCTTCACGTACAGACCTGATAACTCATGCTGAAAATTATTCAAAAAAGTTTAGAAGGTAAAAGAACAACTTCCAAAACATAACTGGTCCGTAACCTATCATTTGTTATATTTTGCAACAAAAAGAAGCTTAGTATAACTTCCACATTCCAGTTTTAAAGGACATTTCTCAGGTACGTGATTTTATTATAGCAAAACAATAATAAATTATTAAATACCTTCAAATCAGAAACACCGTAACCTTTCTTGAGTTGTATTTGCGCCACTTCCAAGCTGGATATAAAAGCCGCTAGTCTGGACAAGGATTGTTTCCCGGACCCGCCCACACCTACCAATAAAGCACTGCCTCTCGGACTCTCCAATATGCGATTTATTCTAAAAAAATAAGTATATTTAACATTTGGTAATAGTTGGCCATTTCATCTATACTTATGATAAAAAAGAAATACTTTTTTGTGTTTTCGTTTATCTTTGAAAATGGACCCTAAACAAACTATCCGATTTTTAAAATCTTATATCAATTAGAAACATAGAACCTCCGGAAGAAACATAGCGTATAATCATTCATAACACTACATATTATAAGGGTTAAGGGCTGATTAAAGTAACCTTAGTTATTCAAAAAATATCTCTACCTATACAAAGCTGAGGCAGACCACCGTTCATACATACCGACAAATATGCATCATGGCATCTTCAAAGAGTACCAGGTTCATGGCGGCGATGAGGTCATTGTAACTTGCCATAGCTTCCATCAGCAGTTTGTTCAGCTGCTCCCATGACAAAATTGGCATGTATTTTGGTTCACCTATGCCCCCAGCAAAATGGCAATAGATGTTCGGCCTTTCAAACACTGTGCCTTCGTCCAAATCCTAATAATATTAAAATTTCCATATCAGCAGCTAATATCTACAATTACTACAATACTACAGCTATGTTGTGTCAGCTTAGAATAGCTTTAACGCTTTTTTGGCCACGGGTGCTGTAAGAGGCGACTTGGGGTATTGGGGTATTTTAATTGGTTGTTTTTTTGATTGTGAACCATCTTTAATTTAATATGTTTTCCCTTCTAAACTTCCAAAAGTGGCTGAGGAATTTCCAATTCTGAAGCTCTGGGTACTCCTCTCATATGTATGTGTATAACTACCTCAAAATTCTTCTTGCAGAAATCAACTTGCATCTTTGAGAATGCATCAATATCTTTATCTTCAGTTAATTTATCACCATAAACTCTGTGCGTCTCGTGCATCCACAAGCGAATTATATCCGATGGATTTTCAAGGCATTCATTGGTACTGAATAATAAACCCTAAAATAAAAGAATGGTTCTTGTTTATTATTTTAAAATTTACAAAATTCAGTAAAACTCTGGCTAACTTCTCGACTTCATATAGTTTTAAAAGATAATTAACTCATAAAAATCATCAATTTAACAATAATCACGTTGATTTTAATCCCTAAAAAATGAAGATAAACTTTTAGAGGGAAAATAGGATTTTTATGAGAATAAAACAAAAAGTGTATGTATGTTCATCCGTGCCTAACAAACCTTACCTGAAACATGTTTGATAAATCCCTGAGATTAAATATATAATGAAATTTAATAGCAGTCGGCAGGAATATTTGCGAGACTTTATTATGAAGTGCAATAGATGCGTTAACAACGTTCACTGTAATCAAAAACATATTATAATCTATTACTATAATTTTGATTCTTAAAAAATGTATCTTAAATGTCACAACTTACCAGATAATTTAGTAACATGAGGATTAATCTTCAATTCTGGATTTGTAAGATGCTGACACAAAATCGAATGATAAATGTTGTTCAATGCTTCAACGTTGGGGAAACTGATCGCAAATACACAAAAATGTCTTTGAAGGCGAGGATTGATAGTAAAGCTGCCTGACGTTGGGTTCATACAAGAAACATATTGCGTATTATGAATATCCTTCAATGTCAACTTGGTTCGGTCATACCAATGGTTATAATCCATATGCTGCCGAATTATCGTGTGAGGTTGGACTGTCCCGTAAGAATCGACTTCAGGCATATTCATGTCGTCAATGAAATATATGAGAGTCTTGTTGCCCGGTGGACCGTAGTTTCTACCAGCTTTCTTCTCTAGCGGTTTCTCCAGGACTTTTTGAAGCATCTCTGATGAAGTGTAGAAGTTGAATGGGATCGATTGGACCGCATATGATTCAGCAAGACTGAAATAATACGAATGATATAAAATTTTATAACTTACCTTTATGATTCATGGTAATTACACTTACTCATTATTAGTATTAGATATTTTTCGTTATATTTTTCAATTGCTTTAAATGATAAAAGACTCGTGTCCGAAGTATGAATAATAAAAGGAAATGTACATAAATATAGAATGTAAATGAAGCTCTAGAGGGTCTTACAGAGTGGCGATCGACAGACTCTGATACATACACATACTCACGCCATTAGTTCCCATTGGGGTAGGCAGAGACTATTGATCGCCACTTCGCACGATCCTGACAAACCTCTCTAGCTTCGTTTACATCTGATTCATTCTGTTCAGACTCTGATCTCTTGATAGATCTACCTCAATGGGAACTAATGGCGTAATGTTATACATATTTGTATGTTTTACACACAGCACTTACCATAATTCTCATGTTTTTTTGTATCGTAACAATTATTAGCCAAAAAATATAATATACTAAAATTAATTTACCCTTGTAGTTTCTCGTTGACAAGAACAGTTTTTCCGCAACCAGCACTTCCAACCAACATGACTGGGTGTCGATTTTTCATCAACAGATCCAGAAAGAATCTTATTCTGATTGTTTCTGCTGTCGGGACTAAAACAGCCTGAAAATAAAAATGAATGGTTTGAGTATCTAGCGGTATTTAATTCGCATGCTTTTATAAATAATATTAAGAAAGACCATGCCTTAATGATTAGGATAGAATAAATGTTTGGTGGCCGCAAACTGAATATTGAACACAATTAGAATTTCTTTCCATACGAACCACCCGTTCATTGCCAAACGAAGAAAGTAGTCAAAATGCTCCCCTTTAAGGACACATCGTTTAAAAACATTAGCTACCTGTAACGGAACATCTGGATCAAGTTCAAATCTGGATACTTTCTCAGTCCATGGCACGAACTGCTTCGTTTCACCATCAATGTAGTAATCGAACACAGTTCCTCCAGCAGGAAACTTTATAGTCTTGAACTCGTTCACCCACCATTTTGTGAACTCTGAAATATAAAAATAAATAACATTCTTAACAATATCATAGATGTGCCAAAAAGCTTTGTCAGAATGCAGTAATTGAATTTTTATGCATACCTTTATAACATGTTCTGCGTTGTTAATTAAATGTATTAATTTAACTCTTTTCTTTGAATTTCAAACGCAGTTTGAAAAACTATTTAATCTGTTCATACGTTCATATTTTGAAAGTTGATGAAAAGCTTTCGAAATGAGACATGCCTATGTGTTTTACTTGAAGTTTAAATTATAGTAAGAAAAGACAAACAAACTGTAAAGATTATAAAAGTTGCAGTGGGTTTGGACTCCTATCAAGCGATGATATAGACAGTTCCAGATTCGTAGTTTTCAAATTACCTCACAGAAAACGAGTCACACTTCATAACTTGAAATTTTCCTAAAAACCTCCTTATGAAAAATACGCAATATCTTACCAACTCTATAATCAATAGCATTATCTTGAAACATGGCCGATCCAAACGCCCAAACACACGCAAAAACAAAGTAAATGTCATGCCATTCCTTAGGACATTCCGCAGGAGTATTTTCTGGCACCAGAAGACAATTCAACAAATAACATAGCATTTGAATGTGAGCCATTTCTGCGATTGGCGTTATTTTCTTGAACCTCGTCCGTACCGTTTCCAAGCATGGGGGTATGTATTTATCGAACAACATTACTAAATTTGATTTTTCTGCTGGAACTTTTCGAGTTTCGACCCAACTTGTGACGTAACTAGAAAAAGAGAACTAGTAAGTATTCTCAGTTATTGAATAGCCCACAGATGATGCTGACTTGAGTATTTATTATTTATCGAATATCTTCCTTCATCAGGAATCGAACCCGCAACTACCAGATACCACAAAATTTATCCACGTTTGTCATCTATCGTTATTTGTTAGTACCACAATAAAACTTTTTAACAAGCACGATTTAAAAATGTTGGCCTAACACGGGTGGTATATTTGGTTTTCATATTTAGCATGTTAATTTTTTTTTTAAAACATAACATAAACGTTCACGCCGTTTATCCCCGAAGGGGTTGGCAGAGTTACCAATACTCCTGAACTCACATGGCAAGCGCCATCTAGTTTCCAGAGAAGGTACCCACGTTTTGCTTAGACAGTGTACTCACGTAATAGGGGGCAGGCCTATCGCCGTTTTTGTTCGAATACACTGTCACATGACTAAGTACAACTCAGCCATGTGGGTTTCCTCACGATGTTTTCCCTCACCGTTAGCAACCATGATAAATTTTTAAAAACAACATTGTACATTTAATCATTACAATAACTATTTAACATAACAACTAAAGCTACTAACATATCAAATATAACTTACGGGTTCCATCCTAAATCCTGCGGATTAATATATAATATGCCAGCTCTCGACACCGTAGCTGGGGTCGCTGTTTTGAGATTAGAGATTTCGAACATTAATCTCATAGTTGGAGTTAATGCTATTCTCTCATTACTAGCCAAAGTTAGAATTTTATTATCATCCATTACAGTGTTTAAAGATTCAATCCACATAGGGTCAATGTCACCATCAAGAACTATCCATTTAGGATTTTCTCCAACAATATTAGCTTGATCTCGCATTATAACAGAAAAGAGGCCATCTTTCCATTCTCTAGTTGCGGGGTTAATGATACCAAATAATTCGTCATTAGTGACCGCTTTTGGATTAAGATCGTTATACATTGGTTTTTTACGAAGATTTTGATATGTTTTAAAAAGTGTTTTCCAGACTTGTGTCTTGCCAGTTCCTGCATTACCAACTATGAAAATAGAATGTCTGACTTCAAGAAGTTCCTCAAGTTGAACGACTTTGAGAATAAAATTATCTTCTGGTTGCAAAAGCAAATCCATTGCTGCTTGCTTTACAGTTCTTTCAAAATCTAAATCTCTTTTTCTAGGTACTTCCAAAGCTGGAAACAGATCGCCAATTAAGCCCATAAACACGGGCATGTCATCAGTAACAATTTTGGGAATATTAAAATCTCTTAACGCTCTCATTAATACTTCTTCTTCTGGTCTTCCAGGATCACCTCGCTAAAATAATGAAAAAACTTAAATTGAATAAAAATGTAAGACAATAATTGCTTAAGCTTCTGGGAAGTGCGTGTCCCAATTCAGCATGAGCAGACATGGATAAATGCATGAAGATAATTATTTTATTACCTTCAGAGATCCAGCCACAACAAGTACAGATTTAATAGCTCTAAGTCCCCAATCATAATGATCCTGTTTCGACAATAGCTCTTTGCAGAGTGTATAGAGAGTGATGAATTTTCTAGCCAATATCTTAGCTTCTTGGAACCCTTCTGCTACTAACATAATTTCACAAATGAGTTCAAAATCTGGAACAACCATAGCACATGGTCTGAATAGCGCTTTCAAATTTTCCGGTAATTCAGTACGGCCTGCATATCCCGGGTTCATAGTAATAAATATTCCAACTGATGGAACTAATGCAATAATTTCACCCATAAAATTGAAAGTTTCTTTTTTGTCCCTGAAATAAAATATGACTTTTTTAAATTACAAATTCAATTGCAATATTTTAAAAAGTTGCAAAACATTTTGAAATCGTACCTTATAGCGTCCTGTACAGATTTTACCTGCACGGCAACGACAGACAACACCTCGACAGAAATTCTGTTAAATTCATCAAAACATCCCCAAGCGCCTGTTTGAGCAAGTCCTTTGTAAATATTTCCACAAGACTGCAATTTTAAAGTTGTTTAATCAGAGTAAAGGTTATTAGTTTTTTTTTTAATTTTAATGATAGAGTGTTTCTGTCATGGTTATTTGTAATTGCATAGATAAACTCATAACATATTATATCATTTGCCAACTTAAACGTTCACGCCGTATATCCCCGAAAGGGTGGCCGAGCACTTATATTTTTATTATCCCTTTATATTTTTAATATCACCTGGTGTTCAGCGTACCCACGTTTGGCTTGGACAATGCACTCACATAGTAGAGGACACGCCTGTCGCTGGTTTTGTAATACATACGTTTTGTAATAAGTCGTGTGAGTGGGTTTTCTCACGATGTGTCCCCCTACGATTAACAACCATAATAAATTAACCACACACACGGCTTTAGAAAAGGCACATTGGTGTAGGCCCAACTGAGGATTCAAATTCACGCCTCTCTTCATGAAAGGCGGTGGTGCTCCCAAATTGAACTATCGGGAATATGGCATATTACATAATATTATCCTGTTTTTGGTAGTAAGCAATATCGACTTACCTGATAATCCATTTGTTCAGAGCAATTGAAAACATACACCATAATGCCAAGAGCTCTTCCTAAATCTTTTGTTGTTTCTGTCTTCCCAGTACCGGCCGGCCCAGCCGGACCACCGCCCATTATCAGATGTAAAGACTGAAAAAAAGTGTAAGATAAAATAATAAGTTTTAGAACCAAAATCTATGGTTCAATAGTAGACATATATTTGGAAAGAAAATTTATATTTTCAGTGATAAGACCGCCAATTGTACTTTGTCTTTTGTACTGAAATTTTGTAAATTTATGTTTTGTGATGTGCAATAAAGTATTTTCTATTCTATTCTATATTTTACGAGCAAAAGAAATATCTTTATTGTTAATAACTAATAAATATTAAGAATTAGAAGCTATTGATGTTTTATTTATAGACTTTGGTCGTGATGAGAACGGTTTCTCACGAATAGCATATTTGGCATTTTAAACAGGATTATCTAAATAGGATTGCCGGATATGATATTTCTGAAAATATTCTCTAGAAATTTTGAATATCAATGTTGCTGCCAAGTGAATTCATAGGTTTTCGTGTACAAATACGTACTAACAATATAGCAACCATTATAAAACCCAAGGATTGCCAAACTTTCGAAGAAAAAATACTATGGTTGAATGCGTATTGAAAATATTTTAAAAGCGAAATCGGTCAAACAAATAAACATCAGAAGAAAAACACGAAGATATGGGGTGAACATTTACCTAATAAAAAAACGTTTTATGTTTTAAAGGTATCAGAGGCACTCAAATAAAACCCGTGATAGCCGTAGTTTTCACGTATCGCTGGACACTTACGGAAAGCTAATTGCCACGGGTTACAAACACACTATCGCATGATTTAAAATACTTCGTCCAAACAGGTTTTCTGGGGATATTTCTCTCACCTCTTTCAAACTTGGTAACTCGACATCACATACGACTTTAGAAAGCCCAATTCAGGACTAGCATATGAGTCTGTGAATTAACTGAAGTTGCATTATCTAAGTGTTTAGAAGTCTAATATTTTCAATAGTCTACCGTACTATACCTGTGTGAGTGTAATATAACATCGGTCAGTCAAGGGTGTAATAACGAGCCGAGGTGTATTGCCGAGGTATTCATAGCTGTATCTAAACTGGGCATCGCAAATGTTTGCGAAACAATCTAATTCTTTTTCGTCCCATCTGAAATTTAAAATACATATCGAATAAAATGTTTTACTTAAAATATACATAATAACATAACTTAAGACATAAACGTTCACGCCAGAGAGTTCACGCCACGCAGAGGTACAAATACTTCTGAAAATCACGTGACTTTATCACCTGGTGTTCAGAGTACAGAGTAGTATTAAAATATACATTATAGAAAATTACAACATTGATTGTGGTAACCATTAAATGAAGGATGTAAAAATAATAATTAAATGTGAGATATGCATGAAGCTACTAACTAAACAGGAGAGCGTATTCACAAAAATATGGTAAACAAAAATGCAATTTATTACCATGCAATAAAGTTAATTATCTTTTAAAAACTGCCAAGCAGAGAAACGTCCTAGAACGAGAGCCGTGTGAGAGAGAAGTGTGTCCCGCTCGCGCGGTTGCCAGTCGAGATTAAGTTAAAGAAAAACAAATTCAAACTTATTTAAAGGGAATATTTTATAAAAAGCAGGTTATTAACTGTTCCTTTTTTGTATTTTATTTTAATTATTATGGTCGCCTATCGATTTGGAGATAAATAATTGGTTAAGTTTGGCAAAAGGGATATTAATATTTGTCACGGGTATCCCCATCGAAACAAGATAAATGTGGTGTCCACAATTTATCATCTGTTTGAGTGTTTTGGAGCTTTTATCATTTAATTAAGAAAATATAGTGATAAATATGGGTTCATGTTATGGAACAATAAATAAAATAACCTGTATCATCTCGAACTTTACCACATGAATGCATTAAACGATTTGAATTTGAATATAGCTGTGTGGTGTCGGCTTAGTATAGCACTACCCCATTTCTTCCGGTGGGTGTACGTAAGAGGCGACTAACGGTATTGGGGCTTTTAAGGGATTTTTGGGCAATGCGGTTGAGACCCATCCTCAACAACCTTTATTTCACCATCTTTTCCCCACGCAACTTCCAAAAGTGGCTGAGGAAATTTTAATTTTCAAGCACTGGCTACCCATTCTTTTATAATCTATTAATTAAGAATAAATATGTATAAAAAACACGTTGATTTACCAAAAACAATGTATATATGTAAATATAAGTGTTTTTATAATATTTTTTATAATGTATGTATGTAAATATAACTAATAAACAAAGGATAAATAAAGGAAAGAAAAATTTCGACACAGGTAGGGATCGAACCCGCGACCTCGGGTATACGCCCCCGTCGCTCTGCCAATTGAGCTACCGTGTCAAAGGCTGCGAGTGCATCAGGTCCCCACATGAGGTTTTCATGAACAAAAACATTCAAAATATGTAAATACCTATAAGTGTTTTTGTATCCTTTAGAGGAACTCTTATTAAAACACCAACAGATGGTCACCATACATAAAACGAGACACAGTTAGCTAGTTAGCCATCCTTTTTCAGGACACTTAAGGTCGCCAGCGCGCGTTCCTGTTTAAATAATACTTCCATGGAGATATGTAAGAATTGAACGAATATAACAGAAAATAATTAATGAACATGATGAACATATTGACCTTCAACAAAAAAGTGCAGATGATAAGTCCTATAACTAGTTCGGGCAACCTGTGTCTGAGCTGAGACTGCCACTGGAACGCTGATCCAGCTTCTACTTTGCCTTGAATCATTTTGCTAACAACATCTCTAGAATGGACATCGATGGTACAAATAGTCATAATTTTCTGTCGATCTTGTTTGCTCAGTTCACCCAACAACAACGTAATTAAAGTGCTCAGTTGCACAACTTGTTTTTTGTAGTAGTCTTTCAATGCGTTATCGTAACCTTCTTCTAGTCTACCGAAAGCAATGTTAACTTCTGTAGTCCACCAAATTTGAGATCCGCACAGAGATACTTGTGCCATGAAATCGAAGAGCCATTGTTCTCTGGGCTTCTCTTCGTACGTAACGATAGCCTCGCCGAAGTAATGACGGATGGTAGATCGCATTATATTCTGGAGTCTGTTCAGCCATATTTCGACCTGAAATACATATGTATGCGGTAAACGAGTTACTGAAATAGTAGAAGTCATAAATAGTTTATAACAATAGTTACTCACTGGTCCAGTACAATCACAGCTGCCGTGAAAAGGTACGTACTCGCCATCTTTAGCTATCATACCGGAAGCAACTTTTTCAGCTGGATTTTCACTTTCAATGAATTTGAGCTTTGCTATTGAATCAAATAGTTTTGTCAAATGCCTAAACAAATAGATTTTATTAATGTTATTCACAAAACAGTATACATATTCACAGTGTTGACATAAATTTATGGAAGCAAATTTGAAAAAAAATATTAAGGATATGGTATGTTCAATATATTAATTATTCGACCAATTAACATATAAATATATGTATTACTTATGGCTATAAATCCGTTAAAAGGGAAGCTAGATTTTTTTTTGTAAAATAATGAATTGAGGTGATGGGTCACAAAAATCATCGCTAAAAATCGCCCGAAAACCAACGGGTTTGCTATTTTAAGTCGATCGTCGTCGTTATACCACTACTATAGTAACTATAATTTGAGAATATTTTGACGTTTTATATTGCCTTCATACATTTTAACAGCTTGTTAATGATATAATTATAATACATTTAATTTAAATGCTTACCGAATTACTAAGTCAGCCTGATTCCCGTTTGATAAGATATCCAACAAATCAGCTGAAGAAACGAAATAGAATCTCGGAAAAGCAAGCCTCTTGGTTTCTAAGTATTCTGCCAGAGCTTTTTCACAAATAGTCAAATCTTTTTGTAGTAAATCCAACTTCTCTGCCAACCCTTCTCGGTTAGTTGCCTTAACGACATTGGGAGTTTGTGACAACTCTTTGGAAAGGACCTGAGAAAAGAACAAGATGTTAAGAAAGCTTAGGTAATGAGCAATAACTGTCAAGATTTTATAAATATTCACATAAATTGGGTAGTGTTTTACAATTGGGCCTTTGAGTTCAGCACTAATCAAATAAACAGGTGATAAATAAATACACACATATAAATTGCTCACCTTAAAATCTGTGTCAATTCTATCGAATCTCGCAGAATCTTCCGGCAATTGTTTTCTTATGTCCTCGGAGCTCATGAATATGCTTTCCAAGTGTGTCCAAGTTCTTTGTACTTCAAACCAAACCGATATAACCAGGTCGGCTACCGAAAGCTTTTGTTGCCAACCAGACACTTCTTCCAAGAAGAAAGCGATGAATTTAGATGTAATTAGATTTTGCAGTTGAACCTGCAATTCGGTATAAAATTTATCGTCTGCAAATATTATCTTTTGAACCACTTTTGGCACTTACATCACAACTGTATATGATTGTTAAAATTATAAGAGTAGTTTTGTAACTATGGTTATAAGCGGTAAAGAAAAATTTGATGACGTGAATAACATTCACGGTTTGCACCTTATAGTGTCCCTCCTACTACTATTGTTGAAATATTGCCCCTACCGCTTGGGTTCAATATAATCAATATTCAGCGAAATCTAGGTAAACTGTCAATGTATTAATACTATTTCGTGTGTAATAAAGCCTGAATTAAATTCTGAATTAATTTTTATAATCCGGTTTACGTTTAGTTATTTCTCTTAAAACGTTTTTAAACAAACAGATGTAACGGTAATAAATTAGCCTTACTTGATTTTCTTCCAAAGTTTCTATTAACTCCTCAGAAGCTCGCAGTAAAATGCATCCAGTTCTGGGATGTACATCTTGCTCAAATTCCATGGTACTCCACGTATTATCGAGGTCTCTCAGAGTTTTCTCCATCGACATCTCTTTGACTGCTTTATCGACTATGTTCTTCACTTCTTCCTCACATTCATGTAGATTCAAAGCTAGCAAATCTGCTAAAGTTGTGTTCTCATCCATAACGATTCTTACCTGTTCATTTGATATCAGCATAAAAAACAAAGTAATTTTAAAAAAATCTAATACTACATATACGCTATACCATACTACAAAGTTTTATTTACAATATATATTAGCTAGAAATATGCGTTATTATTTACAAAGTACTTACAGGAAATATCTTTCTAAAAATACAGGACTTTATGACCAGGATGTGCTAATTCTATATATTTCTGCGATACCCTATTATCCTAAAAAACGACAGCTAGTCTGTCAAGCAATATATACTATGCTAAATCTATTATACGTCGCATGAATAAAGATAATTGACTAATTTTTAATTTTATAAATTTATTATACACCTACTTGATTGGTTACAATTTATTATACCAAACTACAGTAACACTATTGATATTTTTACAATGATTTACTAAATGAAAAAGTGATTAGTGATATATTATATTTGATACATGAAAAAAGTTACTAAAACGTGCAAAAGATTTGATGCACCACAATACTTTGTACTATAATATTACTTATCATATCAGTTCTGTCCATACTTACAGTGAGCTCAGGTGGTAATGCTGCTAAGCTCTGTGAACCACAACGAAATTGATTGCGTAACAGACAATCATATTTACAAGTTAATTCTGTACAATATAGCCAATAATACAGCGAAAATAATGTTACATGTTTAGGTTAAAATTTGACTTACATGCTAAATGCAATGTGACATGCAAAATTTCAAAAAAACCCTTTTTTACCGAACATTCCATTTATTTGAGTGAAATAATCCAATGCTTCAATGTTGTAAGTTAAAAAATCTTTTAAATATATTTACAAAAAAAGTGTGTTCATGTGAATAAGTAAGATAATATACCTTTGTACTTCGCATAAGCTGGTCCCAATGTCTTTCTCTTATAGCTGGATTTTGAAGCTCCCCGACCGCTCTTAGAGACGTGAGCATATTTTTTACAGTCGCTTCCAATGAAACGTAGGTATCCCAACTGCATGCATAATTATATTTATAGCAAAGAAAGGAAAATAAAAGAGTCAGAATCTTACAGTTTATTGAAATCATTAACCAACCTTCTCATTTCCTTGTCCAGAAGTCGTATTTCTTTCGCAAACTTCTTGCATTCAATATCCATGTTTTCGACATCAATCTTACGCCAAGGTGTGGTTTTCCAATCGTCAATACTGGTTCTAACTATACTGACGTAGTCCCAAAGTTGCTAAAAAGGTATTAAGTGGTTCCTTAATAATCTTCGAAGGTAATTAAGGAACCATCATTCTCAGCCTTATTTAGTAGTAGTAGTTAGTATAGGTTCAAATCCAGAACCAGGCAGGATTTGGTCTTTTCTTAAACATTGTGTGCGGTTCGTTTATAAAAATTAAACAAATATAAATAAAGGTTAAACAAATATTGGAGCACTTAATTGTAATATGGTTGGGTAGTCTAGTCACCTTTTTGCCAAAATTTCCTATTTTATTCGTAGGAAAATATATTTTCCAACCTCTTTCGGCGGCATTAATGCCTGGCCTGGTGATTAAATTAAATAGCCTGAAAATTTATTTTGACAGATAAGTTACAATACCTTAAGCATCCTTAGTTCCTTTCTACATTGCTTCAACAGTTTAAACTCGGGAATGTTAACTTCGAACAAAGATCCAGACTCTTGAATTGCTCTCATATCTTCCTCCAGTTGTTTTAATTCGTCGTCAACACGAGACATCAGTGCATAAGGATCATCGCACTCGTATTTGAAAAACTAAAAAAGGCGTTTTTATTTATTATTAAAAATTAAGTTGATTTTATGATCTCTATCAATATCATAAACTCCCTCTATATTACATCTTCATCCCACTCAAGTTCGAAAAGTGGTTGAGGAATATCCAATTCTAAAGCTCCGGCTACCCTTTCATGGAATTAATATCTTAAGGTCAATTTTACACTATAACTTACGTCATATCGTTTGAAAACTTCTCTGTAGTAAATAATGTGCAGGTCAAAAGCTGCCACTTTCTTTCTTATGCTTGAGACTTCAACTGCTTGCAGTGGTGCTACTTGTTGTTTTACAGTTATTGCAAGTTTTTTTGTCGCTTGCCACTGCTCTGGTAATTCCTGGTGAAATAATAATTTACACATAAAAACCGTATTACTAAGAGGTGCTGAATGATAATAATGTCAGAAGAGGATTATAGCGGTCGTTACACTAAGGTTAAATATATATTCAATTAAAAAAAGGCAGGGTCTTAAGTGAGAAGAAAAAAAAACACGTATAACATATTGATCTATATAATTGAAGCTCAAGAGGTTTCCCAGGATCGCACAAAATGGCGGTCGATATTCTCTGCCTAACCCAATGGGAACTATTAACAGTAGTATATGTATGACGAATATAAAAATTAAAACTATCATAATATATGTTGTAAACTAATACCTGCAAAAGAACATTAACTTCTTCTGGTATATCCATATCGTAAAACTTTAGGAGCTCAATAGTTTCTGTCAAAGGATGGAACATATCATCTGTAGTCAACGCTCTCTCTTTTACATTCATTAAATAGCCCATGACATTCACCAGAGCAGCATAATCTCCCTCAGTTACCGGTTGCATAAGACCTGATAAAATTAAATGTTTAGTTTTGAACTTCCGATATTCTTTATTTTACTTTTTTATTCATTGTATATGATTTACCCTCATCGGCTTTTCTGATGAAGTTTCCTAAATCGCCGAGACTTGAAGTTACATTGTTTACCAAATGCTCCTTATACATATTGCTCCATTTTTTTACAGTATTAAGAAGTGCTTGTCTGAATGGCCTTAAATCCACCTAAAACAACGATTTTAATTCAAATGTATTGTAGGAATAGCTTACTTCAATAAACAAGGTTACTAAGATTAAAAGTCTCAATTTAATTATACCGAAATATCATATAAAAGTTTAAAAAACTGACCTGAAACCAGCAATTAAATATTTTATAACCTGCCATTTCTTCAATTTCTAAGTAAAGATTCTCGTAGGTATCAATTTGCTCTCTAAATGCTTCCATTTTTGGTGGGCAAGGTGTTGGCCCTAGTCCTAAATTGTCTTTGTCTTCTATGCCAATTTTATCAATTTCATCTGGGTTCAGTATTCGTCCATAGGTAAGAAACATGTCCATGAAAACTTCCCTCTCTTCAAGCCACAAATACGAATAGTTTTCAAATGTTTTACAAAAATCATTTGCTTCCTCCGTAACCTAAAAGATATTGGGTTTATATTATATTTTATTTTTGCATTTGTGACCTAAAATTTAAAATATTTCTTTTTATGTGCAATAAAGTGTTTTGTATTCTGTTCTAATATTACAATAGAAAGATGATGTATAACCAAGATAGCTCAGGGGTTAAAACATGCCCTTATTATGCAGAGAGGCGACGTCTAGGTTCGATCCCCGAGACAGACCTACACCAGTGTGTCTTTTCTATAGTCATATGTTTGATTATTTTATCTTGGTTGTTAACGGTGAGGGAAAACATTATGAGGAAACCCACATGACTAGTCATGTGACAGTGGATTAGTACAAAATAGCGATAGGCCTGCCCCCTATAACGTGAGTACACTATCCAATCCAAACGAAACGTGGGTACTCTGAACACCAGGTGAGAATTTCACACAATGTTCAGAAATATTAGTACTACTGCCAACCCCTTCGGAGATATAAGGGGAGGACGTTTGAGTTGAGTTCGAGTTAAGATGGTATGTTAAAAGACAATAGCTGTAAGTAAATAATTAAACTACCTGATCGATGGCTGTCAAAATTTCATCCTTCATTTCAATAATGTCAGGGTGTGTTGCTATTTCATTTTCATATGTCTCTTGCTTTCTAGTATCAATTCTATTAATAAGTGTAGATATTTTCAAAATATCGTCGATAAGACTTTTTACCAAGGCAAGAAATCCTAACTCATTTGTAGGATCAAGACTCGGTTCAAATACCATATCTGGCTCCATTAGTTTCATTTGTAATTCAAAAACTGGAGATAATTCGTTCTTTGGATCCATATGCTCACAAATATACGCCAAGCTGAAACCAAAAACATAGATGCCTCATCATTGATAATTACAAACCTCAAGACACTAAGGACCATTTACATAATTGAACAACAACAAACCTGCAAGCAATACATTTAAATAGAGCTTGTTGAAACATATCATCAATGAAACAAACATAGTTCATCCAAATATCACTATCCTGGTTATTTTGCATATTAAAAAGTTCCATATTTTCTCTTAATAGTTCTTGAATACGAGCTGCCGCATTCTCTATTTCTGTATACCGTTTCTTCTTTCGATCGGCTCTGTCGTGAAGACTCAATAGCGTATCCTTGAATAAACATTCAATTAGTAAGTTTTTTTTTTATTTTTTTACTACATATAACTATAAATAATGAATTAACGTACTTTCTTATTGTCTTTTCTTTCAAACAGTGGCTGATGAGACCATACCAGAAGAATGGATTTAATTTCTCTCAAATTCCCTTGAATTCTTGACATGCGTTGGTATAAGTTACCAACTAATGTATGGAGTTCTTGTAAGTAATTCCACAAATCTTGAAAAGATAATAACATTAGGTATTTGTATGTTTGTTAGCCAACTATAAAAGTACAGATATAAAATATTATTAGTATAAGCAGTGTTTTAATTATTATATTATATATACTTGTGAATTGAAATTTAAATTGACATTCTGCATGCGCGATATGATACTTATAAACAATTAGGGATCTAGGATATATATATGTCGCAGCCAACTGGATAAATCAGCCAGCTGACAAAGCAGCTAGCCGCTTAATTAAACGCCGGCTCCTAGTAAAGGGCTAAACTTCAGTAAGCCATTTAGTTGAACACAACGTCCAACCACTTGGCTGAACGTTATATCGCCGTCTGGTTATTTAGGGTGACTATGAGATTTTATGCGGCATGAAAATAAAACCAAGTAACTTAAAATAATAACTTGTATTAAATTAAAAAAATAATGCAAAGAGTGTGCTACAAAATTATGGGTAGGTATTTAAATAGGCATCTAAAAATAAATACGCATCATACTTTAAAAAAAACTCGGGTACTTATTATGGCAGCAATACTTTAATTTATTTATTTAATACAATGTTAACAATTAAATGGCACAAAGCTTTGGCACACTAACTCGCAATCGCAATACATGTAACTTCAGTATTATCATTTAAGCTTTCAGTTTCATTCTGTATGATTTTCAAACTAAATGGCTCTGATTCAGAATATAGGCCAGGATTTGTTTCAACTTGAATGACAACAGATACATGTGTATTAATAGGCTAGGCCCTAGGTAAAATACGTATCATGGGATTTAATGCTCTTCATTCCCAACCACCATAACATCATACTTGTGCGTCCAATAATATTACATTGTTTGATTATAATTTATGGTCACCTTAGCATTTTGTATATAATTTATAACCTCCAAAACTTTCCAAATAGTCGCCAAAACTGCTATCATCTGCTAGGGCTGGTGTATTTATTGTAATTTCCATGATTGAACACTTTTAAACAGTTATTCTATTAATTTTAACAGAAAAATAATGTAAAATGAAACTTGAAAAAATAAATTACTAAATTCAAATCACCCGCCTGACTTAACGTCAGCCCAAATCAACGGGCTGGCTATTCAATCAGCCGGGTGATTGGACGTTTAGTGACGACAATTCATTTTACAAGCGGGCTAGCCTTTTAACTAGGAGCCGGCGTTTAATTAAGCGGCTAGCTGTTTAATGAGCTGGCTGATTTAACCAGTTGGCTGCGACATATATATTGATGGGCGATGTGGCCGGAGAACTTTCACCAACAATTCTTTATTTCATAATCTCTGCCCCACTTAACTTCCGAAAGCTGAGGAATATCTTATTCTGAAGTTCTATAAACCCCTTTTACAGATTTATAGCCGTAAGTATAACTTAAGCTTAAGTAATTTGTTTTGAATTGTACATATACTGTAATGGTTTGCTTATATAGTGCGTCCCGAGACGATGGAAACGCGGTCTGTAGGTGTCGATCAAAACGAGATAGTACCACAGTAATTAAACTCTGAACACCGGTTAACGTGCAAGCGACTAGTGTTCAAATCCCGGGTCGGGCCTGCACCAATTTGTCTTTTCTAAAGACATATGTGTGGTTAATTTATCATGGTTGTTAACGGTGAGGGAAAACATCGTGAGGAAACCCACTTGACTGAGTTGTACTTAGTCATGTGACAGTGTATTCGTACAAAACGGCCTGCCCCCTATCACGTGAGTACACTGTCCATGCAAAACGTGGGTACTCTGAACACCAGGTGACAAAGTCTCGTGATGTTCAGAAGTATTAGTGCCTCTGCCAACCCCTTCGGGGATATTCGGCGTGAACGTTTATATTATGATATGTTTTAACTCTGAAAGGAGCAGGCATCGAGGCTAACTAGATGATCACTCGCCACGGTTAATAAGGTGCAATTAGACATACAAGGTTCGTTCAAGCCCTCGCCGCCTGCTGGGGTATAGAAACACATTCGGCTGTATTGACTAGCTTTGCATAATGCACTATTATGAGTCAGAGGTTTGAAAATATATTAAATTCCAAGGTATCTTATAAACTCCCCATTGAGTGGTCTCCGCATTCATCGAGTTACGATACGTCTTCAGTGGACCTTTTTGTGAGACCCACCAAGATCTCAATAAACGGCTTAAGTTCAACCATTGTATGAATATTGTGCCGTATAATAATTTCTTTATTAAAAATAAAATATTTTACCGTTCGAGTTCCAGTTTAGCTTATTTTGTGCCATTTCAATTCTTAGATCAATAGCCTTGATTTCATCTTCAACCAAATCAAATTCCTCTTTTTGGCTGTTCTTCCTGATTTCATTATACCAATCTATAGTAATGCCCAAATTAATACGGTATTGTCGAAATGTTTCATATTTATCAAACAATTCTATGCTCTCTTTTGGTAATTTGTCCGCTATGTCAGGGTTACATCTCAACAGACGAACTTCTTTCATTATATCAACAAGCTACAAATATAGCAAAAGTTTATAGGTATCATAAACTTAAAGTATAAGAAAAAAAAATATTTTGCGGGAAAGATACGTACAACTGGACTAAAATTTAATACCAAATCAGTTCCTTGGCGTGTTAGTATAACAAGATTTGTTTTTTCTTGAATTTGTTTAGGTATACCGACTACCCAATTATTGAAAAACTTCTGTTTAAATTCCTCAATGTCATTCAATAATTTTTCATACCTTTCAAAGATTTTTGCCGCAATATCCGACTCTTTGATCCTATGGAAAGATAACATATTTATATCAAAGCTCTAAAAGTGTAAACGTAAAGTTTTTAACTATTTCAACAGTGAAAATAATATGAAAATGTGGCATTAGGTAAACCGCTATAATGTTCCTTCGGTACAATTATAAATATACTTGTGCACAGCTTCGAACTTTCTACACTGTGTTGTGCCTTTAGATGAAAATGTATTTAAAACTTCTCACAAATGAAAACAGAGCGGATTTTAAGAGAAGAATTAAGCTGAGTAATCAGCTTTCGCAATTTGCCCCACCCAATAGACTTACGGGTGCGGCAAACTGCGAAAGCTAGCTACAGGCTTGGTGATCCTGGCGGCTAGCGTAGTCATGAAGAGGAGACCACCAGCGACGGGAGTCATGTAGGAATCAATATCCATGTGACCATATTTCTCAAAACGGTGAACTTGATCTTTGAACAATCCCTGCAAAAACATTAACTAATGGTAATACATTTTCATTTTAAAACTTGACTTACCAGTTCAATTTCAACTTACTTCGCAAGAATCGAGTTCTTTTTCGAGCATATCAAGTATTTGACAATAATTAGATGTAAAATCTTTGTTTATTATTGGGCGTTCTAACACGGAACCAATAATATCAACGAGCTGAAAGTTTTAATTGGTGTTTAGTGGTTAAAATATTTTTTTAATGTTGTCATACCGCATAAGTAAATACCTTAAATATAGCTTCCAACGTAGTAGCATTGTCGAAAGCTTCAACTAAAACAGTAGATAGTTTTAAATCTAAATCCACAATTTTATTTTGGAACTCTTTGAAATCTTCATCAAATTTATCATCATCTGGTTCTAATACGTCATAAGATTTGGAAGCAAACCCATGGAAATATGTATCAAATTCTAATGATATTTCCCTGATTTCTCCGCTGAGTACTCTGCCTTTGATACCACCGATTTCTATTTTTTCTAGTTTGTGAAATTCCAAAACCGTTTTAAAAAACCATTGAATAGTATTCATCCGCTCCAGAAACTTATTCATTCTTTCAAACACAACATTCGGATGAAAAGTCCACGGAATGAGTATACTTCCTTCAAAATATTTATGAAGATTTTCCTTAAAATAATCAAAAGTTCCTCGGAATTCCTTCAATATGTTAATTGTGACCTGAATTCTTTGAGTTGCTTCATCTATATCTCCGTGGAAGAGCGTACTAGGATCCAAGCATTTTTTAGCCTTAAACAGAGAATGTGTATCAAATGAAACTGTAAAATCGTACAAGTTCTTGAATATTACAAGATAGATTTTGTTGTTACCTGATAAATCAAAAGATTACAAATTTGTTTTAGTAATACCATGAGTTTAGCTGAGCTACAATAATACTTGCAATCCTTCCAGATCATACAAATAACGTGAAAAAGTGGTCTAAAAAGCGGTTGACACTCGGTGAAATCGGTGTCTTCCAGGGCTTGAAAATGTTTTACAAGCGCTTTTAAATACAGATCAATATCTTGAGCTTCGGCCAAAGCTATAAAATATTTTAAATATTAATAAATGAAATGAGAAATACAAATCACATGTATAATATTGTGTGACAAATTACCTGATACGATATTTTTGAACAATTTACAGAAACAGGGATAGTAAGCTGAGTTCGTCTTTTCTAGGATCACTGCCATCGATCGTACTCTTTCACTACGAAGTTGGTCATAAATATAATTCAAATTACTGAGCCTGGATTTCCAAAAAGATATTTCTATAAAAAAAACATTTAATATAAAAAATTACATACAGATTTTAATATAATAATAATTCGACAACATAATAACGTACCAACGGAAGGTAACGGATTCTGGCCGTTATCAAAAGCGTGTCCGGTCTCTTCTGTCATAACGTCATTAATTTGTTGTGCCCATTTTATAACTACTCCCTCAATGGCACTTTTCAGGTAAAGATCAACTTCTTCTCCTCTTAGAACTCCTTTTTCAGCTTCAAAAACTAATTCGACACCAACAGGCATTGGCAAAACTGTTTGCCCATTAACTTTACCTTTTACCTGAATATAACATGAATCATATAAAAACTTTATATGTTACAAAGCCATTGTAATATAACAGTAAACTTACCTCATAGACTGTACTTTTGAGACTATGAATTTGTTTCAGTATATCTTGAGAAACCATAAGTGGCCATCCTTCGTGGTTCAAAGGATTCGACAGCAATGGGACAAATATTTCATCTACTAAAGCGGCTAGTTGATCAATAAGCCTCGGTGCCAGGTCACCTTTGAGATACAATTTTATTTAATTAATATTTTTTCCATTTTATTTTTGTTGTTCTTAATTTGTTACAACATTAATACAAACATACACACATACATATACTCACGGCTATAAATCCCAAGAAGGTTGCACCTATTCAGTCTCTTGGAATTTTGGTGGAAAAAAGATAAATGATGTTGGTGATGTGTCTCCAACTGCATCGCCCAAAATTCATTTCAAAATCCCCAATACAGATAGTTGCTTCTTACGCACATCCAGAAGAAGTAATAATATAACAATATTGTTTCGAGACGTCCGCCGGCCTTCGACTAAATATATTGTTTTGGTTTCACTGCAGCTTAATACCGCAATACGAGTATCAGCCATGTGTGAACAGTATCTTTCTACACCATAACCACTATTCTTCGTTGTAAAATCTTTGATCCCGTCTTTTTTTCTCGCTCCGATGCGCTTAATGCTCGGGCCGCCGGGTAGAAAATCCCTCTGCCGAGACCGTGAAATCTATCAACGCAAAAAAACTTAGATTTAGTCTTACTCACCAAAAATAAGCATATCAGCGCAATCTTCTTTGGGCACGACATCGGGTTTCTTTTTTACAAAATAAACAGCTTTATTCTTCAAATAACACGGAAACGATGTGACTGGAACTAGTTGTGCAGTGTGAGTGAGAACTATAACTAATAATATAGGGAGGGGATTATCTACGAAATCTTTTAGTATGGCCTTGTTTTCCTCTAAACCTAGAGCACGAGTCCATTTTTCAGGTTTAAGTTTTAAAGATTTGACTGCGTAAGAACCGATGAATTCGTATCGAGGGTCTTGATTCGAAGAGGAAGAAGATGGTTGACTCATTTTGAGGCAGCATTTGTTTCTTCCTTCACGACCGGCTTACTTGGCAGTCGGTGGATTATTGAGGGTGCTCTGGGAAGGCATACAAATGGCAAGTCACGCAGGTCCCGCAAGCTATTAGTGCGATGTCTCCTTTGTAACGAGCGGGGCGAAAGTCACAGAGACTAATATTCACGTACCATCAGCAAAATAAATATTCAGTGAATTTATTGAAAAAATGGTAAGGAACGCTGCGCTGTGAATACGTACGGTATGTAATGACTATGTTAAGTAGCAACCTTTCTCCGCAATTAACGGATAAAACAATAACTCATCATTATAATTATTCAAATCTACGTCCAGTGAAGGTGTAAATCATCTTTTCAACAGACTTTAAAAAAAGATCAAATCGATGTTATGTTTTTTATGTATGTTGCGCGTTTACTCCGTTAAAAGTCAATCGATTTCTAAAATTGTTTTTCTGTTTTGTTGGTTATGCTTTTGGCTAAAACTATGTTTAAAAACAAAGAAAATCATACGTCAACGACGCGATTATCGACTTTTTTTATGAATAATTGGACATACATACATACATATACTCACGGCTATATTTCCCTAGAAGGGGTAGCCAAAGCTAAGGAATTATAAATTCCTCAGCCACTTTTGGAAGTTGAGCGGGGAAAAGATGGTAAAAATAAAGGTTTTTGGTGATGGGTCTCCCAAACCATATTCCATCAATATTATTAATTAATTCTTTCTACCCACGGGTGTCGTAAGGGCGACTAAGGGTATTGGGGCTTTTTATTGGATTATTGGGCCATGTAGTTGTAGAACCATCACCACCCATCTTTCATTTTACTATCTTTTACCCGTTCATCTTGCAAAAGTAGCTGTACCATTGTAAATTCTCTTTTTTCCGAATTTGAGATTTATAACGGTGAGTATGTGTGTATTTATTGTTCTATCTCAGCCAGTTCTGTTTAAAACTAAAACTTTATGAAGACTCTGCTCAAACAGACTTCTAACCAAACAAATATCAAATCGAAATAGAGAAGTTTTCTTTTCAAAATTTACTACAAGAATGTTATTTATTGTTCGTACAGTACATTCTCGTCACGCGGTGCCAGGCGGTTCCTTCGCCGCCAAGATGACACTCGCGCACCAAATAGGTCGAATGTCACAGAAGCGTAGCGTGAGCAATTTCATACAACAACCTACGGCTTATTGCCTGCTGCCTTGCGAATTTACAACATTATTTATGTCTTTTACTTTTTTTTTGGTTTGATCACGATTTCATTATAACTATTGTTTAGTAAGTTTCGTTATTCTTTTGTTCGAATTATTGTAGGGCTTTTTCGCTGTCCCTATTTTTGGAATAATTATAAATTTAATGTTTTAATCTTTTTCACAGTAAATACTTTTGTATAATAATAATACTTCGGTTTACTCTCTTAAAACCTTAAGCCTTTGACGGTGTTAATTTTTTTTAGGCGATGTGGCTGCTGACTTAACACCAACCGTCCTTTAATTTAAATATATTCCCGATGCAATCTCCAAACAGAAGCTACGGATTCTATTACCATAGCTCTGGGATCCCATTTTTGGTTTTTCCACCTTGTGTATATAAACGGGATATGCTCGGCTGTTACACCGTGCTGTTCACCCAGTGTAACTGTGGAGCATTTTTTTTCTCCGCCGTTACACCAACATCTTTTTGACATGAATTGAACAGTTCTACAGATATATGATCATAGACGAAACATATCGTGGACCCAATACCGTATTTGGATTTGCGAAATTTTCGCGTGTTCAAAATCATCAAGAGGTAAAAACACTTAAATTCTTTTTGCAAAATGTTGCTAATTTTAGACCAAATTCTTATTACTCGGCAAGTACTAGGAGTTCATAGGTTCATTAGAAATATCCATAACGCAGGATTGATTTTGTATGCAAATTAGTATGCATATCTCAGATTTTCAATATTCATTGGACTGTCACCATACAAAACATGTATTCCAAGGACTACAAATTAAACATTATAGTCGGCTTAGAATAACACTACCCCATATCTACCCGTGGGTGAACGTAAGAGGCGACTAAGGGTATAGGGGCTTTTTAAGTGATTTTTGGGCGATATGGTTGAAGACCGATTACCAAAAACATTTACTTATTATTACCATCTTTTCACCAATCAACTTCCAAAAGTGGCTGAGGAATTTCTCATTCCAAAGCTCTGGCTACCCCGTTAAGGGATTTATAGCCGTGAGTATATGTATGTATGTATGTATGTAAGTAGTTTTTCATTATAGGTATATATTTATTTACAAACTGGGTGTAACATATATGACAACACCAACATCTACTTATATAAAAGGTCAAACTGACTGACTGCATCAGAATCAATGCACAGACGAAGCTACTATACTTACAAACTCAAAATTTAGAAAGTGAAAAAATTGCGAGGATAATATTAAAATCACCTTTTTTCTCATCGCTTGACAGACACCCTCAACGGGTCAGCTAAATATTTCAGTTTGACGACATCCTTCAAGTGATAGTACGAAGTCTGTCGGGTCAGTGATACAATGATTAAAATCGAGTAACTAACTCTGATTTATGATCATGATTATCATCTAAAGGCTCCTGGCCATTGTGTCATTTTTGGTCACCATCACTTGAACGGCGAAGGAGGAACAGGAGTTCGAACGGAATTCAAATGTCAGGGTTAAACTGTGCGCTACGATACGCTTCGCTCCATTTAATCATTTTTATTTTTCTTATGTTGCTAAATTGAAAATAAAAATACGTAAACGTTCACGCCGAAGGGGTTGGCAGAGGTATAATGGCATTCATTTATTTGTAACAATTTTCTCTATATGTATGATCGCGGTCCACTTTTGGGCGTTGAATTTGTATGAAGTGCGGTATCTTTGGTATATATAATCTAAGCCACAGTCCAATGAATATTTAAAATCGGAGATATGCATACTAAATTTTATACTAAATCAATCCTGCGTTAGGGATATTTTTAATGTATCTATGAGCCTCTAGTACTTGCCGAGTAAACAAAATTCTTATTGTTTAATATTAGCAACATTTTGCAAAAATAATTTAAGTGTTTTTACCTCTTAACGATTTTAAACATACAAAAATTTCGCAAGTCCCAATACGGTATTGGGTCCACGATATGTTTCTTCTATGACCATACTCGTATATCTGTAGAGCTGTTAAATCCATGTCAAAAAGACGTTGGTGTAACTGCGAAGAAAAAAAATGCTCCTCAGTTACACTGGGTGAACAGCGCGGTGTAACAGCGGAGCATACCCCATATAAACTAGTGTAAACAGCAGTATTGTTTTCTATTTATCACTATAAGTATACTTTCAACCGAAATTGAATTCATACTCACGCCGTCCAAACACCGACATAAAGTGGATTTTAATTTAATGCGTTCTATTACATTTATTGATAGTCGGTGTTAACAAACCTCAAATATTAAAATTATTAAAACATTTTGGGTTGTAACAGGCTACGCAAGTATCCGTTAATACTTATTTAGATGCCACAAGTATATCTTATGCTTCCATCTAACGTAGGCAGCGTTAATGATGATGATGATGATGATCCATCCGACCGATTTCGGTCATGGCGACCACTTAAAACAAAACTCCTAATCGGCTCTTCTTCCATGAGCCCGAAGATGGCTTATGTATCCTATCTTAGCGGTAAATACTCGGGCACATTGTGGGCACGTGAGCATTCCGCTGTCATAATTGTATTGAATGGCAGAGGGCTGTCGGGCTTTCAGTTCATCGCGCTTAGAGTCGAGGTCTGCTTTACGCTGCTCCTCGAAATCACTAACTCGCCTCTGTATAAGCCTGCGCCATTCGGGACGTTGTGCTGCCAATACTTCCCAATTAGAGGGCTCTATGTTGCATCTCTTCATGTGTCGCTTCTGAACATCTTTGTATCGAAGGAGTTGACCGCCATGCTTTCGCTTGCCCTCCTCGAGTTCAGAATAGAAGATGCGCTTCGCCACTCTATCCTCCGACATACGTGATACGTGTCCGCACCACCGAAGCTGCCGACGCATCAAATACGCCTCAATGCCACCAACATTGGCTCGTCGTAGAACTTCGGTATTTCGTACTCGATCCGACCATTTGATTTTTAAGACCTTACGCAAGCACTTGAGGTGGAATCGATCTAAAGTACGAATGTGGCGACGGTACACGCACCACGCCTCGGAAGCGTACAAAAGGTTAATATACACATGCCGAAAGAGATAATAATCGAAAAAGAATTTCATTGTCTATGAGATGCAAAAGTCAGGACTACACATTCGATCTAATATGCTTTAAATATCTCAAAAGCAGTAGTGTTTGAAATGGGAAGTATAAATGGCCATTTATCATCGACTGACTGTAGTTATTTTTTATGTTGACCTAACTTACTCATTATATTACAGCATCAGATGTATTATAAGCATTAACTGTCGTTCACCTTCCAGCTACGTCTAGCAACTCTAAAAGGACGCGATATCTCAGTGGGTAGAACCCCGCTTATCGTGCAGACAATGAGGGTTCAAATTCCGAGTCTACACTAATTTTTCTTTTCATCATATGTGTGGTTAATGTATCAGGGTAGTTAATGGTGAGGAAAAACATCGTTCGGAAACCGACATGGCTGAGTTTTACTTAGTCCTGCGACAGGGTATTCGTACAAAACGGCGATAGGCCTTCCCCCTATCACGTGAGTACACTGTGCAAGCAAACCGTGGGTACTCTTAACGCCAGGTGACAATGTCACGTGATGTTCAGAAGTATTAGTACCTCTGCCAACCCCTTCGGGGTTATACGGCGTGAACGTTTGAGTTGAGTCGAGTTGATGGTGAATTTTTTTTCTTACGTAGCGGTTCGATTCCCGGCTACACCAGTATTTATTAAAAATGACATAATTATGATTCAAATGTTTTAAAATTAAAATTAAGTAAACTACGATTAAAACAACTATTAATTTGTGGATATTTAATGGCGTGTTATTACATGTTTTTTTGTAAACGTCGGGCTTTAAAAACCATTTAATAACAAGCGATTAAATATCCGAAATTCAATAGTTGTTTTAATTGTTAATAACCCGTGGGGTGTCGTAAAATACGACTAAGGGTGTGGGGCCTTTTAAAGTGGTTTTTAAGCACTTTAAATCTACCATCTTGTCCCCAAATATAGCTGAGGTGAGGAGTTTCTAGCTCTGAAGCTCTGGCTACCCCTTTTTGGGATTTATTGGGACATATAGTGAGTATATGTTTGTATGTATGTTATTTGCGATGGTGGTAAAAACTAGTGAAGCAGTGAACCTTTCGCAACTCGGGAAAACCAGGTTGATGTAAAATACACAAAGGATATTTTAGTCGGAACAAATTAGGTTAATAAACAAAAGCGAAACTATCGAGATTCTCATCTAGCAAAAACGAGTAAAATTGGCAAATTTAGTTAAGAAAAAAATACAGAAGGTTAAATGTCAAAAAAAGGTATTTTCGCGAATTTCTTCGAAACAGCAATTTTGTAGTAAAATTGACCTCAAACTAAATTGTAGGTATTATTTTTGAGAAAAGCTACCTCTGATGGGCCCAATCCACAATAATTGATAAACGTGATGTAAATAAAGAAATGTGTAGAAAATTTAGTTCTCCTACTCGTAATCTTCAATTACTTTTTGTTCTTCTTTTTTATCTTGACTAAACTGTATCTTGTTCACGCCGTATATTGTCGAAGGGGTGGATTTATCTTGAGTGCAAGTCACTTGCGTCAGAAGAAATGAATTGCATGTTTGTTCGTCAGTATTAAATGAATACTATGCTGTTGATTCAAAACACGGCCTTGAAAATTCGTACATGCAAGGGAACAAAACAGTCCAACTTTTTGCACTCGTATTTAGCACTTCATAATTATTTACAGTTGCCTAAAAAATAGTTTTAGCAGTTTTTGCGGGCAGGTGGAAGTAAAGTCTGGATTGGTCCCAATTCCATCGGGGTAGGCAGACTATCAATCGCAACTTTGTACGATCCTCGTAAATCTCGCGAGCTTCGTTAACATCTATCAATATTTTCATTATTTTAAAAAAGTTAATGCCAACTTATGCAATAAAACATACATAAACATAAACTTCACGCCGTTTATACCCGAAGGAGTTGGCAGAGGTACCAATATTTCTGAACATCACGTGACAGCGCCACCTAGTAGTGTCCAAAGTAGGTACCCACGTTTAGCTTGGACAGTGTACTTACGTGATAGGGAGCCAGTCTATCGCCGTTTTGTACGAATACACTGTCACATGGCTAAGTACAACTCGGCCATGTAGGTTTCCTCACGATGTTTTCCCTCGCCGTTAATAACATACATACATACATACATATTCTCACGCCGTTAGTTCCCATTGGGGTAGGCAGATACTATCGATCGCCACTTAGTACGATCCTGGCAAAACTCTTAAGCTTCATTCACATCCATCAATCTTTTCATACATGCTCTTTTATTCTTCGTACTTCGGACACCTGCCTTTTTAGCACATTTTCTATTTGATCCAAATGTGTCCTCCGAAGTCGTCCTCTACTAACATTACCTTCCACATTGGCTCTATAGATCTCTTTCACCAATTTACTGTCATCCATCCTGTCTATATGCCCAAACCATCTCAACATTCCTTTTTCTATCTTTCTTACAATATCATCTTTTACACCACACCTTTCCCTAATCACTTCATTCCTCACATGATCACATAATCTAACATTACAAATTTTTCTGGGGGACCTCATCTCCACAGCATTCACTCTGCTTTCATGCTTCTTCTGCCACACCCAGCATTCACTGCCATACATAAGCGTAGGAACAAGAACGGCATCATGTACAGCCATTCGGGCCTTTTCGGACACCGATTGACTAGACATGAGACTATCCAGTGCTCCATTTACCGCATTACCCTTTTTTACTCTTCTTTCAATGTCTTCATCACACTTTCCATCTCTAGTAAACAAACTTCCCAATTATACGAACTCTTTCACTTGTTCCACTTTCTTACCATTGATCTCTATCACGCATTCAGTCATATTCTCCTCTCTCTCAAAAACCATGGTTTTGGTTTTATCTACATTCACTCTCATTCCTTTTCTTTCAAACGACGCACATGCAATATTCATCATCGTTTGCAACTCTTCAACCGACGCACGATGCAAGTAACACTTGATAATCAGCCATTCTCAGTCCATAATCACTTTCACGCAACTCTATCAGACAGTCATCCATGAACAAATTGAAGAGCCACGGAGAAGCTACCAGCTAGAGATGCCGAACCAGTCTGTGTTTTCCCCGTTTATTCTAAAACACATGCACTAGAATCCTCATAGAGTGATACCAATGCACGTATAAGTTGGCTCCCCAATCCGAACTTGGATAACACCTCCCACAGATACTCCCTTACCACCCTATCATATGCCTTCTCTAATTCTTAAAGCAATACACCTTTCGGTTCTTGGCTAAGAACTTTTCAGTGATGCTCCTTAAAGAGAAGATTTGATCCATACATCCCATTCCCTTTCTAAATCCTGCTTGCATATCCCAAATTTTGTCATCTGTTTCAGTCATCACTCTTTCAATCAATACCTTTGCATACAGTTTACCGACAACACTGAGTAGGCTGATTCCGCGGTAGCTTTTAGCTTCCTGGTGTGACCCTTTTCCTATATATAAGGGCACAATTACTGCCCTGCACCAATCTCGTGGTACTTTACCACTCGACCAACACTTTTGAAAAAGGAAGTACAGCCAGGAAGCCACCAACCCTTTACCAGCCCTCAGCATTTCGATACTTATCCTGTCATACCCTGCCGTTTTCCCTACTTCCATACTTTTCAATGCTTTCATTACTTCTTCCATACTAATCTCACTGTCACTACTGGCACCCATTGCCTCATTCCAGTCAACATTGCTGCCAATTGGCGAAGAAATAGGTGAATCCTCTTTTTCAAACAGTCCCTCAAAATAGTTCTTTCATACTCGTCTTATGCTACTTTCATCCGTCGCCAATTCACCCTGTTCATCTCTCACTACATTCACTCTAATGTTTTGGGAAACTCCCTTTTCTTTCCGTATATATTTCCAGAATAACTTGGTTATTCCGGAAATTATCAGAAAGTTTCCTCTCACAGCACTCTTGCAAATCACGCTTTTTCTTTTCAATTTTCTTCTTTACATCATTCTTTACTCTCTTATACATATCTTCACTTTTCAGCACTACATCATCAGTTACACTCGTATCCATTCGTTTACTAGCTCTGATCGCTAGTAAATTCAACCAAGCTTTCTTCTTATCTCCAACTGCTTCTTTCATATCTTTGTGCCACCAACTTGTTGGTGGTCTATTTGTCCTCTTACTCAATCCACACACTTCCGTCGCACATTCAACCATTGACGATTTGAGCATATCCCATGCTTCTTCTATATCCAATTCATCCTTCATCTCCACGCAACGTAGTCTCTCGTCCAATTTCTTCATGTATTCATCTCTAATATTTTCATCCTCTTCCAATTTCTCCACTTTTACTCTCGCATATCCAGTTGTTGACACTTTGGCCCTGTGATGCCAACGCGTGCACAGTCCCCTCAATCGTGATATCACAAGAAAGTGATCTGTGCCAACGTTAGTGCCCTTATAGACTCTGGTGTCAACAACCTTTGCTCTTAATCTTTCATCCACTATCACAAAAGCTATCATACTTCTCTCGCTTCCTCTCTGTCTAGTATACATATGGATATCTTTGTGTTCAAAAAACGTGTTCGTTACACAAAGATTCCTCCCCAAACATACATCAATCAGTTTCTCTCCATTCTCGTTCACTCTTTTATCACCAAACTTTCCTAAAACTCTTTCACAACCGTTGCGTGACACCCCAACCCAATCATTAAAATCTCCTAACATAACAATTCTCTCATTCTGATCACACCCATTCGCAACATCGTCTAACAAATTCCAAAACTCCTCCCTCTCGGATAGTGATCTGGACATGTCCGGAGCATACACGCAAATAATGCGCATCCGGACAAGCCCTACCTTCACCTTTATCCATAGAAGCCTTGGACTCACACATACATAATCTTTCATGCTCTTAGCCATCCTTTCAGATAGCAGAAGTCCTACGCCTTGGCAAGCTCTGTCACTCTTGGCAACTCCCGACCAAATAGCTGTAAATGGGCCAAGTTGTGAAACCTCTTGTTCCTGGCGCTTTGTTTTATTTACACACAGAAAATCTAGATTTCTTTCTTCCATAATCAAACATACTTCAACTTACTTGTCATGCATCCCTCCACTCACATTCATCGTACCAAAGTGGGTCTCTTCAGCCCACTTTGCGCCCCGCGAGGAACCACGGCGTGATAGGTGGCGAGCCACATCGCCGCCATCGTGTTTAATTTTTGTTGCGAAACACATTTGGACCCCACGAAAAGCAAGGGAAGTAAACTGTCCGCGTAGCCAGAGCCCCGCTTGACTAGATAAGGTTTAGTACCCGGAGTGCACCAGGCTCCGGGACGGCGGCACGCTAACGACCAGACTCACCCCTGGCCACGCATCCCTCGGTACGGCAGACCTTGGATTGATGTAAGGGCGAACATGGAAAAGCCCTGTTCCTTAGTCGACTCCTACGAAACACCCACGGGAAGAGATGGGGTAGTGCTATTCTATGCAGACACTACACAGCTAACCATTATAACCTTGATAAATTAACCACACATATGACTTAAGAAAAGACAAATTGGTGTATGCCCACCCGGGATTTGAACTCACGCCTGTCGGTTTTCGGGCGGGTGTTCTACCCATTGGAGTATCATGTCGTAATGTATGCAATAAAACTTAATCCTAAATCGCCTGCTCATATTATGTATTATCCAAATCTGTCCGCTGGAGTCAGGGAGAGAGTAATTCTAGAAGTTACGATGATGCGTTAGGGTCACCTCTACATCATATTTTTAAAAATAAACAAATAAATAAATACCGAAACCGTCATAAGTTCGCCTATAATATTTGAGGAGTACCTTCGATTTCTGTAGGAGCCTATCACAAGATCCGGCTTATTCCGTTTATCCACCCTAAAAAATCCTCCCTAAGGCGGATATTCGGAAACGCGTGTCCGTCTATCCACCCTGAACGGGGTGGATATCCGGAATGCATATAATATGGTTCTTCCGATTTTTTACCCCAAGTACAGTAATTTACAGAAACATACACAACACAAAATGGGTCCAAGGAACATCGTGAACATTAAAATACTTAAGATAAACATACCTACTTTCTTACTTACAGTTTGAATAAAAATATCATACAAACTTAGGGTCTTTTTTCTGTATATGACTGTACGTAGGCAGGGTAGAAAATCGGAAGAACCATATTATATGCTTTCCGGATATCCACCCCGTTCAGGGTGGTTAGACGGACTCGCGTTTCCGAATATCCGCCTTAGGGAGGATTTTTTAGGGTGGATAAACGGAATAAGCCCAAGATCCTAAACGGACAATGGTATGACTAACATACATTAAGGAACAACCCGACGAATAAAGAACCTCGTCATTTTTGAAGCCCAACATTCACGCGGGCGAAGCTCACCAAGGGGAATCTAGTCTATATATTTAAAAGGTAAATACTACCCAATCCCCTTTTATTTCAGAGCGTAAATGACAAATAGGTTACACAAGCATACGTAGTGACCCACTTTTTGGAGATAAAGAATTGAAAAATAAAACATGGATTTGTGATCAGGTAAGGCTTTTTTGATAAAGGAATTTCCGAAATTCCTACGAGAATGGGAATAACAGAAACTTTACGTTTTCATATAATTTGAATGTTTTTGTTCATGAAAACCTTATTACTAATAAATATCGCCTGTATCGAAATTTTTCTTTCCTTTATTTATGTACGTTTTCATGTTCATTTTAGAGTATTGATTTCACAGACTTGAAAACATGTTTTAACATATGTTATGTTGTACGAAGTATTAAATTCTAAAAAAACCTAGGTAACCGGAATTATGGCATTTCAACATTTTTATCGAACTTCTGTAGTTTAACTTAAAATTGAGAAGGTAGATGCTTTAGTTGTGTAGGATTTTCTTGCGGGCTAATTCTCCCGGGAACAGGAATTATAGGATAAAAAAAATGAAACTTTTGTAGTTTTACTTCGAAACTACTATTTCAGAAAACCATTTAAGTGTTCAAGTTGAAGCTGGGGCGATCCACTAGTTTAGTATAATGCATAAAACAATCTAATTATGGAACAAATACAATAACCTTATTTTTTTTAATCAAATTCATAACTAATAAACTCTAATCAAATGTTTAATAAATTCACTATTTTTCTACATTGTTGTCTGAAAGATAGGCTAAAGGAGATCATGCAATATCTAATACATTAAAATAAAATACCACCACAGAACTTTTATAATACATTTATTTATCGATAATGACAGCGATGTTTGACTTGAATTTGCTACTTATTGGCAAAAATATACCCACTAATAAGTGAACTATTCTCATATTTAAATATTAAAATCTCTTCATTCAAATTATGCTTATGTGTACATAATAAAGTTTGCAACCTCTACGCTACAAAATAGCTGACCTATAAGTTTGCTTATCACATAAAATAGAAATAGGTACACATCGATTTGTGATCAAAACTTACAAAATACCAGCAAATAATTATTGCATTGTTTCTACAAATAAAATAAAACCATGCGTAATAATCCAACAAATACATTGAAGCCTAACATTTCATTAAATTGACCATAATAAATACAATGTGTATTTCTACATCTTTAAACAATAAAACAACAAAATTATTTCATCATCTATCACTAAAACAATTATTTAAAACAAAAGCACAGCACATGGTCAGCTTAAGTCTAAATTAAGAGCTAAGACAATTGTGTTTGGGTCCACTATTGCCTAATTCTAGGAGCCCTAGTGCAAAGTCCGCCGCGGTCTATCTACTAACATTTTGTTCTTCATTCTCACTGCTTGTATTTGCGTTTTCACACCAACAGTAGCTTTCTATTACAGACTTATATGTAAGGAAATTCGACCGGTAACTTATGGCTGTGTCAGTTTCGTCAAATAACGAACTGTTTTGTTTGAAATTCAACCATACTATGTGTCGGTAACTTTAAGAATGGTAATTTTTTGAGATGTGGTGTGAAAACATTACAGGATGATAATTTCAGCTCGTCACTAACAGCTACCCAAGCGACACACCGAGAATTCAAACTCCTACTATTTATCAGATATTTGTAACTACACACCGAGCGTTCCTAGTTAAGGCCGTTAAAACGCCGTTCCTATATTAAAATGCATGATCAATGCGTATTGCGTTCGTTACTAAAATACGAAAAACTAATTACTAAAATACGAAAACATAGAAAAATGCTACTTGGAATGTATTAAGTACTTGTCAATGTTTAAATATAGGACTTTCATAAAAATGCAACTTCTTGAGATGCTAAGACTCTCTCCGACAACTGTGTTCTTTTTTAGGAAATGTCTTATTATTGCTCGTAGTGGTTTGCTAACTTTAAAAGACATAGTTTTCATAAAAAGTTCGTTGACATTTTCTCTAAAGTTATTCGGTTAATAGTCTTGAACCGGGGTTACTAAAGCTTCATAAATTTTGCTAGTATCAGTAGTTATAATTGAAGTCTTTCTATTTAAGCTGTATCGTAGTTGGTGTTACTACTTATACATATATTATTGGCAAGCAGAGCTATAACACTGGCCAACAAAAAAAAACTTTTTTTTTGGTGCGGTAAAAATTTGTTTAGATATTGTTTTTGAACGTGTCTCTGATGACAAACCTACAACTGCCATTTTTGTATCAGCTCTAATTTCATAACTACCCTCAATTTTAAAATTTCGTCACTTTGACTTCAACAAAGTATCGCAATTCTTTTATTTTCATCAATTTCGTTGTTTTGGCATAATGGCAAGCTCATCAAGATGTTGTTTGACCAATCCTAATTCATTTTGTTATATTTGTGGTGAATATACGTTTGAGGAAAACAGAAAACCCATAACAGAGTTCGTGAAAAATGCATATTTCGCATACTTCAACCTATCTATTGAGCATCAAGATAAGCCTTGGGTGCCCCATTTTGTGTGTAAAACATGCAGAGAACATTTGAGACAATGGACAAATTGCAAAAGAAGATGTATGAAATTTGGGATACCGATGATTTGGAGGGAACAACAAAATCACTTCAACGACTGTTATTTCTGTTTGGTTAAGATTGTCGGCATAAATCGAAAGAATAGAAGTAAATGGACATATCCTGATATACCATCAGCGAAAAGACCTGTACCTCATTCCGAAAGTGTCCCTGTGCCTACGTACCACTCGCTGCCAGATATCGAAGTGGAACAATATAACGAAATCCAAGCAAATCCCGAGATCGACAGTGATTATGGCGAGTTGAATCGAACCTCTCGTTTTTTTTCACAAGGTGAGCTTAATGATCTGATAAGGGATCTAGATCTTTCAAAGGAGCGTGCTGAATTGTTGGCTTCTAGATTAAAAGAGAAGAATTTGCTTTCACCAAACACAAGAGTTACATTTTACCGTCAAAGAGAACGCGATTTGCTACCATATTTTTCTGAAGATAACAATCTTGTTTATTGCAATGATATTGGTGGTTTATTAACAAGAATGGGTTTACAAAAGTACGACTCAACTGAGTGGCGTCTTTTTATAGACAGTTCCAAAAGAAGTCTCAAATGTGTATTGCTTCATAATGGTAATAAACACGCTTGTGTTCCAATTGCTCATTCTACCCGAATGAAAGAAGAGTATGAAGCAATTGCACTGCTTTTAGAAAAGATTAAATATGATAACCACCAATGGTTTATATGCGTCGATCTCAAAATGGTTAATTTTCTGTTGGGACAGCAAGGTGGATATACAAAGTATCCATGTTTTATGTGTCTTTGGGATAGTAGAGATAAACCGAATCACTGGGTACGAAAAAATTGGCCGATCAGAGAAAGCCTAGCTGTTGGAAAGCAAAATGTTATAAATACACCTTTAGTCCCCCGAGAAATGATCATTTTACCTCCTCTACACATAAAACTTGGTCTCATGAAACAATTTGTAAAAGCATTAGACAAATCGGGCTCATGCTTTCAATACATTACGAGGGCATTTCCAGCTTTAAGCACAGAAAAACTCAAGGCTGGAATATTTGACGGTCCTCAGATAAGACAGTTAATTAAAGATGATAACTTCGCAACATCTATGAATGAAACGGAACTTGCTGCGTGGAACTCATTTGTGCAAGTGATCAAAAATTTCCTTGGTAATCATAAGGCAGAAGATTATGAAAGTATTGTAAACCAAATGCTTTCTTGCTTTCAAAAGTTGGGATGTAATATGAGCATCAAGGTTCATTACCTACACAGCCATTTGGACTGCTTCCCGCATAACCTGGGTGACTTAAGTGAGGAACAAGGAGAGCGGTTTCATCAGGACATCAAAGTCATGGAGGATCGATACCAGGGTAGATGGGATACTCACATGATGGCTGATTACTGCTGGGCTCTTATGAGAGACAACCCAATGCATAAACATGAAAGAAAATCTATTAAGAGGAGTTTTTTGTACACTGACTAATAAAAAATGTGTTTTTTCGTTGAAAAATTTTTTTTTTTAATATTTTCAAAACTAGAGCTGATACAGAAAAACTGATTACATATTTGAAATCAGTGAAGAAATTACTTTCATAATCAGGTCTTAAAACAACGGCACCAAAAATAGTGTTGGCCAGTGTAATATGCACATAGTTTTTCAGTCAACTCTTATAAAGAAGAAATTAACAAATAAGCGAGGGATCACAAAGCTTTTATTTATTTCGTAAAGTTAATGAGGCAAGTGACGGATACGAGGCTGAAGTGATGAACAATGAATGAAAGCTTTTACCTAACTTGTGTACTTGCAAATGTACTTACTAAGATTTATATTAAAAAGGATAAATGTATACACGAAATAGTTACACTCTATCGCTCCGAGAGCTAATACAACCACTAGTTTGTTTCAGATAAATAGATAATGTTTAACAAACCTACTCGAATTATTATAAAACGATAAAAGAAATACGTTATGCTAGTTGTGTACTAAACTACGCGGCGACACCGACTTACTTTGTACCTACAATTTACAATTTCACCACTTCTTTATTGTTCTATCGTGGATGGAGATAATAACGAGGACAATAGTACGCTTACGTGAAAATTAACAAGTTATATATTTTTTTATTATTTAGTTAACATTAAGTACGTGATACATTTAAATGCTCGTCTACATATTTGGCTGATAATTACACAACCGGCCTGAAACTTTATTTACTCTGAAGCATTTGTTCTTTGTGCGAGAATATATAGATGAAAATTTTCTATTTAGATTAAATATTTCATTTATTTTTAGTTTTGTTTTAATATATTTTGTTGATCAAATTTAAGAATCGAAATGAGTTTTAAACGCTTGCCTTTTTGTAACAAGTCTTATTAAGGACGAAATTTAAATTTTGGACGATATAATAGTGTAAATATTTTGTCTAAATAAATTGGCAAGAAGCTATCACAATAAAAACTAAAACATATAATAAGGTTCAAAAATTGTATGCATTAAAACGTTAGAATAACTGACTGACGATTAAAATTGTGTCTCTTAAACACTAACTGGAATCAACACGCATGAAAAAGGAGGTTTCCGTAAATTTCTTCCCTCTGCCACTCAAGACTTTAATCCTAAAAATCCTGGAAAGAGTGGGAGACGATGGAACAGAGATAGCAGATTATTTGACGATGTTGTCAGTCTTTCCAAAGAAAACATCTCAATTGGTTATTCTTAATTTCAGTATTGCATTCGTGTTCACTTCGTAAATTCTAAAGCAAGTTTTTACCGTTCGAAAACAAATCATTTATTTTATTTAAACATAACCATTAAGTTTATTCAACTATAAAAAAACTAGAATAATAATGAGTTTAATTTGTGACACAATAGTAATAAAGCAGATATATGATAAAAACAAACATATTGGAAACAGATTTCATTATAATTCATAGTGTAAATCGCTGTACAATTAATTTATAATTCTTAGCGTTCATCACAATAATTTCATTGGTTCTAAAAATTAATACACGTAAAATTCACATATTTACATAAAACGAAAAAAATATACAAGTCAATATAATAATACAGTTTATTTACACTGGATTTTATGAGTGGATACTCATCGTCAGGTATATAAAATAAAAACATCACACTGCAATAAGTACACAGATGAAACCCGAGACATATACATTTTTTTTTATTTCTATAATCATGTGAAAATCAGTATTGCATTGATACGTTTATATATCATACTGTTTCCAATCGTCACAATAAAAGGAAATACAAAAATATCTCGCTCCGTTATTGCTCTAGTCAATAATTTGGAGATATTAATTTCCAATAGTCTTAACACTGATTAACACAGACTGTTTATCTCAATAAAGGCTCAATAATATTGCTTTGCTGCAAATTGTCAAATCAAACCATTCACTCTTCATATATCACTTTTGCATTGCTGCAAACACAAGTGAATTTGAAGAAGAATTGCAAAACATAACCACAAGATGTAGGGAACTATACCTACTATAAACTTCATAATAAAAACTTATTTTGCATTAAGTAGGTATAAAATAGGCATATAATAATGAGATGCTTTTGGTATGTAACTCAAAAGAATGTCAATTAATATCTGTCAACAGCTTTATCAAATAAATACGTAAAAGAAACAACAACTATACATACAAAGCACCATTTCAAATACAATTGCAACACGAAGGCAAAACAGAACATACATACAATAAATATATGTGTGTTTGGACGAGTTTATAAATTCGGTATACATGGCTGGCTTAAATAGTTGGCTGTATTGCAGACTGCAATAAAAATAAGTAATGGACAATAGGTTATGTGATTCACTTGATTCGTGTTTTGCCGACAGTATTTATATTCTCGCCGCGGCTTCTTGACCGGTGCAAATTGTGAAGACCTTCGCCTGAAAACAATATTTACTAATTACATATTAACTACTTCGAATAATTACTCTATTTGTGACTACATTTAATTGTCTAATTATAATCACTTCTACCTAAGCAAACAACAGTAATAATTATTTTTTTGTCCCACCAAGAACGACATAGTCTCATTAGTTAGGCACTATAATTTCGCACCACTCGTGATACATTCGTATCGATCTTCTAATTAAATACAAAAAAAAACATTTCAATAGTTAATAACAAAAATAACAGTACCATATCAAAGGATATCTATTGTATAATGTTGTGTCGTTTACAAACAAATAGGTCGATCGCTATATTTGGATATGACAATCAATGTAACAACAAGTACCACTTTAAGTATTCATGTTAATTAATCACGTATAACCTGCAGACCTTTTAAATTCTATTGAGTAAATTTTCATGCCACCGTGGATGAACAAGCGGGATCCACCCTAATTTTCATACACACCAAGACAATGCATAAGACACCTAGTAACTAGAAAATAACGACTGATTGCAAATATGTTGTGCTAGTCCAACAGCTTGCAACTTAGCGCTGAGTTAGGACCTATTTGCTGTTACAGTTGCACAAACAGGATTATTTTAATAGGAATAAGACTTTGATATTCCGTTAGATTTCCGATTTAGATCCGTCAAAATTCGTTCTTTTTAAGAACGAGTAAATTGTTCAATGAGCTGGTAAAGGAACACAAAGATCTGGACCTATTTTGCACAAAACCCGCAGAGATAAGGCGTATCTTAATAAATGACTTTTTTTAGTCCCAATGTGAGCGCAAAAGCTACTTCATAAAATTATTGTTAAACTTTTTAAGATATTTATTAGATTAGTTGATAAGTCTTCCCTATGTTTTTTATTTGCGAATACTTGTTATTGGCTTAGTCGATAACTGAATTTGTAAACATTTGTTGTATTATTTAGCTGTAAGTATTCCGAACTAATAAATAAATAAATAAATAAATAAATATTTTTACCTTGTTTTATTTTCTATTATTTGTCTAAGGTGTCATTTGAAGTATAATCGATTTTGTGTGTTTTCTTGTGCCCCACCAAATGAACAACAAACCATTATCTTTCCTCTTTCTAACACATTTACTAGATACCTTTGCTAGGTAGGCAAGAGGCGCGTCTGTCCTGCGCCAATTTGTCCGGACGCACGAAGATGCCGTGGCGCGGCTTGCACGGGAAGTACCGGTCTAATAATAGTGTTATATCTGCTACTCGTTACCACTACACATATAATACATTACCTTTGCTAGAGGCGCGTCTCAGTTCGTTCTCGCGGAAGGCCCGGGCGCTGCGGCCGCGCCTGTCCTGCGCCAGTTTGTCCGGACGCACGAAGATGCCGTGGCGCGGCTTGCACGAGAAGTAGCGGGTGCCGCCTACTGAACCGTCGTTTTTGCCTAAGGAAATGTAAATAGGTTTAGTATGAGCACTCGGTCGCTAAGGTGTCTCTCAGTCATATTTGCTTTTACATCATCAATTAGTCAATATATCACGGCTAACATCCGTTACTGCACCACACGTCTACGTGTGGTGCAGCGGTACCGTCCTCCATGGCGCTCAGCCACGGTACCAGTGCTTCGGTAACGTGTCCAAAGTCGACTAATAACACTCTGACTTGTATTCAGAGCTAAAGCCACAGTACGTTGCCGGGAACCAGCTTCTATCATTCCCAAAGCTCTGAGCATTTCTTTCCTGCTTGAATGACGTCGCCGCTCCATAATAACGTTGGTTTTAATCAGTAGTAGGGAAACAGTAGCACTAATAATGTTTTCAATGCGTTGTATGTTTTTATAGGGAAAATATTGATCATAAATTTACAAAACCACATCTTAATCTCAAGAAATCCGCATAAAAATGCTTCATCCCCAGACACTTTTGATATGTGTATATTAGTTGCAAAGTGTGTAGTATGCTTTTTGTATAGTTACACACCAGTAGTGTGTATGAAGTTAGTGTATAGTTGTCAAAGTTGTGTAGAGTGATCAAAAGTGGCTAGTGCTGGGTTTCATAGGTAAATAAGAGTTGTTATTTATTTTTTAATTACTCACCAGTAGGCGCGTCTAGTTCCACGCCGACCCAGGTCCCGTGCGCGAAGTGCGTGTTGCCGACGTAAGCCACAATTCCTGTACTGCTTGAAAGTCGTAATTGTACGCTCTCGCCAAGTGTCAGCCATTCGGGACAGGGTTGTGATTTGCTGCTCTCTGACTCGTCTGGTGAGAAATAGTTTGATGTTAACATGAGTGAAACAGAGCGAAACATAAAATTTGCTGAGGAGGATTTTCAAAATTTCAATATTTTTATCAACTTAACAACAATACTTTAAAAAATATAGCTATTGTTAATTTTCATGATATCATATTTTATTCTCCTTTGAATCTGTTGCTTTTATTTGTTCATTATTATTTTGTATGAACCAAGTTCTCATCATCTACAATGAATAAACAATATATTAAATGGCGCCCCCGGGTAAGCACGAACCACTAACCCTTCGAGCACACAACCCACCTACTAATACACTACCAAGGCTACTTATTTATTACTATCTATAAAATACATACCGTCGGCGAGTCTCTCGAGCGAGGAGGCGGGCGAGGGCGGGGAGGCCTTCCCGCGCGGGGA